>OY998179.1:224287528-224656225 GCA_963921935.1 Galeruca laticollis | reverse complement strand
CAACCTCCTACTCCTATTGTACTCTATCCGGAGAAAGACTATGAGTTAGCACTACGTTCCTTTCACTCATACCATAGTATACCAAACATTGAAAATCGCAAATTTCACTACTACGATGACAACAACATGATGCAGAGTTTTGATATACCAACAGGATGTTACGAAATCGCTGATATTGAAACGTTTATACTAGACAAGTTAGGAGGTGGCACCAGCAATCCATTTGAAACTGTATTTGCGTTAAAACCCAATAATAATACGTTACAATGTATGATTTACAGTAAATATAGAATTCCGTTCGGGGAGCAGGATACTCCCAACTGTCTTGGTGACATATTAGGCTTTTCTAGACAGATACTCGAAGCCAAACAGTGGTACTCTTCAGATTTACCCGTTAAAATTATAAAAGTATCTAGCATACGCTTCGAATGTAACATTACCACTGGAGCCTTCGACGCAGACAGACCTGCTCATACTATTTACGAATTGGTTATAAAAGTAGATCCTGGGTACGCCATTGACGAAACTCCACATAATTTACTTTTTTTACCTGTTATACCACAACGTGAAATTACCAACGTTACTGTGTTGGCTTTGGGTCAATACGGACATCCTATCAACTGTCGTGGTGAAAAGAGCACCTTGGTGTTGGAGCTTAGAGCGAGAAGCAACAGATGGGATTGATAATTAATAATAAAAGGCGTTCCGCTACACATCCAATACCATTAGTTAGGCGACGTCCTTCAAAGCAACAGCATCTTACATTTGCAAACAAATTGTTCTTACAATCTTTAGGCTTTTTGCTGAAAGAGAAACGATGACGACCACCACGTATGGAAAACGTTCTCGTATGAACGATATGCCTCCGATGTTTGATATCTATCGCAAACCGAGATTCGATGAATCGATTCGCAAAGCCGAATACATAACATATGCTCCGTTCATCAAATCGTTCAGTTGCAGTGACATTACGGAATTTAGCATCAATCAAGTCGACTCGTTTTTTGCAATGAACGAAACATTGTTGTGCATCAAGCATATCTATCCTAATGATGATATTAAGTTGGAACTTATGAGGACCATTCAAAAGGATCAGCCTATAGTTATTCCATTTAGAAAGTGGGAGATACATGAACTACCATCCATCACTAGAAATGCTAGACGTGAAGTTTGGGCTGTTAAAACTACAACTTCAGTCGAACGACCTCGCTATGTTATTGTTTTCTTTCAAACCAACAAACGTGATAAAAACACAACTGACCCAACTTTATTCGACAATGCCGACATTCAAAGTATCAGACTATCGCTAAATGGGGAGTATTATCCCAATGAAATAATGCAGTTGGATTTTACTAAGAATGATTACAATGAGGCATATTTCAACTATACTGAATTTTATCCTAGCTATATGAATTCGACACAGAAGCATCCTCTGTTGGATTATTCCTCTTTCAAGAAGCGTGCAATGTTTGTTATCGATTACTCGAAACAAGAAGAAAGCATGAAGGCATTTACAGTTGATGTAAAACTTGACATTGAAGCAAACATTGGTTTCCCCGAAAATACCAAAGTATATTGCATCATAATACACGATTGTTTAATAGAGTATTTTCCTCTCACCGAAATTGTCAGGAATTTAAATTAAAACGTACTGCTGCTGCACTGCACGTTAGTATTCTAGCAATCATCTCATGATGCTGCTGCGGGGGGTGGTGTCGTTGCTCATATTGAAGTCTTGTAGGTTGGATCCGGTTTAATGGATATATCGTTTGTGGTGTCTGACGTATAAAAATGTGATCTAAGGCACTCGAAATTTTTTGTTGTTGTTGTATTTCGTTTTGTAATTCTTCGGGTACCCAATTAATTGTAAGATTTTCCCATTGATTTGAGTCAGCTATGCAAAGGTTTTTAATTTGCTTCATAACCATTCGCTTATCTTCATAAAAAGTAATGTCCTTAGTTAATTGATTTATTTTTAGCATAAATTCCTCAATTCGATGTCTGTACTCGACAAAAGACATACCGATAATGATTTATTTTCCCCAACAAATAGACTCCAAGTAAATATATATAGTTTGACGTAAGCGTCACGTGTAACATCACAATAATAGCAGATATACATTGTTGTACCATTACGATATCTTTATGTCGACACCTTGTATATGGAACGATGTAGTAACGTACCTAACACCGTTTATTCGATGAAATAACAGCAGAGTGCCTTTTTGACTTCCTGTATATAAAAAATAATCTATAACGTTGTTTGTTCCTATGAAAATCTGGCCAATAACAACGGAGATATATCGTAGCGTCTTATGGTATCTTTATGTCAACACCCTGTATATCGAATTTCAGATTACATCATTCAACGCCGTAAAAATTATTACAATAAGGGAGATCTATTTCAATAATATTTTTATTAATAGACGCTTTTGATTTCACTCGTATATCGTTAATTTAGTTCCTATGGTATCTTGAATGAGAAAAACGGAAAAACTCGTTGATAAGTTTGGATGTGATCATGCTAACATAATTTAGAATCTTATGTTAATTATACACCTTGATTTCGCTCGTTGTTTGAGATAAGAGAATAATGGTTTCCTGTGTGATAATGTAGTGTTTATCGGCTAACATTATTAATTCTAATTTGGGGAATAATCAATATACGTTCAATTTAAGCTTATCTTATGATTCTATACCTACTCAAAATTATGTGGGGTCACTGACACCCAACGGATGAAGGTGAACCTCAAATAAAAAATTACGGCACACACTATATACAAAATACATGTTGACATAGGAAGAAATGGAGTACATGAGAGAAAACGCATATCACAGAACACAAGATCGATTACACATTTTACGGACGACACATACGACAGATGACACTTTTACACATTTGACAGATGACACATACGACACATATGACAGATGGTATATGTGACAGTTGACAGATGGCGTGAGTGACGTCATAGAACAAAAGATGGATGATACATATGACAGATGAGACATTTGACAGATGACACATACGACGGTCCGGCGCGTGCGCAGAAATCCAAGATGGCCGCCTTCCGGTACGTTTTCGTGGGGTTTACTTCCGCTACACAGGTTTTAGGTGGGGGTTGCTATGTTAGGTTACCCCCCCCCCCTTCGAGGTTCCATTGATGGATAAAAAATGGCGTCTCCTTTCGAGCTTCCGGTCGCGAAGTGTCCCACCATCTACTCACATATTAATCTGCAGCAATTCTCTCCATTTTCAGTACCCGATTAAGATGGTGCCCTGTCATGTCCAGACGACCGGAAAGTGTACAAATACATTTAGTTGCCGATTTAAAGATTCGGGCGAGTACCTGCAGCCAGTTCTCAGTTTACAATTTAATCTAATAGACGGTGAATATAAATTATTGAATAATAGTAAAAAGTGTATTAGTTGAATTTAAGTAGTCAACTGTATAAATAAATAAGAGTAAGTGAAATAGACCGTGTGTAAATAAATTAAGAGTTAGTAAATATACCGTGTATATAAATTTATCCCATCCCCAGTATAAACAATTTAAATAAATAAGAAAAATATTACAATATTGAAAAAGGTTGTGCTTTAGGTACGTTTATGAAACTTAATCACTTATACTGTGCAATAATGAAAACTGCTCAAAAATTTAATTTCTTCAATTTTATCTTTCCCGGAATATCATTTTATTGAAATTTTGTTTGTATTCATAATATAATTTTTCAGGGATTGTCGTTTTATTGAAATTTTGTATGTGTTCATAATATAATTTTTTAGGGATTGTCGTTGGCTGGGGATTTGATGAAACTGGTAAAGTAAGCGAGCAGCTAGCGAAGGCTTACATGCCTGTTGTTTCGCAAGAGACGTGCATATATTCTTTTGCCGAATTTTTTTCAAGATTTACCACCGACCACACTTACTGCGCTGGCTTTAATAATGGTAAGCGACCTCTTCATCAAAATATTGATGGGGAGGAATACTCTATCAGATCTTATCAATACCAAAGGAACTCAACTAACCAGAACTCATCAGGTATCTACCTACTTTAAAAACAAAATTATCGGTAAACTTCCATCTTAAGAATTAAGAATTGATTACTATGAACTATTTTCAAGAAAACTTTGCAATGACCACTAATTATATATTAATAGTAAACTTCGATAAAGTCCACATCATTTTTTGCGTTACACGCAGACCGAATCCGATGTAGTTGCGCCCTAGTCACCCCATCTTTACATTGAATTGAAATTTTTTTTTGATAATATATCTGAAAATAACTCGATAAATCTAAATTATGATGAAACGACCCCTCTTCAAGCCATTGAATTATTGTTCGACAAAGTGCATTTATGCTATTGCTTTTAGATTAGGTTTTATATTATCATTTTTATGTAAATATTTATACACTTAGCAACAAAAGTATCGCATAATTTCAATAAACGCCAAAAAACCAAAATACAAATATATTTATTTTTGTATTTATTTAAAGTAAATACGTATAATAAAGTATATTCATCTTTAATAAATAAAAGTAGCATAAAATTTCGTTTCCCAGACAAATAAATAAAAAAACATGAGTATTCGATATAAGAATAGTAAAATCAACTACACTAATTTTTGTTTTCAGTAGCTCGTATTTCCACCACGTGGACGAATAACATCTTGACATCTTCTTGGCATGCTAAGAATATGATTCCTAATGATATCAAGCAGGGTAGTGCTAAGGTCATCCAGGTTATTCAGAGGGTTTTGACGGGTTGAAATTTTTCTTCCTGTATTATCCCATATGTGTTCTATGAGGATGAGATAAGGGCTTCTAGCTGGCCATGCAATGGTATCAATTCCTACCTCTTTCAAATACTCCTTTACACTTATAGCAGTATAGGGCCGTGCGTTATACTGCATGAACAGAAAATGTTCTCCAATAAAATAGGCATATGGCATAACGTGATAAAGTACCAACTCCGTACGTGCACCCAAAGAAATTGCTCCCCACACCATTACTGATCCGCCTCCATAGTTCACTCTAGGAAGAATGTTGCACTGAGTATATCGCTCTTCTTCGCGTCTATATACTCTTCCTCATCGATCAGTATTGAACAAAAAAAACCTGGATTCATCAGAGAAGAGAACCCTGGCTCAATCGTCTTCTGCCCAATTTACATGATCTCGAGCAAACCGTAGTCGTCCTCTCCTATGATTTGCAGTTAGTAACGGTGCTGTTGCGGCTTGATGGGGAGTCAAATTACTTTCACTAAGCCTTCTTCTTACAGTCTGAGAACTTACATGAACTTGATAAGCATCTAGGAACCTATTTAGTAAATATGGTGTGGTTACAGTCCTTGGTCTAAATGTTACTAATCGAAGGAAACGGTCCTGTATAGGGGTGATAACCCTTGGACTTCCTGGGACTGGACTTCTCGTATGCTGCCCTGTTTCCCTAAATCGACTTAAAACCTTACTGATGGTAGATTAATTCACATTGAATTGCCGAACAACGTAACTCTGATTTGTCCCTTCGCCACTCAGGGTGAGGTGACAGATTCCTGCTCTGTTAAATTTCGATTTTGTATATGGTGTGGATTCATTTTAAATGTATGGACACTACAGACACTAAGTTATTCTAGAAAAGCAACTAGCCTATATTTTACAAACTGAAGAAATAACACCAAAATCGCTGACATTTTTTATTTTGTAAAAAAAGTGGATAAAAAATAATCATTAAAAAACATTTGGTTCCATTTGTATATATATATATATATATATATATATATATATATATATATATATATATATATATATATATATATATATATATATATATATATCTATATATATGCGATACTTTTGCTGCTAAGTGTAGTTATCCAATAAATATTTGAATGTTTGGAGTGACAATTTTAGCTTTTTTCTTATTACTGATGTCATTGCAAGGTTATCCTTAAACCGGTCTTAATAGACAAATTTTGTTCAGTATGATAGAAGCTTTTTTGCATCGTCCATTCTCTACTTCTACTTTATATAAGACAACTTTATCTTGTGAAATCAACATCTCCTAAGATATTTATTCTCATCTCTGTAGTTTGAAGAAAATGAGTATTTACAAATAAACATCCTCAAAGGTATAAGTAAATATTAATCTGGATTATGTTAATAACTTTCTCTAACACAAGTAAAAAACAAAAAATATAAAGTATATGCATGCTTCGATTTGCTCATTTAAAATTTTATTTTCACGTCTGCGATTGGTATGCTCGTATAAGAGAATGTAAGATACAAAGTGGTACTTTCAGCTTAGTTAACAATAAAAGTAGAATGGGTAAAAGTATTGTATCGACTCTGGCCATTTTCCATTACCTACCTAAATCGTAGCTGGTTTTATTAGATTGTTTCACAAATTTACGATTTTTAAAGTAGTAGGTACACTTCTATTTAGAGGATTCAGGCACATTTACTCATGAGAATAGATATTTATATTAAAATAATCATATTTTTTGTTTCGTATATGAATCAATATTTCCTAATCATCTATTACTCAATCTGGAGATAATTACAAGTGTATAAGAACATTTAAGAAACTCTTCCATTATGACAATGAATATGAATATTTACAAATACTTGGAATTATTTACGTTAATAGGTATTCTCAAGTGTCCATCACCCATCACCTATATTATGTCTAAGATCATTTGAAAAACTAGGATTTATAACACGTGTACAAGGTATAAAATATATCTTCAATATTCAAATTTGAATTTGAATTTCGTTAGTCGTACTGGAATAGACCATAGTAAGTTGGCCACTAGACAAAAAACTTTTAAGGTGTACGGTATACAATGACTGTAATTCTTATTATAAAATGGAATTTTCCTGAATGTTCACGGAATAGAGAGTGTTAAAATGTCTTAAAAATTTAAAAATCCAAACCTTCACATTCAGAGCAAATACTTATTTGAATATATTTTTTGTATGTCTAAATGTGTCATCAAAGTGAGAAATTATTCTTATTACCTGAAGCCTATGATTGTTAAGTATATTTAAACATAAAAAATTGAAGAAAATGTCAAAAGGAAATCAGTGGCTTACTACGACTAACACAAGATTTTATTTGTTTCAAGCTTGGTTCGACACTCGTGACGTGATGCGTAATAGGTGGGTTGATGATAGCAAAAAATGTAGTCTGTAAGGATTGTGTTCTACAGAAAACAGAATATTATAATATTGCTTTCAGTGAACAAAAATGATTCTGTTGTCAGCAAAATTAATAAAAAATTTGCAGTCGATTATCATGAGTATATGATAACACCCATCTTTGAAAAATTATTCATTGATTAGACCGGTGTGAAGTTAGTAACCCAAAGCTAGTAGCTCATTTGCCAAACAATGCCAAACGATCAGTGGCGTCGTTAATATCATTTTGACTACGTAGAGAATGATGAAGTAGCTGAAAACAACAGCGCAAGTATCTTGAGGATTCACTAAATATTCAGCCGGAAGAAAAATCATTTAAATGTAGTCAAAGGGGAAGATTCATTCATTTATATTGGATACAAGTAATTTTCACAGATAAAAAATTATCGGGCAATTTAAAATTTATAGTTTAATGAAAATTCCAAACGAAAGAAAGATCATGGAGTCAATCTGCAAGGGGTAGTTTTTGGTTCTATATATTAGAAATATGTCATTTTTACGGCGAATAAGATAACGGAGCAGCTCTAAATTTATAAACAAGTATCCTAGTGATAAATCAAATACTCCACTGATAGTAAAATGACTTAACTAATTTCCAATGGGTAGTTTTTGTTATTTATTTCAGAAATATGTCATTTTGACGGTGAATAAAATAACGGAGCAAATTTAAATTTTTAAATAAGTATCCTAATGATAAATAGAATACCCAATATATAGGAAAATGATTTACCTTATCTCCCAGGGGTAGTTTTTATTATTTATTTAACAAATATGTTATTTTGACGGCGAAGAAAATAACAGAGCAACTTTAAATTTCTAAACAAGTATCCTAATGATAATCGAATACTCCACAGATAGGAAAATGACTTAGCTAATCTTCAAGGGGTAGTTTTTGTTATTTATTTCAGAAATATGTCAGTTTGAAGGTGAAGAAAATAACGGAGCAACTTTAAATTTATAGAGAGGTATCCTAATGATAGATCGAATACTCCACTGACACGAAAATGACTTAGCTAATCTCCAGGGGGTAGTTTTTGTTATTTATTTCAGAAATATGTCATTTTGTCGGCGAAGAAAATACCGGAGCAACATCAAATTTATAGAGAGGTATCTTAATGATAAATGGAATACTCCACTGATAGGAAAATGACTTAGCTTATCTTTAAGGGGTAGTTTTTGTTATTTATATCAGAAATATGTCATTTTGACGGTGAAGAAAATAACGGAGCAACTTCAAATTTATAGAGAGGTATCTTAATGATAAATCGAATACTCCACTGATAGGAGACTTAGCTTATCTCCAAGGGGTAGTTTTTGTTATTTATTTCAGAAATATGTCATTTTGACGGTGAAGAGAATAACGGAGCAACTTTAAATTTATAGAGAGGTATCCTAATGATAAATCGAATACTCCACTGACAGGAATATGACTTAGTTAATCTCCAAGGGGTAGTTTTTGTTATTTGTTTCAGAAATATGTCATTTTGACGATGAATAAAATAACGGAGCAACTTTAAATTTATAAACAAGTATCCTAATGATAAATCGAATACTCCCCTGATAGGAAAATTACTTAGCTTATCTCTAACGGGTAGTTTTTGTTATTTATTTTAGAAATACGTCATTTTGACTGTGAAGAAAATAACGGAGCAACTTTAAATTTATGAACAGGTATCCTAATAATAAATCGAACACTCGATTGACAGGAAAATGACTTAGCTTATCTCCAAGGGGTAGTTTTTGTTATTTATTTCAGAAATATGTCATTTTGACGGTGAAGAAAATAACGGAGCAACTTTAAATTTATCAACAGGTATCCTTATGATAAATCTAATACTCCACTGATAAGAAAATGACTAGGCTAATCTCCAAGGGGTAGTTTTTGTTATTTATCTCAGAAATATGTCATTTTGACGGTGAAGAAAATAGCGGAGCAGCTTTAATTTTATAGAATGAATGAATGAATATGGTTTGTGGGGTTATGCCGCGTGTGCTTTATAGATCCGCTTACTTGGAGTGGATCAGTCCCCGTTATGCCTTTAAATTCTTTCACTTATGTCTCTCCATAGTTTCCTATTTCTTGCTTTCTTCCAGTTTGTTACTCCTGCTCTATTAAGGTCCGCCTCCACATCATTTTGCCATTTTGACCTGGGTCTACCGCGTCTCCTCTTTCCCCCTGGATGCCACTGCAAGATATTGTAGATTACTGATTTAGCTCCTTCTCTCCAGACATGTCCCAGCCATTTAACTCGTTGTGCTTTTATTATCTTTACAATGTCTTCGCCTCTTATTTCGTCCAAAATTTCACGATTCGTTCTTATTCTGTATTCATTTTCATCTATTTTTACAGGACCCAGTATTACTCTCAATATCTTCCTTTCAGTTGTTCTTAGTTATTCCTGTTCCTTCTTTGTTAACGTCATTGTTTCTGCCGAGTACATCATGATTGGCCTTATCATCGTTCTATACATATTTAATTTTGTTTGCTTCGTTAAAATTTTACTCTTAAGTAGCTTTTTATTTGCATGGTATGCTCTGTTTGTAGCGAGTATGTTTTCTTCAATTTCAGTAGTTTTATCTCCAGTATTGCTAATCATAACTCCCAAATATTTATATTGTTTAACTTCTTCAAATTCATAGTCGCTGATTTTTATTTTTCCTTTTTGGTTTAGATTCCCAAATCTCATTAGCTTGGTTTTACTTTCGTTTATTTTTAGCCCCATTTTTCCTCCCTCTGTGACTATCTCCTTTAGCATATTTCCCATGATTCTTCTTCTTTTGGATACAAGCACGATATGGTCCGCATAGGCTATTATTTGACTGCCACTTGACCTTAAGCTACCCTTGTGTAATTCTCTCATTGTGTGTTCTAATTATAGATTGAATAGCGTTGTGGACAAAAAGTCACCTTGTCTTACCCCTTTATTAATCCTAAATTGATCTGTTTCTCCTTTTTGCGTTATTACACTGATCCTTGACTCATTCATGGTCATTTTGATTAGTCTTCTCAGTTTTGCGCTTACTCCTTGCTCTTTTAATGCTTTCATGAGCTCACTTCTTTTGATTGAGTCGAAGTCAATGAACAGCAATTCTATGTCTAATCTGTATTCATGTGCTTTTTCCATTATTTGTTTTAATGTATGAATAGCATCATTTGTTGATCTGCCTTTTGTAAAGCCGCATTGATATTGCCCTATCACTTCCCTTGTACTTTCCACAAGCCTTCTGTTAATTAACGTGAATAGTATTTTTGTACGCAGTGTGTAATAATGTGATTCCTCTGTAATTTTTACATTCATGTTGGTCTCCTTTCTTATGTAGAGTGACAATTTGTCCAATTTCCCATTCTTCCGGCATCCTCTCCTCGTTCCATATTTTTTTAATAAGGTAATATATTCTTTTATGTAGAGTGTTCCCTCCATATTTGATTAGTTCTATGCTTATTCCATCCTTTCTGGGGGCCTTTCCATTTCTATTCTTATTTATTATTTCCTTGACCTCCTCAATTGTTGGTTCTTCTTCTAATATATCTTGTTTCTTATCTTCTGTCACTTCTTCATCTTCGTCCCAGTAATGTGGTTCATTTAATAGTTCCCTAAAATGATCCACCCATGTTTGTTTATAATGGTGTTCTTCTTCTGTTTCTTGTTTTTTATCACTTTTGCTTTGCCCTTATACGTCTTGTTGTTTTCGTTAATTTTTTTATAGAAGCTTTTCGTATTTCCTCTCGACTTTTCTCTTTCAATTTCTCTAATCTTATTTCCTCTCGACTTTTCTCTTTCAATTCCTCTAATCTTATTACCTATCCATCTTCTTTTTCTTTTCCTAATTATTTTATTACTTTCCTGCCTTTTTCCTCGTATTCATTCCTGTCCTCCAGATTATTAGTTTTTCTCCATTTTAGTCTTGCTTTGGCTTTCTTCTCTACCGCAGTGTTGCATGTCATGTCAAACCACTCCTGTCTTCTCCCGTTTTTCTTCGCACCTAACTGTATTTCCGCTGCTGTTTTCAAACATTTCTTTATATTGCTCCATTCAGACATTATTGTTTCCTGTTGGTTTTTGCCCTGTAATAATAGTTTCTCTATTTGTATTGCGTATTTTCCTCTTATATTTTAATTTTCAAGCCTGTCCACGTTCCATTTCTTGTTTTTATAATGTATATCAGATGTTTTCCTTATTTTTTGTTTTATTTTAGCCATTACCAGGAAATGGTCGGAGTCTGCACACGCTCCTCTATATGGTCTGATATCTCTTATCGATGTTTGTTTTCTTTTGTTTGCCAATATGTGGTCTATTTGGGAATACACATTTTGGTCTGGTGATATCCAAGTCATTTTGTGATTTTTACTATGCCGGAATTTAGTACTGCTTATTATAAAGTTCTCCCTCGCTGCGAAATTACATAACCTTTGTCTGTTGTCATTCGTTTTCACGTGTATCGTCTCCTTTCCTGCTACACGGCTTATGTAATCCTCTCTACCTATTGCTTTGAGATCTCCTAGTATTAGTATAGTGTCTTGTTTAGGAATTTTTTCTAATTCTACTTCCAGTTTTCCATATAATCCATCTTTGTCTTCTTCACTGCTACCTTCAGTTGAAGCATACACATTTAACCAGGATATATTGAATGGTTTCGCTTCTATTCTCAAATATGCCAGTCTTTCATTTATTGCCTTAACGCGCCAAATATCATGAATGCTACCCCCTTGTTTCTCATTGCCTGAATATCTTAAAATAAAGTGCTGATCTTCTATGCTTCCTTGCCCTTTCCATCTTATTTCCTGTATTGCAGCAATATCTGCTTTGTATTTTTTTAATTATAAGTCCACCTCTTGCATCTTCCCTGTTCTTAGCAACGTTCTAATATTCCATGTGCATATTTTCATTTCCATTTCTTCCATGATTTTTCCTTTTTGCGTTTTTGGTTTTTATATGTGTTTTTCTAGTTTTTCCTTTTTTCCTAACTGCTAATTGCGTGAGTCCTTTTTCTTGCCGTGTCGTTATCTGTTGCTTTGTGTTATTTATTGCAATATCGTTTACTACTTTTTTTCTAGCCTATTTTCATCTTTGTTCCATCTCCACTCCTCGCCGTTTATGATCACTTTATTGTATCCTATTTTTACATCTTTCCCATTTCTTCTTTCGGTATGTCCAAATTCTCTTATTTGTTTTTTAAACTCATTCTTTGTTAAGTCTTCATTGATGTATATTTTCTCAGAAGTAATATTTTTTACCATAAATTTATTTTTCATAACTTTGTCCCTGTCTTCTTTCCTATCGAGTTGTTTTGGGTGGGTTTTAGGGCCTATTTTTTTGACAGATGTTATATTTACTTTAATTTTCAGATTTTCCTTCATGAAATTTTGCATTCCTTCCTTCAACAGTTTTTGATCATCAGTGTCAACCGTGAGGCCGCTTATTACTACGTTGTTTTCTTTTTTACTTTTTTCTATCCATTTCTTTAATACAGAAATATGGCAGAAATTGGTGTTACTTCTTCTAGCACAAAAGGCATTAGCTTACTATTTTTTTTGTTCACTCTCTCTTTCTTAGAACTTTGGGTATAATATTACATGTATATACCCCGTCCGAGCTCCTGTATGTAAAGAATGTATCTCCAACCTTAATATAACATTTTTGAGAGGTTCGAACATTTTTCTCCTTATTATTATTCGTATCTTCTACGATCTCTATATAATTAATAGGTAAGAAGTCTTATCTGGGGTAGTTGACGGAATCTATTATATGGTTACCAATGCTCATGTTAACACCAGGACTGGTTATTTGACAAATAAATTTGTTGTATATTTTAATCCCTTGTATTAGAGGTGAGCCAAGTAAAAAAGGCAATCTATGCCAACTGTTTTATTATTATTATTTACAATTACGTTACAAATCTCCCGATACATTCCATCTTACTCTGTTATACAAAATTATAAATATTTTCTATCTTAGCGAATGTGTTGTCTTAGGTAAGACGTAATACCATTTGTAGTAAATGTTAAAAAAAACGTTTCTTCTGTAGGCAAACATATTATCTCCATACTTTTATTATAAAGTTTTGTAACATAACCATCTGCAATAAGAACTGCTCTATTGTTGTTGTAAACACTTAGAAAATATATATTTGTTTTTTATTGTTTATGGTAATGGGTGCTGGCTCTAGACAAGTAAGTTTCTCCAGCTATAATGTAACACTTTTGTATAATTCGAACATTGTCCCTGTTCTCCTTTCTTGAAGGTGCATGCAGAGAGAGAGAATGTAATTTATAACCTTCTTCCTTGCGTCGATTCCTTTTAGTAGTAAATTTATTTGTATTCGCGTCAACTTTCTTGTATTGCTATTACCCACTATAAACATATTGCAACATATTGTTAAACACAAGACAGCAACTGTTTTGCAGACTTTTTAACAACTTTGCCCACATTTTTGCAATCGACACTGAGTATAACGGAGAATTCTGGAAGTACAATTTACTATCTTGTAGCAGAGTTATGCAATCTTCTAAAGGAGTATAGCCTTCTACATGGAAATTTCCAATAGAGTAGTTGTATATCGGGTGGATAATGAAGGCTGACGACGATAGATAGCAAGACAAGGTAACTGTATTACCGACACCTGGTGGATAATGTAGGTTGACGACGATAGATGGCAAGGTAACTGCATTGTCGACATTTGATGGTGTAGTTTGGCCAATCAGACACGATGACGCTAACCAACCAGAGAACGAGTCCAATCCGATAATAATTTGGGTTTACTTCCGCTACACAAGATTTCGTGGGTTTCCTATGCTAGGTTATCGACGTCACGGCTACATAGAAGACGACACAAGGTTAACTGTATTAAGGACACGTGGTGTACCATGTAGATTGACGACGACGACAACAGATGGCAGGACAAGGTAACTGTATTACCGACACCTGGTGGATAATGTAGGTTGACGACGATAGATGGCAAGGTAACTGCATTGTCGACATCTGGTGGATTATGTAGTTTGGCCAATCAGACACGAGGACGCTAACCAACCAGAGAACGAGTCCAATCATACACCAGGACGCTGACCAAACCAGAGACGAGGATGCCCCGACTTCTCTCATCCTCGTGGAGTTTGCTTCTTTTACACAACCCTGTATACCTTTACACTCTAATATTTTTACGACTACACATCGTCGTAGTAACGTACCTAACATAATACCGTTCATTTAACATTAATCTGATTAATAATAACAAAGTACCCTTATAAAGCAGAGTAATGTGGTTTTCTTACCTATACGACTTATTTGTACGAAGGCATGCTGTTTAAAATTCAAATAATACTTTTTCTTCTATCTTTTTCACTCCACCGTATATTGGTCACTTTTACTCCAATGTGGTAATGCTGTTGACGATATCTATAATTTGGTTTCCAATGCTCTTGTTAAATCCAGGACTGGTTATTTGACAAATAAATTCGTTGTATATTTTAAATCTTGCATTAGATGTGAGTCAAGTGAGGAAATCTTTGCCAACTGTTTTATCGTTGTTTACAATAACGTTGCACCTTTCCTTGTACTCTTCTTGGATGCAAAAGTTAAAAAAAGTTGTTTGTCGGAAAATTTGGTATTTCTTTAAGTAGCCTATCGAGTTTAACGGCCGTCAATTCTACTTTGTTGTTAGGTAATAAGAGGAAAGACAGCTCAGCCTTAACACCGTGTTTTACAGAAACCAATTCGCCAAACTTTCCACGTATATAACTATTGAAAGAACCACATATTTCTTTTTTAACAAGTTAAGAATTTCCATCGCAGTCTTCTAAGCCGCATAACTTTACAATCATTATGTTGTCACGAAATTGGTTCTGTTATTGGTATAAGTCCATCTTCCAGCGCGTTTGATCGACTTCAATCTGACCAATAATAGCAGAGATATGTGCTAGTGCCCTAATGGCATCTCTTTTGCACATCCTGTATACGATAATAATCTAACAAATATAATAACGTTTATTTGACTTCAATCCGACCAATAATAGCAAAGATATACGTTAGTGCCCCAATGGCATCTTTTTCTGTACATGCTGTATACGATAATATTCTAAGATTCATATTGCCGTTTATTAGACTCCAATCCGACAAATAATAACAGAGATATGGGGAAATGCCTTTAGTACGTGCGCAGAACATCGAAAATGGGTCTTTTTAGGCCTATATGTAACGGAAAACATGCGCAGTATACGGGAAAAGTAGCTTCGCTACCCCAGCTACCGACGGCCGTTTTGGCACTGGTGAATAACAAATAGATATATGTTAGTGCCGACGATATATGGCAAGGTAACTGTATTACCGACACCTGTTGGATAGTGTAGGTTGATAACGACGACGATAGATGGCAGGACAAGGTAACTATATTACCGACACCTGTTGGATAGTGTAGGTTGATAACGACGACGATAGATGACAGGACAAGGTAACTGTATTACCGACACCTGTTGGATAATGTAGGTTAATGACGACGACGATAGATGGTAAGGATTTGACGGATGATACGTACGACGGAACGCACATACGACATACGTCACATATGACGGAACACACATACGTCACACACGTCACGTATGACAGATGAGACATTTTACGGATGGCCATATGACAAATAAGACATTTGACAGATGACACATTTTACACCCCTAATCTTTTACAACCCTGTATACCTTTACACCCCTAATATTTTTACGAGTACACCCTGTATAATATTTTACGACTATACCCTGTATAATATTTTACGACTACACCCTGTATAATATTTTACGACTACACCCTGTATAATATTTTACGACTACACCCTGTATAATCTGTTACGTCATAGGGCGTGGTCATGTTAGGTCATTGACCTTTAACCCGGAAGTCCCCAAACTAGGTCAAGGTCACGAAAAGTAGGTGAAGGTCACAAAATTTTGGCAATTGGCACGTGCCACCCCAAAAATTTTGGCATTTGGCCCGGACCAAACCCCCAAAAATAACTCATCCTTGACTCATCCTCATGGGGTTTGCTATTGTTTTCGTGACCTTGACTCATCCTTGACTCATCCTCGTGGGGTTTGCTATGTTAGGTTACCACCCACGCTCGGAAAAAAGTTCCCACGCTCAAGTCCCCCATACTCTACCATCCTTTATAGAATTATAAAATCAACCTAATGTTGTTGTCCTTTTTTTGATAATTTACTAATTATTACTAAGTACGTTAATATCAACCAATGCTTCCTGTAGCCTTTATTTTGGTTGAATAAATACTATTATTTACACTTAAATCATGGCTTCCTGTAACCTTTATTTTAGTTGAATAACTAGTACTATTATTTAAATTTGAAATATGGCTTCCTGTAGCCTTCCCTAAATTAAATAAACCCCTTATATTCATATGTCATGCATGACTAAATAATAATTATAATAATAAGCCTTAACTTGAATTATTCGTGGCGTCCTATATGGACTTCTCTAAATAAAATAAACCCCTGATTCTTATATCATTGAATGACTAAATAGAAATTAAAATTATTAATGGATTCCTATAACCTGGTAGTAAATTATTTGAGAAAAAAAAATAACAAACACTTTGCGCAAAGATTTAATGTTTTGTGTATCCCTGTATCATTTCTAATTTATTTGTTAGTTAGTCCCCCCGTATTATATGTGGAAGTGTAATTTCCAACAAATTTTCTTCCTCTTTTCCCTTATAGTTATTTAAACCGCATTCTTTGATTTTCCCCTAAAAGCGGAATTTGTTGCGAAATTGAAACTTTTGTGAAACAACTGACGCGCAACCCTATTTTTTTTCGCTTTGCGACTCACATTCGTACCGAAAATCAAAACATCTTTTCAAGACAATGAACCTGTTGTCATCGCTGCTAACACTACTTCAGCTCGGGTACCATGGGCATCACGCAGGTGCTTTAGCCTGACATTTGTACCATACTTTGGCAGTTCCCCTTACCCTAGTACGTAGAGCGTTGACTTACTACGGTTTGTTTATTTTGATTGCAGTTTCTGTGCGATAAGGCTTGGGTACAATATTTCTTTATCAATTCTACTTTACATATTTCTAATCAATTAGTTTCCCTACAATAACCATGTATATTCCTGCTTATATTGCATAAATTAACTTGGAATTCCAGATCCATTTTCTTTTGTTATTTATATTTCTATCTTTTTCCCACCACGTTTTCGTGGACAAAACTCATCTATTAAAACATTTTTATCAAGAGTTAACTGTAAAAGAACTTAACTGTGTCGTTCTCTACATTCTGTTTCGTATACATTTCTCAAGTCAGGCCCTGCCTAACTTGACTTCGCATAAGTGTTATCCCCTTGTTTTGAAATTGGAGCACAGCAAATTTGATCTCATATCACCTGCTTTTGCGACCTTGAACTCTACCGTCAGTTGGTATGCAGGAGACATACAATTGAAAATTGATTAGTGCATCATTTACTGTAAATAGCTATAAAATAATTCATGTATCGTCATACATGTGTAAATTTTATTATTCTATTCCTTCATATTTGCTTTGCGTACTTCGACTTGATGGATATATTTATATATACACATATTGCCAAATCCCTCTTGTTTCTCACGCGGTTATTCCCTTTTAATTATTCTCTTTTACGTTTGTACTTTACCTGTACAACTCATTTTTCTTGTATATTCTTCTTTTCGTTTCTGCCTTCTATTTTTGCATTAACACCATAGTTATTTATTATACCTTATCGATTCCTTATAATACGTATTTTTGCACGTTAACCTCATTACTGTCCTCTAATTTGAGGAAAAGGGGTTTCCCTCTATAATAATTAATGTTTTACAGGAACTTTACTCTTTAGTATATCTTGTCCTGTAATTAGTTTTTATTTCTGCCTTGCGCACTTCCCATCGAGGGGTATTTTTTCTTACATTCATATCATAATTATCTATTATTCCTTATTGATTCCTTATAATAAGTGTTTTTGCACGTTAACCTCATTTACTGTCGTTTAATTAAAGGAAACGGGATATTCCCCCTATAGTAACTAATCTTTTATACAGGAACTGTACTGATTAGTATAACTTGTCCTGTAATTAGTTTTTAGTGTTGTCAACTCATTGACACGTTGCTTCTATATTAGAATTTTGCATAATCAAGTTTCTGTATATTGATTGTTTTCATGTATAAGTATAAACATTGGAAACAGTGAGATAGTTTGTTATACTATCCTCCTTTATATTTTCCTTTGATTATGCGGTTATCGCCACTATTCGGAAAAGCATACGTAGCGCTGCACACGAAATCTGGTTGATTATGGTGACGTTGACGTATTCTGCTTGATCTCCGAAGAGGTACACTTAGTGTTGTGCTTTTTATTCTCTTTCTTTTTGTGATGGATTGTACGGATTTGACATTCGCCGCGTTCCCCCATAGGGGTAGTGCTGCCACTCTGGTAGGGGTCACTCCCGTTTCATCAATTTCTGTGTCCTCTATATTCGTTACGTTTTCTTCTGGCATTTCTTCTCATATTTCGAGGCCCTTATTTTCTGTCTCTTCATCTCCATAATATTTTTTTAGCCTATTAATATGTACAACTTGTTCCTTTTTTCCCTTAGACGATTTTATGAGGTAGGTTACTGGTCCCACCTTTTCTTTAACTATATATGGTCCTATCCACTTTTTTGTAATTTCTTTGATATTCCAACCGTATTACTTAAGTCTTTGAAGTATACTAAGTCTCCTGTGTTGAATTCTCTATATTCTGTCGATTTGTTAAATCGTTTTATTCTGCCGTTTCTTTGCTCTATCTATATTATTTTGTACTTTTTCGTACACCTGTGCCAGTCTGGCTTCTAGCTCGGCTGCGTAGTTTTCATCCATATCGTACCTTTTCGGCTCGATAAATTTGTCTATTGGTAGCGATTGTTCGCGACCGTGTAATAGGAAATACGGGCTGTATCCGGTTGATGCGTTATTGCTGCCCCTATATGCCATAAGGACATATGGTATCCATTGGTCCCAATCCTTTTGGTTGTCCGAAATGTAGTGGGAAAGCATATCTTTAATAACTCTGTGCATTCTCTCAATTTTCCCATTAGATGTAGGTGCGTAGCTTGCGGTGTGAATCTTTTTTATATTCAAAATTTCGCATACTTCTTTCATCAATTTGGACATGAAGTTACTACCTCTGTCTGTGAGTAATTTTTTGTGGAGTACTGTGTCTGCACACGATTTCCTCTACAAATGCTCGGGCTATGGTTTCCGCCGTTTGATCCGGTATAGGTATAGCCTCACAATATTTTGTCAGATGGTCTTGGAAAGTCAGCAAATATTTATTTCCTCTATCTGACGTTACTAATGGACCAACTATGTCCATTGACGTAATTTCCCATGGTTTGCTTACGGGGGTGAATTTCTGTAGTGGTGCTTTTTTGAAATGCGGAGACGTTTTACGTCTGTTGCATGAATCGCATTCTTGGCAATACTTTATAACATCCGCCTTTAGTGTTGGCCAGTGAAATCTTTTTTCTATCGCCGTCATAGTTTTTTGTTGTCCTTGATGACAATATAAGGGTGTGTCATGGAAATTCTCTAGCGCCTTTACCTGTAGTGATTTAGGAAGTATCAGTTTGTCAGAACCCTTGTTGTCACTCCGGTATAGTATGTTCTATTTGTCTAAATAATATGAAGCCGTGGTATTCTCATCCTTCGCATTTATTTCTTGAATGATTTTGTTACAACAATTGTTTTTTCTTTGTTGCTTTAACAGTATGGCTCTATCCCATATGGGTTCCCATTCTGCACTTTCTTCCAATATTTGTGCGATGCCACTGCCCTTGTGCTTTTCCTCAATTATTTCTATTTTTGTGTTAGAGTTAAAAAATATAAATTTACTCATTTTTGCGACTTCTTCCCATTGTAGTCCCATGAGTTGACCACTTGATTTTACTAATGCTACTGCTGGCTGTTTGTTTGCTTCACAGCTTTCTTTGAGTTGCTTGATGCACTCCCACACATTTTCGTAGGAGGATTGATTTTCTAATGTAGATTTTTCTATTATGTAATATATTGTTTTCCCCGGTGTATTCCATTCTAGGATACTTGGTATTCGTTGGCCTAGGTCTATTTTCGGCCTTCCCATTATTTCTGCCATCTCGCGCAGTAACGCGTCATTTGGATGACCTTTTTTTGGTATAAACAGTGCTAGTGCCTGTTGTTGGGGTGTAGTTAGAGGGTTTTTTACTACTATATGGTCTTTCGTTGCTACTGTGCTCACGTTATTGTCAATGTGTTCTTTATATTGTTTGTTGTGTCATGCATTCTGCTAAGTGCGTCTACGTTTCCGTGTTCACGACCTGGCCGGTGAACTACGTGAAAATCATATTCTGACAGTGTTAGTGCCCATCTCGTTAATCTCTAGCTGGGGTCTTTAAGAGATAATACCCATTTTAATGGTCTGTGATCTGTTATTATAGTAAATCGCTTACCATATAGGTAGCATCTAAATGTTTTGACACCGTATATTATGGCTAACAATTTTTTCTCAGTAGTTGAATAATTTAACTTTGTTAGTGTTTTTAAATGAAACTCAAGGTCTCTAGTTAATTCCACAATATAATACAAGTTATTGAAAATTCTAAAAAATTGACAATTGTTTCGATAAATCATTCCAATTAAGATCTTAATTGGAAAAATGATATCCAGGATATCACCATAGGGCTAATAATATCTAAGCTTCAATATTTGTTATATCACATCTTCTTCTTTTTTCTATAAACATATATTAAGCCAATCACAAGTTAGGTTACTTCTTGGTCTAGCCAAAAATATAACTACTAAACATCAGGTAGGCATAAAATGAAATGTAACTTCTGTCATTCTGACGATGATATTGATTTATCGAAACAATTGTCAATTTTTTAGAATTTTCAATAACTTGTATTATATTGTGGAATTAACTAGAGACCTTGAGTTTCATTTAAAAACACTAATATGAGCATATTCCACGAAGTAAGGGTCGAGACAGTCAATTTAATTTAACTCTGCTCTATTTAACGTTCTACTTGCGTAAGCTATGAGCTTTTCATGCCTCTCTCTTATTTGACTTAGGATTGCTCCGACGCCTATTCCTGATGCGTCTGCTGATAGAATGAATGGTTTCGTAAAGTCTGGAAATATTAATAACTTATCTGTAGTTAATATTTGTTTCAATTCGTCCATTGATTTCAGTACGTCATCGGTTATTTTAAAATCTACGTCATTTTTGTTAAGTTCACTAGTGGTGCCGCTATATCTGTGATGTTTGGAATAAATTTTCTGTACCAGTTAACCAATCCTAAGGATCCTCTTACTCCCTTAACTGTTTTCGGTAGGGGATACTTTTGTATAGCCTCAATTGTTTCTGGATCGGGTGAAATTCCTTCGTGTGTTATTACGTGTCCCAAATATTTTACTTTTTGTAGTAAGAAGCTGCACTTTTTTTGTTTCAGTTTTATATTTGCTAGTTGAAGTCTCTCCAGAATGTCTTCTATTCTTTCTATATGTTCTAGCTCTCCTGTATAGTTAAAGATAATAATATCGTCTAGGTATACCATGCAACTGGTTCCGGTTAATCCTGCTAGCGTTGTATTCATAAATCTTTGAAAAGTCGCTGGTGCGTTGACTAGGTCAAATGGCAGTCTGGAAATATTAATAACTTATCTGTAGTTATTATTTGTTTTAATTCGTCCATTGATTTAATTACGTCATCGGTTATATTAATATCTACGTCATTTTTCGTTAAGTTTACTAGTGGGGCAGCTATATCTGTGATGTTTGGAATGAATTTTCTGTACCAGTTAACCAATCCTAAGAATCCTCTTACTCCCTTAACTGTCTTCGGTAGGGGATACTTTTATATAGCCTCAATTGTTTCTGGATCGGGGGAGATTCACTCGTGTGTTATTACGTGTCCCAAATATTTCACTTTTTGTAGTAAGAAGCTGCACTTTTTTGGTTTCAGTTTTATATTTGCTAGTTGAAGTCTCTCCAGAATGTCTTCTATTCTTTCTATATGTTGTAGCTCTCCTGTATAGTTAAAGATAATAATATCGTCTAGGTATACCATGCAACTGGTTCCGGTTAATCCTGCTAGCGTTGTATTCATAAATATTTGAAAAGTCGCTGGTGCGTTGACTAGACCAAATGGCATCTTTGTGTACTCATAATGACCATGGAAAGTGCTAAAGCCTGTAAGAGGGATGTCTTCTTCTTCCATGTCAATTTCATGATATGCTTCTGCTACATCTATTACTGAGAAAAGGGTCTTTGTTCCTGCTTTATAGCCTTGTAGTAGGTCCGATATGTTAGGCAACGGTTAGTATTCCTTCTTTGTTACCGCGTTTAGGCCTCGGTAATCAATGCACATTCTTACTTTCTCTGTTCCATCCGCTTTCTTTTTTACTACTAGGACTACGGGGACCGAACATGGGCTTGATGAAGGCTGGATTATTCCTCCGTCTAGTAACCTGTCAATTTAAGTCTTCAATGTTTCCCGTTGTTGATATGGGATTCTATAGGGAGCTTTGCAAACTGGCCGGGCTCCTGTTTCTAGTACGATTGCATGCTTTACTTTGGTTGTGCTTGTCAGAATTTCAACCTCGTCTTGAAATAAGTCATGATATTTCCTTAAAAGGCTTGTTATCTTCTCTTTCGCTTCTTGTGACAAATGTGACATATCAAAGCCTTCCTCTATTCATCTATTATTTGATACATCAAATTTTGCAATCACTTGGGGTTTTATTTTTGGCTCTTGCTCTTCCTCGCATTTGTATGCTTTAACTATTTTCTCTCCCTTCCTTAGTTGTACTTCCTTAAACGATGCATTTATTATTCTCACCGGAATCATTTCCTTGTTTGGTACTAACGTATTTGCCATACGTATAAAGCTGTTGCCCTTACTTGTGGCTTCACATACAATGTTTATGCTTTGGATCTCCTTTACCAATTTTGCCAGTGTGCACACCTCAGTTCTAGGTGGTATGAGTAGTGCCTTATCTAAAATTATATCCGTCTTTGTGCGTGATGTTTATTTTTCTTCCGTATTGTTTTGGTTGTCATTAACCTCTCTTTCTGTTATTTTCGTGGATAGTTGTTCTTTCTGTTCATTTCCTGCCGATTGGCTTGATAAAGTCTGTTTTGTGTTTTTCTTATATCACTTTTTTTTGCTTTTGGTGATTTGGCCTCCCTTCTTGTTTTCCTTCATGACTTCTGATGTTTCATGCGGTCGTATGAAATTTTTGACTGTTGATAACCAGTTTTCCCATTCTTTTCCTGATGTCACAGGTTTTCTTTCTTCTTCTATGCTGTTTCTTTGTTGTCTTGGCTGTGCTGACTGTTTCTTCTGTTTTGGCTTCATGAACCTCCCTACTGTATCCAACCATTGTTCCCAGTCTTCATTTTTGCTTACTTTATCACTTTGGACTGACATCATTTCCATTACTTCCTTGGTTGACCTCATTAGTATCTTTTGTCCCCATAGTAGTAGCGACGGTTCCCTTTTGTAAGATATTTCCGCTTCTTGTTGAGCTAAGAAATCTCTCCCAAGTAATACTTCTACGTCCTTAAGCATTTTGTCGTCACAGACTATTAGTTCGAATGACGTTCCGACTCCTCCTGCTTCTGTTTCTATGTTTGATTTTGTTGTTCCATGTAGTCGTATTTCATGTCCCGTGATTCCTCTTAAGCATAATGATTGAATGTCTTCACTATACATTTCCGTTGGCTCCACTAGTGACTGTCTTATAAGTGAATAGGAGCCTCCTGTATCTATCAAGCATGTTCTCAACACTCCATTAATTTTTAGGGACACCATGTATGGTCTTTGTAAAAATGTGAAATGCCGTTTTTTATTCCCCTTGTTGTTTCTCTTTTGAGGCTCGCTGGATAGGACCTTCCTGCGGCCTTATTTAATCTAAAAAATGTTCCTGAGACGCGTTGTTTCCTCCATTGTTGTTGTTGGTGTTTTGTCTGGTTTTCCACCAGCCGTTTTGCCTGCCACTGGGATTTGCGCCCATGTTTTTCCTTTGATAATTGTCATTACTATTGGGTGGACGTCTGTTTTGATACTGGTTATTGTATCCCCTCGACATGTTGCATTCTTTAGCCCAGTGCCCTTGTTTTCCACATCGAAAACAAGCATTTTCCTGCTGCCCTCTTCCTTTTTGTTCGTTTGTACGGCACTCGGTTGTCAGGTGGTTCGCTTTTCCGCAGTGTTGACATTTCCTTATTTAAGTGGGCTGTATTGCTCTGCAGTCGTTTGTCCAATGGTTTGTTTTTCCACAGGTGTAAAATTTCTTTTGTGGGTTGTGCTGTCTTACGTTTCTGCAATTTCTTTTCTCGTGGTTATCTGTCCTACATATGGTGCATCATTTGTCTCGTCCCATGTACGCTACTGTGTCAGAATTTGTTTTTCCTCTTAGCATCATTTGGGTCATTTCCTGTAGAGCCACTATTTCTTCTGCTTTCTCCAGGTCGAGATGAGATGTGGTTCCTTTAACAATCAGGTCCTTCCTAAGCCCTATTTTAAATTGATTTAATACTAGATCCTTGTTTCCTTTCTTCAATCCTGGAATTTTGTCCTGTGACGCTCCAACTAGGTCATCTTCCAGAGCCTTCGCCGCTAGAAGCCGCAACCGCGTAGTGAAATCGGCTACCGATTCGTCGTGTCGTTGGTAACAACTACTTAACCTCAATAAATTATTGCCCGGTAAACATTTCGGAGTAAATTTAAGTATTAATTTATCTTTAAGTTCAAAGTAATCTAAGTTATCTAATGTTGTATCAGATTTAAAGTATTGATAGGCAGCGCCTGTTAATTCAAATTTTAAAATGTTTAATGTATTATTCTGTGGCCGGTTATCTAGCCTGGAGCGTTGCTCCAATTTTTCAAAATATCTAACAGCATCCTTGCCGTTAAAATCAGGTAATGTTGCCGCAATTACCCCTAATGGTGGGGGGGGGGCAGTTGCACTACCAGTGGTCCTGAAGCCGTTGCAGTTTCCCCTGCAACTTTTACGGCTGCTTCTGAAGTTTGTTGATTAGCACCTATATTAGTGTTAGTAGGCATTTTTTTGTAGTTTGATATATTTACTTTAAAAAGCACACAGCACTACACTATCTTACCTTTTGACGAATCAAAAATCGGAAAAAAATCAAAAATATGGGGAAGGGGGTTGTGAGTTGGTTTGGTTGGGTTTTGCTTATTTTGCGGTTTTTGAAGTTATGTACCTCCAGAGTTGTATTATACTGTGTTTAAATTTTTTTCAATTTATACAGAACATAATTTCTATAACTTTGTATATTTGCTTAATTAGAATATATGAAGCCAATTCTGTGCTCGGTTTTGTATGACAATTACTACTCCCTTGTTTTTGTTCATTTTCTTACGATAAACATCAAAATTGTGTCGTTATATTTTTTTCAAAGTACTAATATTATTTCTATTAATAGCATTTTACAGAAGGTAGTAGGTAAATGACACCTAACTATGTTTTGTAACTTGATGACTGTGAATAGAATTGAACTAACTAGACTTTATTTCTTATTTTCACTTTCAATATAAATTGTTATTTATACTCTAAATACTAAATAATTTCTAAATTTGTCAGATACTTATATGTACTATTAACTTGTTCTTCGTTTTCCTAGCAATATATATGTATTTTTTTTAAAGCTGTTTCTCAAACGAGTTTAATAAAAAATATATAAGAAAAATAAAAATAATTACACCAAATTTACAAAGCGTCAGGAATACTCGTATATAGAGTCCCGTGACTGCAATTGAATAAAACAAGTGATAGGATCGAGAGAAAACTTGAGATACCCCTTTTAAGTCAACGCGAATGACTCGCAGAATAAAAGAAATTTGTTATTTTTAAAAATAATCGCCAGAACCTGAATATTTTCGCGTTGATATTAACAATTTAATATTCAACCTCAAATGTGCTCCCTATATTCCTAATTCATACGGTGAGATATCACCATTAAATATTCGTTTGCGATATGAACTACCATACACAAATTAAATTATATAAACATAATATCATGGAAAGCGGGCTGGCAATGTTTATAATCTGACCAAACTACAAAAAAAAATCATAATACACAGTTAGTATAATTTTGAAATCAGACTTACCAATTTACACACACTGGGTGTTCACAAAACGCCGACGGACACGATTCGAGTTTCGAGCAAAAAAAGAAACCCTTTCAGAGCGCTTACAGTAGACGCTCCCTAGTAATCTTATTTTCCCCTTTCAAAAAAAATTATACCAGATTGCTAAAACACTACTTTAATTATAAATTACTATAACTCAGGACTCCTAAAAAAACCGCTATCCGCGAACCCCAAAAAAACTGGACCGTTCCCGACCGCGAGTTTTTACAAACTGCCCCTCAATTGTTACCTCTTCGAAGTTTCGGCATTTTTCCTTGGTCAGCAATCTTTTATTTTTTGTATCTGTGTTTATTATTTTGGTATTTATTACATTGACCTTTATGTATAATTACTTATCTGACGGTTCCAGATCTCAGGGAACACTTTAAACCACCTAAATTTGCACTTTTATCAGGAGCGATATTACCATTTCAGAAATAAATAACAAAAACTACCCCTTGGAGATAAGATAAGTCATTTTCCTATCAGTGGAGTATTCGATTTATCATTAGGATTCCTGTCTATAAATCTAAAGTTGCTCCGTTATTTTCTTCATCGTCAAAATGACATATTTCTGAAATAAATAACAAAATCTACCCCTTGAAGATTAGTTAAGTCATTTCCCTGTCAATCGAGTATTCGATTTATCAATAGGATAACTCTCTATAAGTTTAAAGTTGCTCCGTTATTTTCTTCACCGTCAAAATGACATATTTCTGAAATAAATAACAGAAACTATCCCTTGGAGATTAGCTAAGTCATTTTCCTATCAGTGTAGTATTCGGTTTATCATTAGGATACTTGTTTATAAATTTAAAGTTGCTCAGTTATTTTCTTCACCGTCAAAATGACATATTTCTGAAATAAATAACAAAAACTACCCCTTGGAGATAAGCTAAGTCATTTTCCTATCAGTGGTGTATTTGATTTATCATAAGGATACCTCTTTATAAATTTGAAGTTGCTCCGTTATTTTCTTCACCGTCAAAATGACATATTTCTGAAATAAGTAACAGAAACTACCCCTTGGAGATTAGCTAAGTCATTTTCCTGTCAGTGGAGTATTCGATTTATCATTAGGATACCTCTCTATAAATTTAATGTTGCTTCGTTATTTTCTTCACCGTCAAAATGACATATTTCTGAAATAAATAACAAAAACTACCCCTTGGAAATTAGTTAAGTCATTTTTCTATCAGTGGAGTATTTGATTTATCACTAGGATACTTGTTTATAAATTTAGAGCTGCTCCGTTATCTTATTCGGCGTAAAAATGACATATTTCTAATATACAGAACCAAAAACTACCCCTTGCAGATTGACTCCATGATCTTTCTTTCGTTTGGAATTTTCATTAAACTATAAATTTTAAATTGCCCGATAATTTTTTATCTATGAAAATTACATGTATCCAATATAAATGAATGAATCTTCCCCTTTGACTACATTTAAATGATTTTTCTTCCGGCTGAATATTTAGTGAATCCTCAAGATACTTGCGCTGTTGTTTTCAGCTACTTCATCAATCTCTACGTAGTCAAGATGATATTAACGACGCCACTGATCGTTCGGCATTGTTCGGCAATTGAGCTACCAGCTTTGGGTTACTAACTTCACACCGGTATTGATTAGATGGTACTGTGTATTCCCACAAATTCAGTAATTTTTGTTGGAACTGCAACTTAACTACTCGGGACTAGAAGTAGAAAGATGGCAACAAAAGAGTAGACTTCTCTTAAACTCATGCAAAACAATTCATCTATATACCTCAAGAAATTAACAAAACTGATTTTCATGCACATTATTAAAGAGAAGAAATTCAAAAACCAATATGCTATTAACAATATTTATAAACAACAGAATCTCACGTTTGTTTGGTTATCTCCATTTTTTGTGTCTCAAATCCAATGGAATTAGTTTTGACGTCTGCAGAGGCTGCCTGAGCTTATCTTTGTGCGTTTTAAATATTTTTAAGTTTTTATCCCGATTCAATATGCTAGGCTAAGTAATAAATACTTTGGATATCATTATATATTAACAGTTAAAGAGGCAAGTGTTACTTTATTTCAATAATTTTCAATTATTTGTTTCTCTATTAGTGTTCTTAAGCGCTTGGGCTAGGACAGGAATTTATATAGATAGCTCTGAAGCGAAGAAAACATTAGTAGATATTGAGTTATTAAACAAAATAAAGCAGTTTAAAAAGTCTTGTTATTGTTAAACTTATTAGACTGGTAAATATATTATTCAATACATTTCATTCCAGAAATATGTATCAAAAGAATATAAACAAAAAGTAATACACGACAATAGCTTTACAAAGATTTTAAACTTTTCCTCAGGAATTTAGATACGTTCCAATATTACGTTAACAATATCGTCGCCAATGTGCCACGCCACGTTTAAATATTTCCAGCAATAAATGCGATACATGCACAGTGTTTTACGGCAGTAATGTCACCGTCCATAGATTATGGACGGTGGTAATGTGATGGCAGACATAAGTCTAAACATCGTACTGCATTGTTCCTAGTGCTCGTATTAGCTATAGGTATATATATTATATATATATACAGGGTGTCCCGGGACTAATGGGAAAAAAGTCAGGAGCGTATAATATGAGCCAAAATAATGTTAGTACTTCATATAAACTTTTTCTATGCAGGCCCTCGTTTTCGAGTTATAGGCCTCCAAAGTTTTAATTTTGAATTTGGTTTTTATTTTTATTTTTTTTACTAGTTATTTGACGGCAAAGCTATAATATACGTGTATGTTTATTTTGGAAAGGTAAACAGTTTTACAGTAGTGCCTTGAAGCCAGGGACGGACTACTCGCAATGGTTAGTGATCCAAAAATCTTGCAGGGATGGCACACCCTGTATGAAATTATCGAAATTGACTTCCTCACACATTAAGCTAACGAAAAGGTACTCTTGTTGGAATTCTACAAAATAAGCCGTTTGGCTAATATTTACAGTTATATTAATGCACTATGTACCAATTTACGCATTCACCATTTTTATAAGTACACAACGAGGTGAAACTAACTTATTAATACATGTCCAAGATTTGCCTACAGTACTACAAAAAAATAATTTGATGATAGCAAGAAGATAAAAAATATTTACGACGTATCAATTCGTAAGTTGGTAAAAACTTTTTAAGTGTTTTTACCGTTTATCAAGTAACCATAGGATTAGTTGTCAAACGTTGTGTAGAATAGTTCGTTGTCATTACTTGTCAATAATTCATAAGTCCTTAATTTAACTGTTACAATGGCAGAATTCACTTTTATTGAGTATGCAGATATGCATTTAATGTATGGACTGGCTTCTCGAAACTGTTTAGAGGCCAGAAGGCTTTATGCAGAACATTTTCCAAACAGAGCATTGCCAGACAGACGAATGTTTGAGCGAATTGATCTCAGGTTACGAGAAACAGGTATGAATAAGTAAATGTAATTTTCCATGTATAGAAAACAAAATTTTAAATTTTAGGAAGTTTTTTGCCAAAAAAAGGTGGAGAAGGTCCAGTACGAAGCGTACGTACTGTGGCAGTTGAACAAGATTTGTTAAATGCAGTTGATAATGAACCATCAACGAGTTTACGAAAATTATCAACAGAACATAACGTCTCGAAATCAGTCGTTCATCGCGTCCTAAAAGAACAGCTGTTATATCCTTTTCATATGAAAAAAGTACACAGTATGACAGTGGCTGATTATCCTGCACGACTTGAGTATAGCCAGTGGTTTCTGCGACAACAACAAGCAGACAATACATTTATTAGTAACGTTCTCTTTACGGACGAATCCGGTTTCACCAGAGATAAATTCTCATAATATGCATTTATGGGATGATGTGAATCCACATGGCATTATCCAAACTAGGAACCAGCATAGACTCATGTTTGGGCAGGAATAATTGGCAATCATTTGATAGGGCCATATTTTATTGACGGTACTTTGACCGGTCAGAGATATTTGGAGTTTTTGCAAAATGAGTTATGGAACCTGTTTGATGATGTGCCACTACAAACTCGTAGGAATTTATAGTTCATGCATGATGGGGCTCCTCCTCATTTCAGTTTAGATGTTCGACAGCATTTACACACAAGGTTTCCTAATAGATGGATTGGTCGTGGAGGCCCTTTTCAATGGCCACCGCGATCAGGAGACGTTAATCCTATGGATTTCTTTCTCTAGGGTTATCTCAAAAGTAAGGTATACGCAACACCTGTGCAAACAAGGCAAGATTTAATAGACAGAATTGTGTTACACTGCAATGTTATTAGAAATAGTGTGAAATTGCTCTTTCAAGTGCAAAGAAACAACCTTCGTAGACTTAGAATGTGCGTGGAAGTGGGAGGAGCTCATATTGAACATTTATTAGAATAACGTTAGTTTTTATTGTTGTTTAGGAATTAGTTTAAGTCCAATGTTTTATAAATTGTGTTTTTGAGGTTTTCTTAATAGTTTAATAATTTTGTGTTCGTAATTTTGATTAAAGGCAACTGATTACGTTGTTTGCGTACCTATTCAATTCCTATTAAATGAGTTCTTAATGTTTTTATCATCTGTTATCATCAAATCATTACTTTTCCGCCCAACCTATCTAATATGCGAGAAAAGTATTGGTTTACCCCAAAAAAGTTGGAATTTTGACAAAAATTTTTGAGTTATTTTTACGCTTTCCAACAACAACAACACGAAAAAACGGTTTTTAGAAAAAAAATCCTGTGTGTATGTCGTCGTCGTTGTCGTCGGCCACGATACAGCCTCCGGAGTGCAATGAGTCACCAATTTTATGATGGAATATTATTAAGGATATGTCACAAATGAACACTATTCATTTTCAGCTCATCAGAGCCAGTACAGCGGGTGCTATGGTACTTGAAGTACGGCCTTTTGACATTTTTTGAGAAATTTCAGTTTGCTAGCACAATACAGCCTCCGGAGTTCAACAAGTCACCAATTTTATGATTGAATATCATTCAGGACATCTTACTGATGAACCCTATTGATTTTGAGATCCCCAAAGCCAATACAACAGGTGCTACAGTATTTTAAGTACGATATTTTTGTCATTTTTGGAGAAGTTTCAGTTTGTTAGCATGATACAGCCTCAGGAGTATATCCAAGTGACCAATTTTATGATTGGATATTATTCAGAGCGTCTCAGAGATTAACCGTATCGATATTCAGCTCACTAAAGCCAGTACAACGGGTGCTTTGGTACTTGAAGTACCAAATTTTTGTCATTTTTTGAGAATTTTCAGTTCCATATAGTCTCCAGAGAATATACGGTTGATCAATTTTATGATTGAATATTGTTCAAGGTGTCTCACAGATGTGCCCTATTGATTTTCAGTTGACATGAGCGAGTACGGCTGGTCCTATAAATCCAGATATACTAAATTTTTGGTTGTTTTTGAAAAAATTTCGGTTTGTTAGCACGATACATCCTCCGAAGTGTATACAAGTAACAATTTTATAATAGAATATTGTTTAGGGCCACAGATGCGGAAAAGTTAGTTTTAATCTTTGAAACCGTTTATTTTTTTGTAATACTGTAGGTAAATCTTGGACATCGTATTAATAAGTTAGTTAGGTAAATTGGTACGTAGTACATTAATAAAACTGTAAATATTAGCCAAACGGCTTATTTTGTAGAATTCTAACAAGAGTACCTTTTCGTTAGCTTAATGTGTGGGGAAGTCAATTTCGATAATTTCATATAGGGTGTGCCATCCCTGCAAAATTTTTGGATCACTAACCATTGCGAGTAGTCCGTCCCTGGCTTCAAGGCACTACTGTAAAACTGTTTACCTTTCCAAAATAAACATACACGTATATTATAGCTTTGCCGTAAATTTTATAAAGATCAAATAACTAGTAAAAATAAATAAAAATAAAAACCAAATTCAAAATTAAAACTTTGGAGGCCTATAACTCGAAAACGAGGGCCTGCATAGAAGAAGTTTATATGAAGTACTAACATTATTTTGGCTCAGATTATACGCTCCTGACTTTTTTCCCATTAGTCCCGGGACACCCTGTATATATATATATATATATATATATATATATATATATATATATATATATATATATTTCTATTATTGAGTATATAATTGAATAAGTTGTTGAAAATAAGTTACTTTGTAAGCTATTAGCGACAGCTGTACCTGGTAAAAATGAATGGACTTACGACTATTTACCACTTAACCAAAATCCAGGTAAATAGCAAAAAAATATAATTTTTACTCCAAAATAAACATTCAAATTGCAAAAGAGAAAACATAAAACGAAAAAGATATTATGGAATAGAAATTATTTAGAGTCCGATCCTAGTTCTTGGTTGGAGACTGTCATGTTTTTGTAAAAGTCATGAATGTGAGAAGGTATCCACTCAAGCAACTTTAAAAGATATGTTTCTTTTTTGCACGTATGCCTTTTTTTTCTAATTGCTGGTAGCTCCACTCGAATAGATAGGTTTTTCCTGGAACTTCTCTTAAATCGACGGTTTTGTATTCTTTGTCCAGAAATGATGTTCTGTAATATAATATTGTAGGGTTTTCACGACGCACCTCTAGCCATACTGCGGAGGAAATGAGGAAATTTTCTTTTTCTGTGTAAATCCTGTTTTCGAAAGGGTTGTTGGTGCCTGCATACAGAACATCGAAATTTTTAAAATCATTCAATTCAATGTTTATAACTACGGCTCCTGTCGATCTAATTAACTGTTGTCAGTCCTATGGTGTCGCAATTGCCATGGTTGGTAGTTTCTTTATACTTCGCTCAATAAGAGCATGGACATGGTCTACTTCCATGTGAGTATGTCCTCTTAGACAGTGATGGGGAAACTACGGCCCGCGGGCCAAGTTCGGCCCGCGGAAAGGTTTAATCCGGCCCGTTTAAGAGTGCCGTCGTGAGAATGTTTGAACGCGTTCTTACTTCGTAATATGATGACCCGCATAAAAACTACTTGCGGCGATATTCAAAACACAATAGTATTCTGGACAAATCCATCCGACATAAACAGATGACTCATCTTCGCTCGCATTTTCAATTCATTGGTCTGTTTTCTCGAAAGAACCGGAAAAATCCAATTCCCGAACAATCCTTGCAGGTAGGTGTAAATACAAGCGAGGCCGCCCGAATATCAGTTAGTTAGCGACTTAGTCAGTCGCTGTGACTCGAGTAATTGTTTGTGTAATTCCCGAAACTCCCACTGCTTCAACAAACACCTGCGCAAGAGCATTAGTTAGCAGTAAGCTTTCGTCAATTGCGTTTCTGTGTGTTGTTCTCCGTAGTAGATAAAGTCTAAAATGGATGTTAAAAAAAGAAAAGTGGATTCAGAATGTCGAGTTTTTAAAGAAGAATGGACGTGGAAATATTTCTGTACTTTATTTAAAGAAAAACATGTGCAATTGCAATACAACTGTTGCAGTTTTAAAATAATATAACATTCAACGCCATTTCTAGAGCAAACATGAAAACCACTCTTTCTCATAGGTAAAAAAAATTAAATCAAAGGATGTAATAAAAAATTTATAAAGTCAACAACAATTATTTCGGAGAGCTAATCATTCTCAAAGATGTGCTACGAAAGCCAGTTATGTGTTGGCTTATAATATTGCTAAATCTAATAAAGCATTTTCAGATGGTGAATTTATAAAGCAGTGTGCGATATTATGTGCCCTGAAAAGAAAAATGATTTTCAGTCACTGTCTCTCTCAAGAAGAACAATCACCGAGAGAATTGAAAATATTGATAAAAATCTCATTTCGCAACTGACTACAAAAACTCAAAAATTTATTTTTTATTCAATTGCCATGGATGAAAATACAGATATCAGCGATACTGCGCAGTTACTCATATTTGTAAGAGGAATAAACGCCCACTTTGAAATTACAGAAGAACTCGCAGGGCTACAGTCAATAAAAGGAACAACGACTGGTTCCGATTTATTTTGTGAGTTTGAAAATTGCATCGATAAACTTCGTTTACCTATTGATAAGTTATGTAATGTAACTACAGATGGTGCTCCTAATATAGTTGGAATCAATCAAGGAAAATCCGGAAAATGATGTTGTTTTTTTGCATTGCCTTTATACATCAGGATGCTCTCTGTAAATCGGCTTTAGATATTGACCATATACTTAATATTGTTGTAAAACTAGTAAATATGATTCGTTCCAGAGGATTATTACATCGCCAGTTGCAACAGTTTTTGGAGTCCGTACATGCTGAGCATTCCGATATCCTGTATTATTCAAAAGTTCGTTGGTTAAGTGCTGGAAAAGTATTTGGGATTTAAAAGACGATATTGTAAATTTTCTTCTTGATAAAGACATTTATAATCAATTTGACGTCTTATAAAACGAAACGTGGCTTTCTGATTTCGGTTTTTTCACAGACCTCCTCGTACACATGAATAAACAATCTAAAATTTCCCAGTGTGTATTTCCTGACCGTATTATTTAAATTTTCGTTTAAGCTTCTTCCCGGTAATCGGCCAACATGATTAAGGTTAAAAATAAAAAGATTTTTTTTATTGTTTACATTCTCTTCTCATTCATTTTATTTTCTCCACTATAATGTAGGGAAAAAAAGAAATACTTGAAAATGGCAATACGCCGAAACGTAGTGGAGAAAATAAAATGAATGAGAAGAGAATGTAAACAATACAAAAAATCTTTTTATTTTTAACCTTAACCATGTTGGCCGATTACCGGGAATAAGCTTAAACGAAAATTTTAATCTAAAATTGTAAGAGAAAAATCAGTTTCTTCACGATATTTGGCAATACCTGAAAAGTTTCAAATTACAGTTAATATTATTTACTAATCAGATCTCTAAATCTGATTTTTATCATTTTCCAAGAATACAATCTTTAAAATTCACTATATCAAACAATAAGATTTAGAAATACGAAATTAATTTGAGACAACTATCTTCGGAATTTGAAAGGAGATTTCAGGACTTTAGAAAAATGGAACCAGAGTTTAGTATTTTTGCGACCCCATTCGATGTTAATTACGAAGAAGTTGATGCAAAATTTCAACTTGAGTTAATAGAACTGAAATGTAATACTCTCCTGAAACAAACTTTTCATACAGTCCATTACTAGAATTTTATAAAAATTTAAGTCCAGATAATTTCCCAAATCTAATTACTCATGCAATGAAGATAATGACAATATTCGGCTCATCTTATATATGCGAAGAAATCTTTTCAGCAATGAAGCTTAGGAAAACTTCTTTAAGAAACAGAATTACAGATGAGAAACTTTCATCAGTTTTAAGAATTTCGGCTTCGCAAATGGAACCGGACTATGATGAAATTTTGATGAAACAGTCTCAATTTCATTTTTCTCATGCACCATCAACCAGTAATGACACCAGAAAATGAAGTGATAATACTTCACATCAAGAACTACACTAAATTCGTATTATATTTTGTGCTTATAATTTTCTTATCTATTGCTTTTTTACTAATAAAATAATAAGTGTATGTAATAATATATGTATGTGTTTATAGAACGCATAAATTTTTTAACGATTAAGCATTATTCTTTGGCCCGCTACGATTGTCTAGTTATTACAAATGGCCCGTCTTAAAAAAAGTTTCCCCACCACTGTCTTAAGAGTAATTTATGTACCACCGATTTCAATAAATGACAAATATTTACTAAGTAGAAATAGTTAACTGCCATCACAATATACCTGTATTGGCTTGAGCAGTTGACGGACCATAATATGATCAGTGTATCCGTATTCGAGTTTTCCAAAAAAAATTTTTTTTTATTTACAAGCAAGTCGCATCTACCACTGGGGTAATTAGCGACACAAATATGGGTTGTTTATAGTTTAGTTAATATGTTAATGTCACTTAGATATTTAAAAAGGTTCTGTGTATTACAGTTTTCGCCAAGAACTTGGTCTAAATTATTGCTGAGGTTGTTATCTTGTCTTGATTGTTGGAATTTTGGGCAATCGGTTATTAAATGTTTGACAGTAAGCTGGATCTTGCATAATTCACATTTTGGGGGTTCACTTTTAGTAATTAAGTAACTATGAGTAAGTTTGGTGTGGCCTATTCGTAACCTAGTCAGTTTAACTTGAAGCGATCTTTTGTTTATTGGCAGCGCTCGAGGTTTCACTTCCGGTTTCACGTCGCGTAGTTTCGATTGGGACGATTGCCACTCGATTTGCCACAATTTTATCACTTTTGATTTAAGTAGCGGTTTTATGTCGTTATACACTACCGTTTGCACTTCACTCACGGTTTCACTAATTGCTGCTTGTCGTGATTTGCGGTCGGCTTCTTCGTTTCCTTGAAGGCCAGTATGAGAAGAAACCCAAAGTATTTCCACAAAGTTATTGGAATGTTGCAACTGCGATAATTCGACTTTAATTTGGAGGGCTATTGGATATGTGGGATAAAGTTGATTGATAATATGGATTGAGTTAAGAGAGTCTGTTATTATGAGGGATCTTGAAGTATTTTTTGTTTTTATGAGAGTAAGTGCTTGAAGAATGGCGTATAGTTCTCCAGTGCAGACGCTGCTTATTTCGGGTAACTTGAATTGTAGTGTACTGTTTTGCATGATCACTGCCGCGCCTACGCCATCAGAGGTTTTGGATGCGTCTGTATATGCGAGGTGAAATTGTGGATATTTGTCAAGTATGGAGGCAAATGTTTTCCTAATTAGGGTATGGGGGGTTTCTAATTTGTTAAATTTGCACAGTGAAGTGTCGCTGGGAGGGATATTGATCGACCATGGAGGGGGAGTTTTAATTTTGTTGGAAAGGAAGCGGGGACGTTTGATTTGGAGTTCTGTGAGAATTTTACTAGCTCTTGCATAGAATGGTGGGTCTGTTTTGATATTTGCCGAATGTAAAGTTTTGTAGTGCTTGGTCAGTATGTTAATGTAGACTGGATTCTGCTGGTTTGTGCTGATGGATAGTGCGTATGAAGCGGCAAGGTATTTTCTCCGGAGTTGTAGAGAAGGTTCCCCGGTTTCGCACTGTAGGTTTTTTATTGGACTTGAACAGAATGCTCCTGTTGCTATTCTTAGTGCTGTGTTTTGAATGGTTTCGAGTTGGTTAAGAGTAGTTTTTTTAGCTGTTGCGTATACTATAGAGCCGTAGTCTATCTTTGAGCGAATGAGTGTTTTATATATGTGCATTAGACAGGTATAGTCAGATCCCCAGGATTTGCTTGAGAGTGTTTTCATAAGGTTTATACCGTTTTGGCATGATTTTTTAATATGTAGTATATGTTTCTTCCAGCTGAGTTTTTTGTCAACAATCATTCCAAGAAATCTGATGTTATCGACATAGTTTAGGGAAATGTTGTTAAGTTTGAGTTCAGGAGACACAGGATTGTGTTTTCTAGAAAATAATATGCATTTGGTCTTCTCTGTTGAAAATTGCAGTCCCGTGAGTTTAGACCAGTTTTGAAGTTGGTTTAATGTTTCTTGGATGTGTTTCTGAATTGAGTCGATGTTCTTACCTTTGGAGAATATTACCAAATCGTCAGCATATAACCTGCCTTTGACTAGTTTGGAATGATGGTTTAATATGTCGTTGACCGCGATCAGGAAAAGTGTTGAACTAATGACTGATCCTTGGGGAGTCCCGTTAGTTTGTTGTTTTAGAGTTGAAGTTGTGTTATTGGTACGAACACGAAAGAAACGATTATTAAGAAAATTTTGTATGAATTTTAGGATGTTTCCTTTGATGCCCCATGAATGAAGAGTTTTGATAATGCCATGACGCCACGCTGTATCGAAGGCTTTTGTGATATCGATGAAAACTGCAAGGCAATCTTGTTTATTCGCGAAAGATTCGTGGATTTCGGATTCCAAATCAATGAGATTGTCTAATGTTGACCTGTTTTGACGGAAACCGCTTTGTTCTTGTATTAAAAGGTTTCTGTCTTCTAATGTCCACAATAGTCTTTTGTTTATGATTTTTTCCATAACTTTGCTTAGTGCGTTGGTAAGAGATATTGGTCGGTATGAAGTTAACTTAGTTCTTGGGTAGTTTGCCTTTGGTATGGGTATGACGATTGCCTGTGACCACGTGGATGGGAAAATATTTTTTGTCCAGATTAGGTTGAATATTTGGAGAAGGTATGACTTGGCAATATGAGGGAGTTTTTGGAGAAAGATTAATGGAATATTATCAGGTCCTGGGGCAGAATTTTTGGTTGTGTCTAAGGAAAAATTGAGTTCGTCTATAGTTAACGGGATATTAAGTATGTTGTTGTCATGGTCATCGTAATCTAAGAATTCGGCTTCTTTAGTAGTTTTAAATTCCAGAAATTCTTGTGAGTAGTTTGAGTTGCTCCAGTTGTGCTCAAAATGTGTTGCAAATAATTCGGTCATGTCTTCGGTATTTGAGACTGTGCTATTGTTGTGAGCTATAAAAGGAATTTTTGTAAATTTGTTTTTTCCTAATATTTTTCTTAGATTTTGCCACACGGTACTTAAAGGTGTAGAGCTGTTTATGTTGGATGCGAACGCTTTCCAGGAGTTTTTTCTAGCATTCTTTGTAATGTATCTTGCTTGGGCTCTTCTTCTCTTATAGTCTACTAGGTTCCCCAGTGATTTATTTCGTTTTAATTTATTAAATGACGCTTTGTATTGTTTAATAGCTTTATCGCATTCAGTATTCCACCACGGCAATGGTGTATGTTTTTTAGTGCTTTTGTTTTTCCTATAAATTTTTCTGCTGCATCGGTGATAATTTTTGTGAATGAGTTCAAAATGTTGTCGATGTTATCGTTTTCTAGATTGACGGGAGGTAGAGCGACGTTTTCTTCAATGTAATTACTGAAATTTGGCCAATCAGCATGTTTTATTTTCCATTTTGAAACAGTTGGGTATGTAGTGACGGAGTTTTGATCGGAGATCGTGATTTTGATTGGATAATGGTCGCTTCCATATAAATATGGTATAGTGTCCCAGGAAATTAGAGGTGAGATAGTTGGATGGCATATTGATAAATCGATGGCTGATTTCGTGCTTGTGTGAACATTAACTCTTGTAGGCCTACCGTCATTTAAAATATTTAGATTATGTGCATCTAGGATGTTTCCGATTGTTCTGCCTTTTGCGTTAAAACCTGTTGATCCCCAAATAGGATTGTGGCTATTAAAATCACCCAGTAAAATTAGAGGTGATGGAACTTGTGACAAAATGTTAGTGATGTCTTGTGAGGTAATTACTTGATCAGGAGGGATATATATGTTGCAGATATTAATTGTTTGAGGAATTTTGATAGAAATTGCTATTGCTTCTAAGTTTGTATTAAGTGTTATATTGTGTGCTTCGTATGAAGTATTTACATAGATGGCTACGCCTCCGCTTGCTTTTCCCGCGTTGTTTCTGTTTCTGTAAAAACAGGAATAATTGTTGAAGTTGTGATTGTGTTGTCCTTTGAAATTAGTTTCTTGAAGACAAATAATTTATGGTGAAGTTTCGTGTATAAGTATTTTGAGCATTTCATAATGGGTGTAAAACCCATTTATGTTCCATTGCAATAAATTGAAGATAATATTATGCAAGTTCTGTTAGGGATTCCTGAGATGTGGCAAGGGAAACGTCAGATTCGGCATCTTCACCTGATTTTAAAAGCTTCAGTTGTTTCATAATTATCTTTTTTGTTTTAGTGCATTTGGTCTTTATTTGGCGGTCAGAGGTATATGAATTTATTTTGGTTAAGAGTTGTAATAGTTCTAGTATATCAGAGGTATAATCTTTTGCTGTACTGAGAGGGTCCACTGATCCTTGTACGTTCTCAAAAAAGTCGATTGTTTGTTCGAAAGATATTATTTGAGTTTCATTGTCGAATAATTCTTTGATAGGTGCCATTTGATTTTCCAGTATGATAGTTGATTTAGAAGTGGATTTCGCTTTTTTGAGTTTTGCATCTGGTTTACTGAAGCTTGTGTAAGATGTTGTAGTATCGGAAGGAGGTGTTATGATTTCGGTAATATTTCTTTTCGAAGCTGCTTTATTTTTTGGGTTTTCGATGTCAGTAGCCGTCGATGTTTGTGGAGAATTTGATATTATTTCTAGGGATCTTTTGATGCTATGTGTTTCAGCAAGGTGAGTGATATTCGAATCTGTGGTAGCTGTTGTTATATTTGCTTCGATGGGCATGGTGGTTGAAATTGAAGATATATCTGTTAGTGGCGCAGCGCTTTGCTCATTTACTGAGTTTAGAGTGGATTGACTGGTTGTAGTTGTTGAGTTTGGTGAAGAAGTGTCGTCTGTTGGTTGGGGAGGCAACTTTGAAGTGCAAGTGCTAGATAAGTGACCATGTTGTTTGCAATGATAACACAAATTATCTACAGCGAGAAAAATACGGTATGTGGTGTCATCATAAGTTATCAAAACTGAGTCTGGTATTGGAATTGTGGGAGGTACAATGTATACTTGCCTCCTGAAACTGAATATGTGTTTATAGTCGGGGTTGGTGGTGCCTATTCTTAAAAAGGAAATTGCAGAAGACAGCTTGAAGCCGAGTTGTTGAAGTTCCCTCTGTAGTACGTCGTGTGGAATGGTGGGACATACATTGGATAAAAGTAGCCTTTCGTTTGGTGTGATAAGTCTGCGTGCTTGTATCACTTCGTTATTGATCTTTATGCGCCCATCATGTTTAATGATAAAATCATCTACGATTTCCTTACTTGAGAGGTAAATACATATCCGATTGTTTGAGATTCTAGATGTGAATAATATGTTTTTCGGACTTATCGTGGAGCCAATAGCCAGGAGATATTCTTCTAATTTAATATTGTTTAGAGAACTAAAAACGATGGCTTGAAGTTTAGATGGGAAAGTGGGTATGGTAGGTTGTTGAGGTTGGCTAGCTACTTTGGAGTACGAAGGCTGAGATGAAGGTGGAGGTTGAGGTAAGACTTGTTGTTTTCGTATCGTTGAATGTTGAGTTGGAATTGAGTGTTGAGCTGAAGGTACATGTTGAGATAAAGGTGACTGATTATTGATGTTGTCGCTGGTTATAATATTGTCGGTTTCCATGTTCCGCTAAGGTTCGTTTTGCCTGAATACGGCTCTGTCCCGCATCGGACCCAACTGATAAGGCTGGTAAATGGTACGATACCGGTTTTAATTGTTATTGAATTAATGTGTTTATGTTGAAATATAACACAATTTCTTAATAAAAAAGCAAATTTAGGCTTACTTTGTTAGTCCGTGTCATTCACTATGTAGTTATGATCACTTGTATACTGTTTTTATTTAAATTATTTATGATATTTCACTGTGATGTACGAATTTCTCGGAGCTGATTTTAAAAACACGTTGTGTAGTTTTCGATCAGGGCCGACTCCCTTTCCAAAAATTTGTTTGCCCACTTAACTAATGCTTATGCAATATCATATCCGCCTCTACCGGCCACAGATTCATCCCAAACCAAACAGTAAATGGTTAAATTTAATGTCCATAGTTTTAATGAATAGAAACTTTTTGCGTTAGAAAGGTGGAGAGTGGGTAATCACTTTTGTAAATCTAACATGATAACTTTGGTATTTCTTGAAGAATTTGTTTTGTCATCTTTCTTGCAACTGTAACGAGTTTCAGCATTTTCTAAGTCGTAATTAATTTTCTCTTGTACGACTATTCGTTCTTCCTGTAATTTCAAGTGTAAACTGACACACATCACAAGTGTCATTTAGAGGCAATTTGAATCCCAAATTAAATTGGGTTTTAAAAACGTGACGATAATATCACAATTCAGCTATTTCACTCTTGCTCGCATTTAATTTTATAGAGATTATACATTTTCTCGATGTTTAGTTCGCTTCCTAGATATTTTCTTTTTTATCTGTTGCGATTATAATGGCTTTCGTAAAGTGGGAATGACTGAGTCTGTGCGCAAACTTGATTTTTTATATTTTCTGATATCTTATTTTTGGTTGGTGCCTTCCTCGCATGTCTTGTGATGTGAAGCCTCCCGTTTCTGATTTTTTCAAAGCATTTTTAACAACTATATTCCCAGAGTATTTAAAAAAAATACTTTACACACGTCAATGATCTTTCTTTCGACTTAAAATGTGTAATTATTGGAGTGTTTCCTCTTATCGCCTTTTATTCCACTTTATTTTCCTCTTTCGTTTAATTGGTGAACTTTTATCCTGGAAACTACAAATTGTCTTTTCTGACCCCAGGTCTTATTTTCATTCCAGTAGTTATCAAATATTTGTAATCGTTTTATTTCGTTAATTTATCACTACATTTTTTCGTTTTGCAGGAACCGCAACTGGGTTTAATCTGTTTCGAAAAATAGTTTTCCCATTCTTTGAAACGTGCTCTTTTCCTGCCAAAGCTGCATTTCTTCTTTTTGTGACTTGCCAGTCTGCCTCATTTCTCGTCCGCTTGTTACATTTTATTTGTACTGCTCCTTGATCGTTTTTTATGGGATTATCATTTCCCCCTCATGTTTGGTTTTTACCTTGTTCCCGTACTTCAGTTGCTTCTTAATCTGAGCTACTGTTTCTCCCATCAATTGGAATAAAATCTGGATCATCGTCAGTATTTTCGCCATATGGTTCAGGTTCGCTTTCAGGGTCTACTTCTTCGAACTCTACTCTATTTTGTAGAGCCTAGTCAAAATAAGCAGCAGTCGTATCGTCTTGTATTCCTTAAAAAGTAAACATAGTAAAAAAATAGTCATATTCATTTAATGTTTAATAATAAAATGGTTGAAAAAATTAAATGAACTATGGATATGCAAAATTGTCACAGCTAAGTTAACTTTACTAAAATATTTTTACAACAGTAAAATGGTACAGTTATCTGGAAATCTACTTACTGGTATTGTAGAAATTTTGTTATATAATTTATTAATCATAAGTTAGGAATTCAGGAACTCCGGATATTTAATAATACTACTCACCTGATACTGAAATGTCTGTCAATTCCTCCACGCGATTAGTTTGAACAGTATCCACATCGTTTACAGACGAAGCGGAAGGTGCTTCTTAAAATAAACGATACATTTAGTGGTACAATGGAGTCTTAACTCCATTGTAGTAAAAAAATATCATTATAGAAATCTTTTAAAACTTAAACAGGAAATTTTAAACAAACGACACTAAAAATATGGACTACCAAAAGTTATTCTCCACTGCATAAACAATTCGGAACTTATTTTTTAACTTAAATTGTACCTAATATTTCAAATATAACCCATTCAATATTAAGTAATAGTAATTCAATTATTTTCGACGTACCTGATATTATAAAGTTATTTGTGAGCTCAACTATCACTAAATCCACTATTTTTCGCCCTCTTGAAGTTATTTTGCTACCTATTATATCATAAACAATAACATAATGGAGTTACTATTAGTAACCACAACGAGGTTTATAAATTATGCAAGTGCCCACAATCGCCCGTTGGAGATGCAATGTTTCACCTCTAAGTCAATATTCGATATTACTTTTTCTTCTAACTGAATCCCGGTAACTGGTATCTATACCTATAAAGTACAGTAAAATTAGGCCTCAAACGGAGGGTGCAGTTCACGTAAGAGATATAGTGCGAACTTTAAAGATTCGACGTATCCTTTGATTTGAATACTGTCATAGTCCAGTCAATATCATAATTTAAAATGCTTATTTGACGATATATTCACTTAATATTATAATTTCAACTAACAATCGTTAAAATGTATTTAATAATTTTATAGTTATTAAATACACTTATCGACTGTCTGACGATTATTTTTAACCCGCAATTATGGAGCGCCATCCTACTTTTTAAGATACTTAGCGTTAATGTATGGAACAAAATATTTACCTATTTATATTTAAAAACATCTTAAACATAACACCAGACAATTAACGCTACCTTATATTTCGATTTATTAAGAAGAATTGGCGATTTAAATTTCAAATAACTTATTATTTTTCACATCTTCTGTATCTGTATCTGTAAAGGTTTGAAGGGTGGGGGGCCCCACAGCACTTAGGCCACAATTGGCCCATTGTGCATCCTTCTGAGGTTCAAAACTTCCTTCTAGCTCGTCATCCAGCCTACTTCCTTGAAGTAGGCGATAACGTTGCCTGAATTTAGTTCCCTCATATTAGCGTATGCTAGCCTGTGCTCGCCGAATACTTGAAACCTAAATTGAGAGAGTGTCTGACATTCGCAAAGAATGTGTTCGACAGTCTCATCTTCTTGTTCACATCCTCTACAAAGTGGGGTGTTAGATAGCCCCAGTCTGTGAAGGTGTTTTCGTAGGTGGCAGTGACCAGTCAGAATTCCCGTGGTTGTTCGTAGGTTCCGCCTGTTCATAGTCACGTATGTTTTGGCTACTTTGCTATCCGGATACTGTAGCAGCTCCTTGGCAAGCCTGCGGCCTTCTGCGTCATCCCATCTACCCTTAAACTGATTAAGGGAGTGTTCCTTTAATAGGTCTGCCGTTGCTGACGCCGATAGACCAATGAAAGTGCCAGGTCCCAAGAGTTTTTGGGAGGCTGCCTTCCTGGCTAGCGAGTCTGCAATACGGTTTACTTTCGATTTCTCATGGCCCTTGATCCAGCCTAAAGTGACCGTGTTGTTGTTACAGGCTTCGATTAAGGCCATGTAATACGTGGTCTGTTCAGGGCTAGTAGTGTTTGTCTACTGTCCGTAAGGATGTATATATTATTACCTGTGGTTTTCCTTTTGGTAATCTCTTTAGCAGCGATGCAGATAGCAGTGAGCTCTGTTTGAGCAACACCTGCATTGCAGCACATTGCCCATTTTATGTTTAGATTCAGGGATCTGGAGAAAATACCACATCCTGAGCCTACATTGGATTTAGACCCATCTGTGAAGATGCGGATTGCGCCTTCTTCCAATAGGTCTTGTGAGTTGTTTTTAAAGATTACCTTATAGGGCCTGTTGAAGGCATATCGCGGTGGAATCGAGTCCGTATTGGCCTGCAGTAGTGGTGTCTCCCTGAGGGCCTCATGCCACAAGTTACGTCTCAGTTTACCGGATCCTACATCAGGTTGTATACCAGTAGAGCGCAGACGTGCCATGGTCATCAAAACAACCTCCTTGATGTATATGTCAAGGGGAGTGAGACCGAGGATTACCTCCATAGCTCTTGTTGGTGTGGTTCTCATGCCTCCTGTTGTGTTGAGGCATGCTGTTCTTTGGATTTGGTCCACTTTACGGACGACTGTCAGCTGGTTTGCCTTAGCTCCCCAGGCAATCACACCGTACGTTAGCATAGGTCTGATGATGGCAGTATAGATCCAGGCAGCAGCCTTAGGTGACATTCCCCAGGTGCGGCCGATGGTTCTACGACACTGCTCATAAGAAATATATGCTTTTTCAACTCTGTTTTCTAAGTGAGAGTTCCACGTTAACTTATTGTCAAAGGTGACCCCTAAATATTTCACCTCTGAAGAGAAATTAAGTTTGGTATCTAGGAGCTTTGGGGCTTGATGTTTTGCAAGCTTCCGTTTTTTCGTGAAGAGGACCATCTCAGTCTTTTTTGGATTTATTGACAGCGAATGGTCTCTGCACCATTGTTCTATGATATTGAGGGCCTCCTGCATTAAAGCGCAGAGTGTCTCCTCGAATCTTCCTGTTAGCAGAATCACTAGGTCATCTGCGTATGCTATTGTGTAGTAGTTGTTATCATTGAGGTGGATGACCAAGGAGTCTAAGACCATGTTCCATAGTAGTGGTGAGAGCACCCCTCCCTGTGGACAACCTTTTACAACCAAGCCTCTGATGGTTACATCATCTACACTGATTTTGATTGCTCTTTTTGAGAGCATGTTATATATCCAGCTATTTATGGTTTGGGGGATATTCTTATTGGAAAGTGCATTTGTTATTTTAGGAAAAGTGGTTCTATCAAATGCGCCTTCTATGTCTATGAATACACCCAGGGTGGACTCCTTATTTTCCAACGATTTCTCGATGCGGCCCGCCACGAGATGAAGAGCCGAATCCGTGGATCTCCCTGGAGTGTATGCATGTTGATTTGGATGCAGTGGATTTCGTGTTATCACCACATCTCTTATGTATCGTTCGCACAACCTCTCTAAAGTCTTCATTGAAAACGATGTGAGGCTAATGGGTCGATATGCTTTTGGGATGGAATAGTCCATTCTTCCTGGTTTTGGTATGAACACGACTTCTACTTCTCTCCAACCTTTTGGAATATACCTCAGTGCCAGTGAGGATCTGAGGATTCCTACCAGGTGCGGCATTAGGTCATCCAGGCCCCACTGAAGTAGGGCTGGATAAATGCCGTCCGTTCCCGGGGATTTAAAGGGGGAGAAGCCTAAGATGGCCCACCTCAGTCTGTCCGCGTCGACGATTTGTCGTGATAGATGCCAGTCATCGTCCGTCGGGTAGTGATTCTCCTCATCCTCCCAGGCCGCCGTATTTGTGGTTCTGGAGTCAGGGAAGTGAGTTGACATCAATAATTGAAGACTTTCCTTTAGGTTGGCAGTTTTAGTGCCATCCTCTCTGGTTAGTATACCGATATGACGGTGGGGATCTTTTGAGAGGGCTTTTTGGAGTCTAGCTGCTTGGGGGAAATCCTCGATTTCCTCGCAGTAGATTCTCCATGCCTCTCTTTGCTTTTGTCTGATGACTTTTTTATACTCTTTGAGGTGAGACTTGTATGAGTTCCAATCCTCTTTGAGTTTTGTTCTTTTAACCTTATTGAAAGATTTCCTCGCCGTCCCCCTGAGCTGGCAATCTCATGGCACCACCACGAAGTGGAGGCTCCATCGAGATCGATCCGTCTGAGTGGGCAAGACATCTTGTAGGCATTAATAATGGAGTCTTGAATTGTTTCATAATAACTTTCCAAATCTCCTTTATTGTTGGGCAACACATCCTCGACTCCTCGCATATCCCCTTTCAAACAGTGGACATATTTTGTCCTATCCGTTTTCCTGGGGTCGCGAGTCATTGTGGAGGTTGTAAGCGCAAGTTTTATTTCGAATTTTATCCAGCGGTGGTCCGACATTGAAATATCGTCGGATACATGCCAGCCGGAGATTTTATTCGAAGTATTAATAGTAGATAGGGTAATATCTATTCGCGTTTGACTACGAGAGTTAATAAAAGTTGGTTCAGTACCTCTATTTAGAATGCAAAGAATATTGTTAGTTATATAATCATAAAAAGACTTACCTCTAGTGTTAATATCTTTGCTGCCCCAGCTTACGTGGTAAGAGTTTGAATCGCAGCCTATTACAAGTTCAAGCTTCTGGGTGAGACAGTGTTCCACAAGGTCCTACAGCTCCTTAGTTGGTGGTGGTTTAGCTGCGTCTGAGGGGAGGTCTGCGGATGCCAGTATTAACACTTTCTTTTGACCTTTCTGTGCATATTCAACCTTCACTACCGTTAGGTCGGAGGACGAAAAATGCGTCAGTGGGTAGGTCTTAAAATTTCTAGGGACGTATATGGCCGTCCTAGGTTGCTGATTGCTTGGAAAGCTGAAAATTAAACCTTTTGGATTATTTAGACCCATGATTTTGGTTTGTCTTATCCAGGGTTCTTGGATAAGTGCTATTGTGTCCTGCATCACATCCAGGTGGCAAAGTGTTGCCGAAGCCACCTTTTTGTGTTGAAGGTTGCACTGTATGAATCTTACCTTTTCATTGTCCATCTCGGCTTGATGGTGGTGAGATGGGTATTTCTTTTAGGCCATCTCCACTTCCTCACTTGGAGGTGTGTTGACGTCGCCTGTGTCCTGGCTTAAAGCTGTTAGTTCGACAGTCTCCGCAGAAGCAACAGCTTCGTGGAGTTCCTCGGGTGGGAGAGGGGGTCCGTGCTCGATCCTTTCCGTTCCGGGTCCAGTTTCTTGGTTTTAACAATCAATGAGATGAACGCGTAGCTCATCCTCATTGATCGTTTTTTAGAGCACCCATTTCCTCGTCTCTTACGCCAAAGACGAATAGGTGTCCTTTGGGGTTGACCTTTGCTTCGTGGTGGAAGGAAAACCATGCATCCACCCGAAGGTCTGGGTTTTGTTTGTCCAGCCGGCGCAGCACATCATCTTTGTCACCCAGGTCAGCGTGAGCTTCGCTGGGGACCCAGAGGGTGGCTTTTGTCAGCTGGGGGAGGTTGTCGACGTGCACCACGTCGAGCTTAGCCTCCTTCCACGGTTTCAGTTTTGACTGAACAATAAATATATTTTGAGACAGCAATTTTTTCTAACACAGCAGGTGTCTATCATAGATAAACCACACTCGCTTTTTAGTTGGTAGGCTGACATCAAGATAGAGTGGTATTGGTAATATTAATACATTTCAGAGTCTAGCTCCGCAACATAACTTAAAGGGTTTATATCATTACATTGCTGCACAATATGCTTTGCGCATACTATACCTCAAAGTGACCTGTGGAAAGCTGGATATCGTCCTGAAACCTTAATATAGTCTTGAAAACTAGTGATCTGAGTTTGAATCCCTCCAGAGGATGAGCATAACTTCCGGTGTCCCAAAAACGTTGAAATTTTCGGACTTTCTTTAGTTTTTCGCTCATAACTCCTAAACAACGCATTCTAGCGAAAACATTTTCAAAATACTAATTAAAGAGCATTTGATTCTGCGTCGACTAACCTCCCCCCCCCTATAAAATTGGACCAATTAATAAGGTAGTAATCTACGACTGAAAGACGACAATCTTTCGCATATTGCCTAAAATGTACCTTTCGACGACTTTCTGTCGTCTGTAACATCCAAAGTAGTGGTCCTATTAAAACAGTCTTGTAATCAAGGTTATAGAGAATTTAAAGGCAGTTCAAAGAACCCTTAAATTTTAAAATTTAATGAATTTTAACCATACTTATTTGCAAAGTTCCAAAAACAGTGTGAAGCCAGCAGAGCGCCTTCGTTGCCAACAGTGTCCTATTTACGAAAACCATGACGTTCACAATGATGAAAGAAAGATGCATATCGAACGAGAAGAATAAAGACCGGCTACTATCCATGTCAAAAACCAAGCTGACATCAGAGGGCTTCACAGTTCACCAAGATGTTGAAGATACGGATACTCTCATCGTCATGTACTCTATTGCAGATGCTATTGAATATACGACTGTCGCGATTGTGGGAGATAATACAGACATGCCTTCTTACTACATTGAGACCCTCCTCATGCAACAACATCTACCTGGTGAAACCAAGGAAGAGCCCCCTATCCAACATTTGTTCACCACCATCAAAGAGCATATTCTCTTCCTGTTTGTTAAAGCCCTGGAGAGAAGCCCACAGTTGCAGGATGCTGCTCAAAACTTTCAAACCCCTCAATCATACCAAGATGAGGAGATCAGTGCAGGGTAAAAATGTATGGTTGGAATGTACGCTGACAGGGGCACAGCCTCAACTCTTGATGAGCTGGAGTACGAGGTGCACCTGTCAAAAAGCAGGAGTTAACTGTTCCACAATATGGCGCACGCTCCTGTTGAGGAAGGAGCATTCACACCCCTCATCCATTGGAGGAGGAATAGGAAGACCTCAACAACGAATTCATGGAGGAGATGAAAGATCGCCCAGAAGATGATGGGGTAGAACACGATAAGGGTCCAACCACATCAGAGAGGCCAAGAAAGTTTTTAACATTTAAATTTTTTTATAATGAATATACATGATGTTTGGTTTTATAATTTCAATTTGACTTAAATTAAACTTTGTATGTCAACAATTGTAACTGCAACTTTCACTATATTGTATTGACAAAGATATGTTTAGATTCAATGGAAAAAGTCGATAATTTTTTTCTCCTTGCCTCAATCTTTCTTCAAAATACCTATACTAAATTTATGGAAAAATGGAAATTAAAGTATATATTTATATATCGTGTAACACTTGAAAGATTATATGACTGAATTTGATAGATAGGCCTGAACAGTCTAAATACAACAAATAATGGTCAGGAAGTCAGTGTCAGTGTTTTTGGAATTTGACATTTAAGTATGGTATAAATTTGTCGCATTTTAAAATTGAGGTATTCTTTGAACTTACCATTAAATTCTTGAAAACTCTGCTTATAAGAGTGTTTTTATAGGACCACACTTTGGATACTACATACGACAGAAAGTCGTCAAATGGTACATTTTAGCCAATATGTAAAAATTGTCGTCTTTCAGCCGTCGATTACTACCTTATGAATTTGTTAAATTTTAAAGTTGGTGGAGTGAATCGAGGCAGTATTTAATGCTCTTTAATTTGTTTTGTGGTAAGGTTCTCGCTAGGATTCGATGTTTAGGAGTTATAAGCGAAACTGAAGGAAGTCCTAAAATTTCGATGTTTTTGCAGCACCGACAATTATGCTCAATCCCTGCAGGGAACAAACTCAGATTACTCGTTTTCGAGACTATCTTAAGGTTTTAGAACGATTTCCAGCTTAATCTGAAAGGTGACTAGGATCAGACCATAAACTAACATGTGAACCAAATTATATATGTCAAGAATAATGAGGAGCTCACCTCAATATTCTAACCATTATAAAATTCAGGAATTGCGTCAATCTTTGTCACATCTCATAAATAGTGTAGCTTTCAGCAATTACCTGAACCAAAAATGATTTTTAACAGTCTAATTCTTCCTTCAATGGTTTCATATGAAAGACGCTATCAAATTAACAGTTTTTAATTTTGATCTATGTTCTGCAGGTACCTCAGTATGTAATGGAGATTCGGGTGGAGGCATGGTGTTTCCAAAGAGAAGTTCCAATTCTGCTAATCCAATTTGGCAAATAAGAGGAATGGTTTCAATAAGTGTCGCTCTACAGAACCAATTTAGATGTGATTCGTCTCATTACGTTGTGTTTACGGATATAGCAAAACACTTAGACTGGATAAGAAATGCTTTAACTATTTGACGAAATTATAATATATCTTATTTCGACACATTTTTTATGCATGGAGGCATAACATACACCAAAGCACAAAATGGCGTAATTCTTATTAAACAGTTTCCATCATTTTAAGTTATGTAGATCTAGATAACGACATAATTTATTTATGCAAGATTAAATTATGTTTGGACTTTGACTTACTCACGTAATACTGAAAATAATATACCTAATATCCGGGTTTCCAATTTCTACCTGTTAAACTTTGCACTGTATCACAAAAACATAAACATTTATTTTTATTTATCGTAATATACATATTGTTATAAATCATTTTATTTTTTCTTCACATTTTCATATAACAAAAAGCTTTAAGAGTTTCTTGAATACACTAGATGTTCTAGTAAATGATTGATCAAAATTCATTTTATAGTTAAAACTAAAGCTTTGAGTAATTCCCACAAATTTATTTATAAGATTACTTTTTGGATTCCTAGGATTTCAAAATCAGTACCTTGGTTACTACTACTATGGCTACTGTACTATTTCTATTCTCTGTCCAAATTAAATCATTTAATCATTAATAAAGTTTTTAAATGTATTTTTCGCATCAATTCTAACTTTTCTACTAGTCCAGGCAATGGACTAAAAAAGTTCGAAATTTAGGCCGCATAGACGGATCGGAATGCGGTTTGTTGCATTCGCTTACAAAATGTATTTGTAAAAATTGTGCTCCAGACAAATCGGAAATTGCATTACTGCAGCCAAAGATGCATTTTTTGAGACGCCTTCTGGAAAATTTCAAAACTTTGTAAATAAGAGTCACAACCGGCCCAAATCGGGTACTCGGGGGGTCTTCGAGGTCGCTGATGACGATTATGATGTTCAAATTGACTCCCGAATACCTGGAGCTCAGGAACACCGATGAACGTCATCTCCATAGGACTCTCCCGAAAGTCACGTGGGGAAGGACGGAAACTCGGTGACCGGGGGTTTTGGGCTCGCTGAATCCAAATATGGCATCTAGGAATACCCCCCGGATACCTGATGCGCCCAAGCCTGGACGCGAAAGTCATCTTCGAGAATTTTACTGACAATATCTACAAAAAATATCCAAAAATCATTGGTGGGGCGTTTTTTGGGGCGCTGAATCCAAATTCCCCGTCAAAACGAACCCCCGAACACCTGGTGTACGGGAACCTAACCCTGGACGTCATCTCCATGGGTCTCTCCCAAAATTAAAGCAAATAAAGAGAGAAACTCAGGGCCCGGGGGTTTCATGGCTCGCTGAATTCAAATACGGCATCGGCAAACACCCCCGGACATTTGGTGCGCTCCAACCTGGACGAAGACGTCATCTCCTAGAATTTTCCTGGCAATATCGCCAAAAACAACCCAAAAATCATTGTAGGGCTGTTTTTTGGGGCGCCGAATCCAAATTTATCGGCGAAAACGACCCCCCGAACACCTGGTACACCGTACTGGCCCTGAACGTCAACTACGTGGCTTGTCCTGACACAATCGAAAAAGACGACCCGAAAATCGTTATGGGGGGTCTTATTCGATTGTGTCAGGAAAAGCCACGGAGATGACGTTCAGGGCCAGTACAGAGTAGCCAGAGATCCAAAAAACGCACAACCAATAATTTTCGAATAGTTTTTGTCGATATTGTCAGGAAAATTCTCGGGGATGGGGTTAGCGCACTCCAGGTATCCGGGGGGTGCTCGCCGATGCTATATTTAGAATCGGTGAGCCCAAAAAACCCCGGGCGCTGAGTTTCTCTCCTTCCCCACGTTCTTTTCGGGAGTGTCCCACGGAGATGTCGTTCATCGGCGTTCCTGAGCTCCAGGTCTTCGGGGGATCAATTTGAATATCACAATCGTGATCAGCGACCTCGATAACCCCGAGTACCCGATTTGGGCCGGTTCTGACTCTTATTTACAAAGTTTTGAAATTTTCGATAAGGCGTCTCAAAAAATGCATTTTTTCTACACTCATGCAAAAAACAACACTTTTGTGAAACACATTTAATGGAAAAAGTGGTTCTTTTATGCACTAGTGCAACAAAATTTGTGTTGCACTCATCTGTCATTCTTGTCAGTTTTGTGATGATTTATGACAAACATAAACATTTAAATAAAATAAAAATCCAGAGCAAGTGTCTGATCGTGCTCTAATACAGCAATAATATATGTATATTACTACCTAGTCTCAAGGAGTTACAATTATTGCAAAAATATTTGATTATTTAAAATTTAAATGGTCAAAGCGAAAACCAGCTATGATTAAGTACTGACAAGGTGGAGGCCATAAGATACAAAAAAAGAAGAACGGTTAAAATACATTCTGAGTTCTGACATGGTAAATGATATCTATTAAATATCAGAGCTTCAATATTAATAAAGTTTGAGTTCCTAACATATTCTAATTTTCCAGTTTTTGCATGAATGTAGAAAAAATATTGTATGCAACTCGTGCAAAACCTGTTTTTTGCACTCGATGTGTTGTCCAACTCGGCCTAAAGGCCTCGTTGGACAATTTCACGTCGCGTGCAAAAAACACTCACTTTTTGCATTTGTTGCATAAATAACTATTTTTGCATTCATTTTTGGCTGCAGCATTGTAATTGCCGATTTGTCGGGAGCACAAATCTGCACATTTTTTACAAATAATTTTTGGAAGCGAATGCAAAAAACCTCATTCCGATACGTCTATGCGGCCTAAATTCCTAACTTTTGCATTTTTTAGTAGTTCATTGCCTCGAATATACCAACATATTGGACATAAGTAGTTCAAAATTAATTTATCCCATTTGTGCTCATTAATTATTTTTGAAGAAACCCCCCTGTTTGTTGAATGTTTGTCTTAAAACCAAAAATACAATTCAATTGACATATGTTACTATTGTATGTTTGCCATAAATAGTTAACTGTTAGATATGCCCTAATTAATTGCCATAATCATTAATTACATAATATTCAGATATATGAATTAACTTATTGAATTAAAAAAGAGTATTTTTGTTTTTATATTTTTCTTATATATTTTCCGAGTACCTATATTATTTATTTAGTAAGTCTGAATAACCAAATGTACCAGTAAATGAAGTTTCTGTTATACTATGTTCGAAGGTTTTATTCTCGAAATTATCCATGAATATTTTCACTAAGGTGGATCTTAAATGCTTTCGCAGTAATAATGCCTTCTTTATAAACGTACATATTATTGAAACAAATTAGCTTTAGTATAAATAATCAATAACACATCTAAAATATTCTTTTTAGCTATACTTAAGTAATGAGAAGATTTTCTACAAGCCTTAAAGAATATAAAGAATTAGAATTATGCATTGTTTATTGTATTTATTGATGCTAAAACATTAGTCTAACAAAGCTGACAACGTAAGAGAATACTAGTGTTTTTAAATGAAACTCAAGGTCTCTAGTTAATTCCACAATATAATACAAGTTATTGAAAATTCTAAAAAATTGACAATTGTTTAGATAAATCAATATCATCGTCAGAATGACAGAAGTTACATTTCATTTTATGCCTACCTGATGTTTAGTAGTTATTTGTGGCTAGACCAAGAAGTAACCTAACTTGTGATTGGCTCAATATATGTTTATAGAAAAAAGAAGAAGATGTGATATTACAAATATTGAAGCTTAGATATTATTAGCCCTATGGTGATATCCTGGATATCATTTTTCCAATTAAGATCAGTATAACTGTGCAATGATATAGAAAACCAGGAAAACTATATCTGCTGATCTTTACAATTATCACTTAAGAAGACAGTTTATTAGTGGAGAATTCCCTAGATTTAACTGTTCATTGACAACTTCATATTGTGGGTTTCTTAAATGTCTTCTTATTTCCAGTTCTTCAAGGAAATCAGGTTCTTGTTTCTTTTCACAAATATGCAGTACTTCTAGTTCTGTGTTAGGTGTCAATGAATGATTGGTGTCAAGTTGATGTTTTGCGTAGTAGGATTTATCTGGTTGTTTTAATCTGTATGCTCGTAAGTGCTCACTGTATCGTATTTCAAAATTCCTAAGGGTCTGACCCAAATAGACAGCATTACATTCTGGACATTTGAGTTTATATATATACCTGACTTCTTTAATAGTGGTATTTTTGTTTTTACATTTAACAATTTTGTACTAACGTTACTTTCTGTTTTAAAAGAAATTGTTGTATTCGTTGCTGAAGATATTATCTTTGAAATATTTTTAGAAATATTTCCTGCATATGTGATGGTTTTATAAGTTTTAATTTCATCAGCTTGTTTAGGATATATTAGTTGTAATGCCACTTTTTCCTCTTTTTTACTAATTAGCTTATTTATCATATCTAATGGATAACCGTTAGATGTTGCTATTTGTCTAATTGTATTAATCTCTCTATCAAAATTACATTTGTTCATAGGAACTGAAAAAGCTCTATGTATCATTGAATTATATGCTGCTAGTCTGTGAGACACAGGGTGGTTATAATTGAATGGAATTGTTACATCAGTTTGTGTTGGTTTTCGGTAAATTGAATAATCAATTAAATTATTAACTCTTTGAATTTTTAAATCAAGAAAATTAATTGAGCTATTTTCTTCAATTTCTAATGTAAATTTAATTTTTGGGTGTAAATTATTGATGTGGTTGAAAAATACATCTAATTGTCGTTCACTACCCATAAAACAGGCTAATATGTCATCTACATATCTATACCAAAATAAAATATTTTTCGAAATATTACTTTCAAAGATCTTTCTTTCTAAATTGTCCATAAAAATGTTTGCTAAAATAGGTGATATAGGGCTTCCCAACAAAGAAGTTTTCTAATAATGTAAGGGATATTGTTAATAATTCAAATTATCTTTTAAATGATTACGAAAAGAGATCTATCATACATAAGAATCCTCATTGTCCACAATTATATGGAACAGTTAAATTACATAAAATAACGAAGCCAATTAGACCTGTAGTCTCTTATGTTAATGCTCCTAATAATATATTGGCAAAGAAGCTCAACAATATACTCAATACTTACGGATATGAATCTCAGTACTCAATTAGAAATTCAATAAAACTGATAAAAAAGTTGAAAGCAATCCACTTACAAGATAACTATAAACTCATATCGTTCGATGTAACTAATATGTTTACTAAAATTCCTCCTAAAGAATGTCTAATACTTGTAAGAAAATTACTAGAAGATAAAAATATTAATCCAGGAATAATATCAGATATAATTAATTTATTTGATGTATGCATTAATCAGAATTATTTCACTTTTGACAATAAGATATATATTCAAAATGAAGGTTTACCAATGGGAAGCCCTATATCACCTATTTTAGCAAACATTTTTATGGACAATTTAGAAAGAAAGATCTTTGAAAGTAATATTTCGAAAAATATTTTATTTTGGTATAGATATGTAGATGACATATTAGCTTGTTTTATGGGTAGTGAACGACAATTAGATGTATTTTTCAACCACATCAATAATTTACACCCAAAAATTAAATTTACATTAGAAATTGAAGAAAATAGCTCAATCAATTTTCTTGATTTAAAAATTCAAAGAGTTAATAATGTACTTGATTATTCAATTTACCGAAAACCAACACAAACTGATGTAACAATTCCATTCAATTCTAACCACCCTGTGTCTCACAGACTAGCAGCATAAAATTCAATGATACATAGAGCTTTTTCAGTTCCTATGGACAAATGTAATTTTGAAAGAGAGATTAATACAATTAGACAAATAGCAACATCTAACGGTTATCCATTAGATATGATAAATAAGCTAATTAGTAAAAAAGAGGAAAAAGTGGCATTACAACTAATATATCCTAAACAAGCTGATGAAATTAAAACTTATAAAACCATCACATATGCAGGAAATATTTCAAAGATAATATCTTCAGCAACGAATACAACAATTTCTTTTAAAACAGAAAGTAACGTTAGTACAAAATTGTTAAATGTAAAAACAAAAATACCACTATTAAAGAAGTCAGGTATATATAAACTCAAATGTCCAGAATGTAATGCTGTCTATTTGGGTCAGACCCTTAGGAATTTTGAAATACGATACAGTGAGCACTTACGAGCATACAGATTAAAACAACCAGATAAATCCCACTACGCAAAACATCTACTTGACACCAATCATTCGTTGACACCTAACACAGAACTAGAAGTACTGCATATTTGTGAAAAGAAACAAGAACTGGATTTCCTTGAAGAACTGGAAATAAGAAGACATTTAAGAAACCCACAATATGAAGTTGTCAATGAACAGTTAAATCTAGGGAATTCTCCACTAATAAACTGTCTTCTTAAGTGATAATTGTAAAGATCAGCAGATATAGTTTTCCTGGTTTTCTATATCATTGCACAGTTATACTGATCTTAATTGGAAAAATGATATCCAGGATATCACCATAGGGCTAATAATATCTAAGCTTCAATATTTGTAATATCATATTTTCTTCTTTTTTCTATAAACATATATTAAGCCAATCACAAGTTAGGTTACTTCTTGGTCTAGCCAAATATAACTACTAAACATCAGGTAGGCATAAATTGAAATGTAACTTCTGTCATTCTGACGATGATATTGATTTATCGAAACAATTGTCAATTTTTTAGAATTTTCAATAACTTGTATTATATTGTGGAATTAACTAGAGACCTTGAGTTTCATTTAAAAACACTAATATGAGCATATTCCACGAAGTAAGGGTCGAGACAGTCAATTTCATTAAGAGAATACTGTTTGATGAGTATATTATTTTCGTATTATTTTAAGAAGTTTTCACATCTTTTGCTAATATACAACATTATAGTAGGAGAGCTGAAGGTAGGTGTTTGAAGTACTATGAAAACTTGTACAATACTTCTTTTATGATATTTGAATACAAAAACCCAGACGTATAGCTAAGGCGTAGTGGGACTGAAGGTATCCTTATATTTTTAAAAAAGAAAAATTTTCAAATTTTTGAATTTAATATTTGAATAGTGAACAAACAAACGCTCCAGTTTATTTAGTCCGGTCTAAAAATTTTCTGTTAATTGCAAAATTATATTTATATTTTTGAAGCAAGTTGAAATGTTAAAAGCATTTTATTCATAACTAAAAATAGATATTTTTAAAAAGACATGCCATTACAGTGAGATATTCCACCTGCCAGGTGCGATATGTGTGAGTGAACAGCGCTGTATGTAAAAAAAAGCCTAGTTCAGACCAGACTTCGCCGCTAGTATTTTAGTCGAGTAGCGATTAATTTAGTAACTAAAATACACGCTACTACCCAAAAATCGTTTGCACTTTGCTCGAGTACAGGACTCAAGTGATACACGCTATGCACAATGAACAGGATGCAACGTAATAATGTAAATAAGCTGATTAAGCTTATCGTAATTGCTATTTTAGAAGAGGTGGAGGAAGAAATTTGTGTGAGGCCGGTCCCAGGCACTACGTGTATTTGGCGAATAGGCCAATATTTATCATTTGCACGAATGTTTGCTTGATCTCCCACACGGTGCCGTAGTATAGCAAAGGTTTGACTTTGAAAACATTTGGCGAATATTCGCGCACAAAGACGTGGATTTTCAGTGGCGTGTGGCGTTTTTGTTTTTATGCATTTATTTTAGTTAATTTATTTCAGTTTACACGAGAGGATTGAAATCAATCATATATTACCTAATAATAAAACAGAGTACCTTAAGGATACAGGATGTGAAAGTGAGGAGCAGACTGTGTATCCGACCACTGCTTGGTTATGGCTAAAATATACATACCATTTGCAGGAACACTTCGGGAAGACACACAGAATGATAGATCCAAAATCGATTACCCCCGATACAACTTGGACGGCTTAGAAAATGAGAGTACTCGCATACTATACTTCTGGAGACTGGAACAAAAACTAACTGAAGCAGAAAGAACCACCAAAGAAGAGTATGAACATAAAAAATCATGCATTAAGGAAGCTGCAGAAGAAGCTCTCGGACGAAGGATCCAAAAGACAAAAGAGACATATTGGTGGGACAGAGAGATTGAAGAAAAAATCAAACAGAAGAAAGAAATATATCAAAAACTTCTACAAAACCAAGACGACGAAACTAGAACACAGTACAGGAGAATGAACAGGGAAGTGAAACAGGAGGTAATAAGAAAAGAAAAACAGCGCATGGGAAAACAAGTGTGAACACATTGACAGTCAAATAGGAGGCACAAGAAGCTCGGAAGCCTGGAAAACGATCGAATCAAAAAGAACAACAAACAAGACAAACACCGTGCAAAACAACATATCAGATGAACAATGGCTAAAGCACTTTCGAGAGTTACTTACCGAAAATAATTTCTGGATGAAGAAGAACCCACTATTTTAGATGGAAACATCCAGTTAACTATTGAGCACGTGAGGGAAGCAATAAATCGAACGAAACTAAAAACCCCCCTGGCCCCGGTGGAATATATTCTGAGTCGATCAAATACGGTCCATCAAAACTATTAGAAATGTTTCGAAGCCTCTTTGAAAGATGTCTAAATGGAGATACCATACCTAAAGAATGGAGAGTCTTATACATCTCCTATTCATAAAAAAAGGTTAAAAAAACGATCCCAGGAATTATAGAGGAATCGCTGTAATACCAAACATAGGCAGAATATACTCAAGAATACTGAGAAACCTAATCGAAGAGGAGATCATTGAGAAGCAGCCTGAAGAGCAAGCAGGTTTTCGAGAAAACTAAAAGAAGAGTAGAAGATGGCAGGCCTTCAGATGAACCTCGCGAAATGCGAATACCTCATAGTAGGCAATGAAGAGGTAAACGATCTAATCCTGGACACCGACACAATAAAAGGAGTTAAACATAGTAAGTACCTTGGAATAATATTCAATAAAAAAGGGAATAGTGAAAATGAAATCCAAGAAAGAATCAATAAAGGTAGAGCAATAACAAGAACGCTAAACTCTCTTCTCTGGAATAGAAAAATTACAATAGCCACAAAGAAGCATGTATATAGTAGCCTAGTCCAAAGTATAACCCTTTACGGTTCGGAAATATGGGATGTTACCAAGGTCAACAAAAATAAACTCATGGCAACCGAAATGGATTTCTTAAGAAGGAGTTGCGGACGATTAAGGCTTGAAAGAGTCAGGAACGACGACATCCGAATGCAAATGGATAGAAATATACATGGAGACATAGAGAAAAGACAGCTAACTTGGTTCGGGCACGTAAAACGGATGAACTCTGACAGATGGCCCAGGAAGGTTCTGGAATGGATACCACCGGAAAAAAGAAAGAGGGGTCAGCCAAGAAGGAGCTGGCGAGATGACATTGATCAAGCAATGACCACGAGGAAGTTAGAGGAAGAGAAGGTTTTTAATAGGAAAAAATGGAAATTGGGGACGGAGAAACGGAAACATCTGTGAAAAAATCCGTTATATATATATATATATATATATATATATATATATATATATATATATATATATATATTATAATTGTGGATTTATGATATATAATTAATTTTATATTTATATTTAGTTTTGTTATTTTTATATGTAACCTCGGCTAGCTCAAAATTTAATATTTTTTCTAAGTTTATGTTTATCTAAATTATTTAAATCCTCAGTAGGAAACATGAAACTCCTCCCTTTGAGTTCAGGATGCATTAAACCAATGATTGATGAAATTTATTCATAATCTTACCTTTTTCCTTTGTGATCTCTTGATGACACTAAATCTCTTAAATAAAAAGATTGAAATACGAAGATAATGTGAATTGATTCATGGATGTGATAAGAATAAAAAATTACCAACACTTTAATGTAAAACTATTTAATAAAATATTTCGAAACTATTGATTTAATTTGAACATTAAAATTTATGAATTTTTGCCACCCTATATAACATGTATTCTTAGCTACAAATTATTCTCACTATTGCGTCGGCGCATAATACCCAAACGCATGCGCTCCTGTAATATAATATGATACGAGGAAAGATTTTCCCACTATAAGAAGCGTCTATTCAGTTAACATGCCACCAGCACGTTGGTAATGGTGAAGTTTTTTAAAAGTTATAAAATGTATACCATCAATTACATATACGTGTGTAATTCGAACATAAATATGTGAGAGTTATGAATATGAAGAAAGTGATAGACAATAGTTAGGCATGCAATAATTAGAAAGAAGAAGTGAAAATTATTGGAACATTCATGATGCACGTGATATATCTAATGGATGAAATTACAAAAGGTGAGTACAATAATTTTTAGTGATTAAATATGCAATTATCAATAGACAAATTTATGATGCATCATATTCTAATTGTTTTTTGGCCTTTTTTTAATGCATTATTTGATTCGAACGTTCTAATAATAATTTGATTGCTCACATTGATATATGTTAAATGGAATTCCAAATAATTTTATTTAAAAAACACAGACCTTAGTTTTTGATATCACTGCCGGCTGCAACTCTCATCTTCTAATTCTTGATGATATCTCACAAGAGATATGCACCTTCAGTACTGCTTTATCCTTACACAGGATTAGATACACTTGTTATTAGTTTGATTTTACGTTTTGATGTAAATTTAACGTTTAAGCATTTTTTTAAACAAAAATTTCCACAGAGAGCCATCTCCATCCACACGTCCTCTCTAACAACCCCAAATTAACTTTTCTTGTTTTTAAAATCAACAAGCATCTCGGCTTCCCCAATCCATAGCTGACTTATTTGTTATTTTTTACAAAAAATTGTCATTTGCATGTCTTTTAGTTATTAATTTAAAATACTTGAATTTTTTTTGTCCTGGAGGGTAATCACACTGATTGATTCACTATTATTTCTATTGCACTAAGGAATCTATATTATGTCCTTTAATTTGTTGATAATTATGTTGTTTAGCTATTTTGATAAATGTTTATTTTTACAAAATTTACCACCTACATTAGTAATTTACCTATATGTAATTGATTCTTTTTTTTAATTTTAAATTTTATTCTATAACTATTCTATATAAACTCTTGATTATTTTAGTTTTTTTTTTAATTAAAGTTCTATATACAATAAATAATCAATGATTTTATGTTGGTAATTAAAATTCACTAGGATTCATTACTTCCTGTTTATATTCATTTCCTTTTCATAAGTTTGAATTAAAATAAAATTAAATGTAAATAATCTCAAGGTCCAAAAAAGCATTCGAGATGTGGTTGCATAGAAGAATGCTCGAATACCCTGGCTATGCAGACCAACGAGGCAGTATAAGAGAGAGTAAATGCCGTTTGTCAATTATTTAAAACTATTAACATACTAAAGTTATCGCACTTAGGGCATATTCTTAGAGGAGACCGATACAAAATCATGCAGCTTATAATGAAAGGTAAAATCGAGGGCCGCAGAGGAATTGGAAGGAAACAGATGGTCATGGCTGAGGAATTTTCCCGATTGGACTGGAATACGCAGTGCCAAACATCTTTTAGATTAGCCGAAAGAAGAAGAAGAACATTTGAGTTACCGAATTTGTCTAATAATTAATACAATAACAAAACAATGAAACAAAAACACTCTCCAATAAAAATAACAAATGCAAATGGAAAATACAGCCACAGATTAAGTATTTTTGCTAAAAATCTCATTGTCAAGATTTTTTAAATGACAGCTGTCAGAAGAGGTTAACGTAAATCCTAATGAAAAGAACTAATTAATAAGTATTTTCCTTTCGTACAGGAAGTGAAATGAAGTTACTTGAAATGAAATAATCTCATCAATTATGTTTTTGAAAGGAGAGACTGAATGCTGTGACTGGCACCTCAGATAAAGGAAAAGTTCGTAAAATCCACCGATAGACTCTATCGATAGATGTCTGTGATATGTCAGATAAATGTCAGGTAGAATGAAGTTGATCTATCGGTAGACAATAATTATGGATTTCAGTTATATTTTATGTTATACTTTATTCTTGAACAGACTTATAATATATATGAACAAGAAATATCATTGACAACTATATATATTTTACTGACGGCTGACAGAGACGTTTTCCTAACGGTGCGTTGCTATGTATCCCCGTAATACTTCCCCTCGTTGTGTTAATAAACTTATAGATCTAAACGTTTGGGCGGCCTTCTGTTTCTAGTACTGCGGCGAATTACCACATCTTCCTGTTTCGGTTCGTTGATCTGAGGAACAGTCTCGGCGGCCGAATATACTACCTCTCCATTAGCCGGTTGCTGCTCCGCTCTCTCTAGTGTCTGGTCCTCTTTCTCAATATGTTTCTCCTTAACTGGTTCCTTTTCAGAGTCAACACCCGTGTCCGCCTGTGATTTTTCTTGCGAATCAGGCAAATGATGCTGCCTAACAGACTCATCCTTGTGGATAGTGTGGTCCTTAACATGTGATTTTAATATTTGATCCACGTGTCTTTTATGAATTTTTCCATCTGCATTTATCTCATAGTGTAATTTTCCTATTTTTTCCACGATGACTCCAAATTTCCATTTATTGTCATCATACGATCGTATCTGTACTGTTTCTCCCACACTGAATTTTTTATTTATTTTTATTTCTTCTCTTTTGTTGTTCATTACTGTTATGAATTCCCTTTGAACCAAATCAATCCTTGTTCTATATAATCTTTTGAACATCATTTCACTAGGACTCAATCCAGTGGAATTATTTGGCGTTTTCCTGTGCATCATTAATATTTTTGATAGTTTGTCCTGGAAGGTACCTTCCTCATGTATCATGGCCTTTAATTTATTTTTAAAAGTTTGTACATATCTTTCTGCTTGTCCATTGGTCGATGGATGGAAAGGTGCTGTGAATTTTGATTGAATTCCATTTTGTTTTAAAAATCTCTGCATTTCTTCTGATCGAAATTGTTTGCCGTTGTCCGATACTATTATTAAGGGTAATCCAAATGTAGTGAACATCTTCTTTAGAATATTAATAGTTGTTGATGATGTAGGTATCACTTCCAGCCACTTTGTATAGGCATCTACAACTATCAAGAAATAATTATTCATGAAAGGCCCCGCATAGTCGATATGTATTCTAGTCCATGGTTCTTTTGGATACTCCCAACTGTGCACGGGTACTTTGATAGGATTTCTTTGAAGCATGCAACATGCTTTATATTTCTTTACCATCTTTTCAATGTCGGAATCAATATTTTTCCACCATACATAGCTTCGTGCCAGTGCTTTCATTTTAACAATTCCCGTATGAGCTGTATGTAACTCTTGCAATATAGTGGCTTGTAATTGTTTTGGTATTACGATTCTAATTCCGTAGAAAATGCAATTATCTTGTAACGAGAATTCATGTATATTGTTCATGTTTCCTTTTCCTGATTTAATATTTTTATATAACTGGTGCAGTTCCGGATCCTTAGCTGTTGCTTCTTTGATTTCCTCTCTAGTAATTGGCATCATTGCAATTTGATTTAGGTAAAATATATCGTCATCTGTCTCTGTTTCCTTATTTTCTGTATTATGTTCTAGTCTTGAGAAATAGTCCGCATTTGCATGCTCTGTTGTTTTCCTGAGTTTAATTTCGTAGTCAAATCCAGCCAAGAAATTCGCGTAATGTATCAGTCTAATTGCTGTAGTTGACGACATCACTTTTGTGGGATGTAGGATTCTTGCAAGAGGTTGGTTATCAATGATAATTATAATTTTTCGACCAAAACAGTACTGAAAAAACTTTTTGAGTCCCCAAATCAGTGCTGCTGCTTCTTTGTCAAGTTGGCTATAATTTTTCTCGGCTTTGGTCAAACATCTTAACGCAAAAGCAATGGGTCTTTCGGTTTTATCAGGCATAATATCTGACAATACTGCGCCGAATCCCGTTGGTGATGCATCTGTAGCTAGCGTCACAAGTAAGTTGGGATAGAATGGGGTAAGTACTTTTTCACTACATATCTCTGTTTTTAAGCTTTGGAAAACATTTTCACATTCTTTGGTCTAATCAAATTTGGTATTCTTTTGTAATAGTTTATACAGCGGATTAAGTTTTGAAGCTAGGTTCGGTATGAATTGCTGATAATAGTTGATCATTCCGAGAAATGTTCTAAGTGACGAGACATCTGTTGGCCGGCAACTATTTTTTATATCATCTATTTTCTCGTCAGTTGGATGTAGTCCCTCCTCATTAATTCTGTGACCAAGGTATGTAATTGACTTTTGAAAAAATTGACATTTCTTCCTATGTAGATGTAGTCCACACTCTTTTAATTTTCTGAATACTATTTCCAGTCGTTGCAGTAATTCTGTATATGTACGTCCTTGTAAAGCAATGTCATCAAAGAAACATGCTGTACCTGATAGCCCTTGTAATGTCTGATCCATATATCTTTGCCATATATTTGGAGCTATTTTTACACCAAACATTAAGCGATTTACTTTATAAGTTCCTTTACAAGTGCTAACTGCTTGCATTTTTGCTGAGGCTTCATCAGTTTTCATGTGTAGGTATGCTTGATTAATGTCCAATGTGCAAAAATATTTTCCTCCACTCAATTTGCTAAATATCTCTTCTATTCTTGGAATAGGATAGTTATCATTTTCTAGATTTTTATTTAATGTTGCACTGTAGTCGGCACATAAGCGTATTTTCCCTGAAGGTTTCACTACAGGAACCGAAGGTGTACCCCATTGTGAGTAAGTAACTTTTTCTAAAATCCCAACTTCTTCCAATCTATCTATCTCTTTTCTACTTGTTCCTTGAGCGCAAACGGTACTGATCTTGGTCTCAAGAATATTGGTGTAGTGTTTTCCTTCAATTTGAATGATGCCTGGTAATTATTAATTTCTCCAATTTGTTCTGAAAATAAATCTTCATATTCTTTTAGTAATTGGTGTAATTTTTCTTTAAATTCTTGTTCTGTGATGTCTTTGTTTTCTTCTGAACTTATTGCATTTACTTCAAAATTTATCTTAAGTTTCCTTATCCATTCCCTTCCGACTACGGGGTCTACTTTCCTATCAATCACGATTACTCTGGCCCAAATTACTTTGTTTTTGTATTCTATCATCATATTACAGGTACCCAGAGGTTGTATTATTTCCCCCGTATATGTTCTGAGTTTAATTCTAGTGCTTTTCAGTTCCAGGTTTTTGAAATGTTTGTTATAATAATCTGCAGAGCATGTAGTTACTGCTGCGCCTGTATCTAACTCCCAAGTGTGATCTGAACCGTTTATTTTTAATGTAATGTTGAATTTATCATTTGATGTGTTCACTGTAGGTATTGTATATATTTCGAAAATTTCTTCATTTTCTGTATCATCTGAGTATTCCTTTTCAATTTCTAATTGTTTCTGTTTTCTAAAGCATACAGCCTCGACATGCCCTTGTTTGTGACACTTTAGACAAAAAAGTTTATCTTTAACCTTACATTAAAATGCTTTATGATCTGGTTTTCCGCATCTGTAACACATTATTTTCTTTTCCTCTCTGGTATTATAATTTTCTGTATTTTTCTTGTATGTATTTCTCTTGAAGGTATTCTTGTTATATGTACTTTTCTTGACTGTAATTTTATTTATTGGAGAATTTTCATAATTTCCCATTTCTTTGCTTTCTGATTTTGATGTTTCAATTGCCATTGCAATTTTTATAATATCATCAACTTTCGTAGTGGGAGGTTCTTGTAGTAATCTTTAATTTCACTGCTACGTAGGCCACGAATAAATTGTACTCTCAGATGAGTTTCAAATGTACTATTTTTGCATCCATTGCAAACAAAATTGCATTTTCCACCTATTTCTTTTAATCCCGCCACATAATTAGCTATAGATTCATGTTCATGCTGTATTCTGAGGCAAAACTTGTGCTGTTGGGCTACCTCACCTGGTTCTGGAGCGATGTGGTTTCTCAAGATTTGTATGAGGTTTTCATATGTTTTTAATTCTGGTACATCTGGAGAGGTAATGTTTTTTAGTATCTGGTAATACTTTGGTCCAATGCCATTCAGGAAAATGTGCACTTTTGTATTGGCATTTGTCACACCTTTCAATGTAATGTAGTTTTGTAATCGTTGTAGGTAACTATCGAATGACTCGTTAATTTCGTCGTATGGTACAAGTGAAATGCCACTGACTTTAGACGTAGACGTATTTTCTTGGTTTAACATTGTTTGTTGTAATCTATTTTGCTGTTCTTGCATATTTGTCATTGCATCCATCATACTTGCTAACACTTTTGCTAGTTGATCCTCCATCCTCGTCGCCAATCTGTTGTGTATTGATTAACAATAATTATGGATTTCAGTTATATTTTATGTTATACTTTATTCTTGAACAGACTTATAATATATATGAACAAGAAATATCATTGACAACTATATATATTTTACTGACGGCTGACAGAGACGTTTTCCTAACGGTGCGTTGCTATGTATCCCCGTAACAGTATTGGTTATAGATTCTATGATAGATTGAAAGAAATATAAAAAAGAAAGAAGAAAAATTTGACAATAATTTTCAAACCAGCCCAGCATCCATCTTTATTAGTATTGACGCAAGTAAACTTTTATTTTTTGTATTAGCAGGGACATGTCTACAAAATAAATATACACTGTAATTTATTAATTTTTAATTAGATAGAAAATTTCACCTCGTAAAAACATGACGTGCGTATTTAGGTCAACCATCACTTTAAACGTTTCACCATTATAGGATAATTTCATTTCATAATCATTTTTATTAACAAAAAAACAAGTATGGAATTTTTAACAGAACAAAACCACTAACCTCAATAAATATACAATCTTTGTAAGATTGTTCATTGTCATTGCATATGATTGATGATTGTGCTTTCCCCTTCCAAATCTACCAGATTTACCGAGTCTAAAGCCCGGTAGAACTGATGGATGTTCGATAGAACTATCGGTGAATTTAAGAACGCTGGGATGATTATATCGACAATCTATCGGTGAATTTAAGAACGGCTTTGATAGTCACCGTATTTACCGATAGATGTATCGGTAAATTTAAGAACTTCTCTAAATTTGACCTCACATCTTTATTTAATCTGTCATTTGTACTTGAAATGCTTACGCAAAAAGAAATTTATATAGAAGTTAGTACATGTTTACACGCAATGTGGTACGTTACACATATAAATTGTAGTATTCCAGTTCAAGCTCTAGCAGCGATCCTGCCTCGTTCAAGACGAAACCACGATTTTCGTATCTCGTTAACTGAAAATACATAATCGGTTATCAAAACGCCAGTCAAAATACCAATTTAACCTCACTTTTACCAGTGATGTAAAATAATGAATAATTGCATTTGCTTGAGAGGACGTGCAGCATCGGTGAGGGGGGAGGTAGACTCATAACTTTGCAGCGGGTGAAACGAAACGTCAACTTTGTGATACTGAATTGAAGTGAAGTGATTTGATCTTATATTCGTGTCGAAAGGAAAGCAAGTATTGTTGTTTGTTGCTATCTCTTTGTAACATTATTCGGTCGTAATAAATGTCTCTAAATGTATATGAACCGAGGATATTAATAAGAAGAAGTAGGTGTGACAACCGAAACTAACCTAATACAAAACCAATGACAAATAGCCTAAAATTATCATCTGACCTGCTATTTAAACGAAATAATTTAATGAGTAAAGGTCGGAGGTCAAATTGTTTATCCATTGGAGAGGTTTCAGGCCATGAACCTTAAAACGAACGCACGTAAGGACACCAGAAGCATGAATATAAGACTTCGACTCGTGTCAGACATTCTCGAGAAAACTGGAGCATAGTCAGACGTTGAACGATTGAACTAAAACTAAAATTGTTCTATTGCGTTTTAATACTATCTCAAAGGATTTTCAATAAGTAGTGACAATAAATGACAGTTTTCTCCAGAGTTAAATTTCTAACACAATGGGCAAGGAGAATGAAATGATACGCTGAAAACAATTATTCAAAACTTTAAAAAAGCCAAATTTACTTAAAAATACTAATAACTGACAATAGGTACTTTTAGCTGGTCTTAAATTTCTTACATATCCGTATCCGTTACGAACTGCGCATGTATAGACCCGTTACGGCTTAGCCGATACGATGTGTTGAACGGATTGTTACATCCCTTCTCCGTATACGTAAACGTATCCGTATCCCGACCAAAATCAGTATTCTATGCTATTAGTGCTATTTTACAGGTCTTCTTTGATATTGGTTTAGTTTGATTATAGTTCATTTTCAGTTTTTTCATTATTTTTTCACTTTTACCAAAGAATAAAGCTTAGACCATCCTGGTTTTAGCACGAAACGATCTGCTAAAAAGGTTTTCTTGAAAACTTTTTTACGTCAACGTAACTCCAATACGGATACGTGTAAAAACTTATAACAAGCTAAAAGTGTTTAATATCAAAAAAAAACTGTGACGGAACATGAACACAGAGTCTAAAACAATCATGACAAGTCCTTCTTTAGTTGTCAACTTCATTCCTCTCCAACGGTTCCCATTTCATCCACGATGCGCTAACATAGCTCACAGTTTCCAACATACTCCCATCTAATTTTCTAGAAAATTCCAGAGTCAATAGAGTTGAAAAAACATTGAATTTAGAACGTGGGAGAGTTACATTGACAATTCACAGATCAAGCCTCGGCCGCTTCTTTACTAGACGTCCACGGCAAGTGACATGACAATTTGGGACTTTAGAAGGGGAAAATCTGCATCTTCAGTCGAAGAATCATACTTGGATTCGGGTTCTTCTTCTTCATCTGACGGCAAACCATCCAGAGCAACTTCATGGGTTGGTAGTATTGGTCCGAAGTCCTGAACTTCAGCAGGAGGAGCCACGACGTCGATCTCCAATGGAAATACCCTCTGAAGCAGTCGAATCAATTCACCTATGGATGTCTTCAGATGTAGTAGACGGATATTCCTGTCAGAGCCACGGATTACCTTCACAACCCTGGATAGTCTTCAGATCCAACCAGGATGACTTCTCCAATACCTAGTTCTCGTGTACCTCTCCTGTAAGTCCATGTCAAGGAACCAAGGTATGAAAACGAACGCGCAGCTGATCATGCAGACATTGGCGCAATTTTCTGTTGAAATTGCCACGGTCGATGGTCACAATCTGGAGTCTCCTAACCCTGAATGTCTTGCAGGAACAACGCTGGCATCAAAGGCAAGGGATTTTAATTTTCCCAGAAATGTAGGTAATAGGCAGGAAATTTATTTGGATTTCACATTCACAAAGTACGGTGTAAAGCTCTTCCAATTTCAATGAGGCTTAACCCAAAATGCGACGTAACAGTTTCACCATGTGCACCATCCACTCAAAAAATCTGCCCCACCACGAAGCAGAAGGCGGGTTGAACTTCCAGCAAATTCTTTCCACAGTGCACATTCTAGAAATTTCATTCCAGTCAATAGAGTTGATTGTCTCGTCAGCTCCACGGAAACATGTGCAATTGTCGCTGTAAATTATTTTTGGGCGACCTCTTCTAGCCATAAAACGCCTTAAAACTAGCAAAAACGCCTCAGTGCTGAGGGAGGTTACAATTTCGAAGTGCAGTGCCCTGTAGCCTCGCAGGTGAATAGCGCAATAAAACATTTTGTCCCTCGAAAACAGTCAAGGGTCCAGCATTATCCACGCCACATACCTCTAAAACAAAACCATCAGTCACTCTAGTTTGTGACAGCGTTGGAGATTCAGTGTCGACATCCTTGCAGCCAAAACGACGACAAAGCAATACACTTTCGTACGACATGGTGAGACAGTTGTCTCCCTTTCAGAACCTAAAAATGTTCACTCATATGGGTCCGCAATGTTTGCGCGCCAACGTAGCCGAGCCGCTTATGACTGTCAACAACCATTCGTTTCACGACAGGATGGTTGTAAGAGAGTAAAAACGGAGTGGTGAAGGACTTGAAATGTTCTCGTTTGGCGATTTTTGTCTTCGCCCTTATGACGCCCATTTTGTCCTTCAAAGAATCGAATACTTCGTCTTGTACTAGTTTCCACACAACATTTTCATCAGCCAAAAACTCTTCAACACAGAGGTCTCCGCGTTTCATCTGACCATTGCGTTTGTTGCGGCAGTTGTACACAAATATTTAGATGATTGATACCTGTAATAATAAACCTAAACTGAATTGAGGCTTTAATCAACTTTCAACTTGACAGTGATAATAAACAAATAACATAATTGTAACGTAATGTTTCTTGTAAAATGTTTTGAGATGTGAATACAAACTCACTTGTTGTGAATTATAAGTTTTATTTAAGTTTACGCTGATTACAATTACGGTGTTACAAAAATATATGACATGTATGTATGACAGTTTTTCATAAACTTCTCGAAAATGACTTTTCTACAAAAAAAGTGCCATGTTGCGCGATTGGGCACATTGTCCTGGAAAGTCCAAGTACTTAACATACCGCCCACCTTGAAACTGTTGAATAGTTTCAATAAACAAATGAACAAATAAGTAAATTAACAGGTATTCAAAAATTAAAAATGAACAATAGTAATTTAAAGACAGTTCTGCAATAATAGCAATGTACAATGTACATATTTCATTTTTCAATGGGAAGTGGACAGATTTTAGCTATGGAGCGTTTGAATGTGCCGTTCGCGGTTTTCAATGTAACAACTCTCACAACACCATCACTACCGGGATGAATGTCAATTATGCGCCCCATGGTCCACTGAAGTGGATGTAGGTTGTCTTCCTTAATGATGACGAGTTGGTTAACTTCAATGTTAGGTGACTTCCTCCACCATTTGTTTCGGGACTGCAGCCCATGAAGATATTCTGTGGTCCACCTGGACCAAAAATCTTGAAACATCTTTGACAGCATATGAAACCTTGTTAGTTGGCCAATGTTCCGATTAGTTAGGTCAAGCTCTGGCAGAGTATGAAGAGGGCCTCCAATGAGGAAATGAGCTGGGGTTAATGGTAGAAGGTCATCGGGATTATCGGATATTGGAGAAATAGGACGCGAATTTACACAAGATTCGACCTGACATACCAAAGTGTGCAATTCCTCAAGAGTAAGGATTTGATTTCCGATGACGCGTCTTAAGTGATACTTCACATTTTTTATTGCTGCTTCCCAAATTCCACCCATGTGGAGAGAACGGGGTGGTATGAAATGCCACGTTATTTTTAATTTCAACAATTCGTTGGAGATTTTTTTTATTTGTCGCCTTCAAAAAATCGTAAATACTACCGATCTCATTATTTGCTCCTACAAAATTTGTGGCGTTGTCAGAATAGATGTTCGCGACCAAGCCTCTTCTTGAAACAAATCGCTTAAAGGCATTTAAAAATGCTTGAGTCGTGAGATCGCTTACCACTTCTATATGTATTGCCTTTGTGGCGAGACAAACGAAAACACAAAGATATGATTTTCAAAATGATTTTGTGCGCGTGTTGTGCATTTTAATAGTGAGTGGGCCAGCATAATCAACTCCACTGTTTAAAAATGGTCTAGAGGGGGTAATTCTCTCGCGGGGTAATATTCCCATTAAGGTTTCGATACTACGAGGGTTACACCTAAAACAAATTGTACATTTTCGTAACACTCTCTTTACATTGTTTTTGCCATGTATAGGCCAAAACTCTGTTCTAATAGCGGCAAGTAAAGCTTGAGGGCCTGCATGTAGCATTTTTTTATGAAAATGGGAAATTATTAAATCAGTGAGTGGATGTTTATTTGGTAGAATAAGGGGATGCTTTTGTGAAAAAGGAACCGCTGCATTCTGAATTCTTCCGCCCACCCTGAGCAATTGGAATTCATCAAGAAACGGGTTCAAAGAACGAATTTTGCTTTTAAGAGAGATGGTTTTTGACAAATTGATGGCCTTGATATCATCGAAGAAACATTGCGATTGAGCTAGCTTGACAAGCATGTTAGAAGAATGTTGTAATTCGGACAGCTCGAAAGAGGGTAATACTGGGTTAGATCTTCGAAATGTTTTGAATCGAAATATGTATGCTGTGATTCGTTGTAATTTTGCAAAGGAAGAAAATTTATTGAATAAGTCAAAATCAGAGATTTCGGAAACCTTCAGGCACGTTTGTTTTTCTTTTCTTTTTTCCGGAATTTCTGTATTTAATGGAATTTCATGGGAAGGCCATTCATCCTCATTAAGAGAGAGCCATGAGGGACCATTTTTCCAAAGGGGTGTTTGTAATAATTGCTCCGGGGTAGATCCTCTAGACAATACGTCTGCAGGATTATTGTGTGTTGAAATGTGACGCCATGAGGCTGGATCCATAATTTCATGGATTTTAGACACTCTGTGACTGACATATGTTTTCCATTGGCTAGGTTCACCCTTTATCCAACAGAGTGCTACGCTGGAGTCAGTATAAAAGAATACTTGGTTAATGTGTAAACTAAGGGAATTTATTGTAGAGTGGTAGAGTTTGGCTAACAAAAGGGCTGCACAAAGCTCTAATCGAGGAATTGTTTGAGTTTTTATCGGACTGACCTTGGTTTTAGCACAAACTAAGTTTATAGAGTGATTATTGTCTATGTTTGTGGTTCGGAGGTATATAACAGCACCATATGCTAATTCACTGGCATCTGCAAAACCATGAAGCTGTATATTGACAGTGTGGGGACAAGTAATAAACCTTGGAAATTTCAGCTTGTTTATGCCTTTGAATTGCGATTGAAAGTGTTTCCACTTTTGAGAAACATTATCCGGTATGTGTTCGTCCCAGCCAACTCCAAGTTTCCACAAAGTTTGCATAAATATCTTGGCCCTGATTGTTATGGGAGCCAACATGCCAATAGGATCAAAGATCTGGGAGATCGTTGCAAGTATCATACGTTTCGTGAACGAAGTAGAATTGAGATATCTATCTTTATAAGAGTAAAAGAAAACATCCTCTGTAGAATGCCAAGATATTCCCAAAGTTTTGGAATCAACATTGGTGTCCAAAATTTTTAAAGATGGATCATCTGCGTTAGAAGTAATTATTGAATTATGATTTGACCTCCATTTTCTCAACGGAAGTTTTCCCTGGTCACAAATTGAAATTATGTCATTTTTTAGTTTTATGGTTTTTTCTAAAGTGGATGCTCCGCATAGCAGATCGTCTACGTAGAAACAATTTAGCACGGCATTTGAAGCATCAGGCATCTTTTCCTGATTTTCCAAAGATAATTGTTTAAGACAACGTGTTGCTAAAAAAGATGATGGAGCTAAACCATATGTGACGGTTTTAAGTCTGTATTCCTTTATAGGTTCGGATACATCGGAACGCCATAGTATTCGTTGAAAGTCGCGATTTTCAGGGTTAATATTAATTTGCCTGTACATTTTTGCAATATCGGCCGTCGAAACATACTGATGCTGCCGAAACTCTAACAATATGGCAAAAAGATCTCTTTGAATAACCGGACCAACCATTAATATGTCATTTAGAGATTGGTTAGTAGATGTTTTGTGGCTACCATCAAAGACACATCTTATTTTTGTAGTAGTACTTTCTTCTTTGAGAACGGAGTGATGAGGTAAGTAATGCGTTAGTTTTTTGTCATCGTTTTCAGGCACCATCTCCATGTGATCCAGGTCAATGTATTCCTGCATAAAATTACAGTATTCAGTTTTTAAGTATGGTAGTTTAAAGAATTTTCTTTCCATTGATGTCAATCGGTGAAGTGCAGAGTCTCGTGATTTACCAAGTACATTTGGGTTTTCCTTGAATGGTAATGATACTTGAAACCTTCCACTGGGCTCTCTAGTATGAGTAGATATGAAATGCTCTTCGCATGTTTTTTCTTCTTTAGAATATGCGGGAGTAAGTGTGCTTGGTAGGCATTCTTCTATAGTCCAGAAAGCTTCTATCTGATTATGTAGTTCAATGTTTGAAAAATAACATTGTGATTGATTTGATTTACGTTGAGTAATTACGCCAGATAAAATCCACCCAAGTTGAGTTTCTTGTAAAATTGGAGAAAGAGCGTTAAGTTTTATTTGATTAGGGCATAAAAGATCCCAAAAGATAGAAGCACCGAGAAGCAAATCAACAGGGCCTGGTTTGTAAAATGTCTGATCAGCCAGCTGGATATTGTTGGGACGTTTTAAATGAGATATGGTAATGAAGTTCGACGGAAGAGTGTCAGCAATTTTGTGCAAAATGAAAAAAGTTTGGGGCTGACCGATAAGAAGTACGTTTCGACTGAATGACTGCATTTGTTTTAGATAAAGTATTTGTTTTAACTTGATTTATGCCAGATATGGAATGTTCAGAAACTTCAATTGGTAGCTGCAGCTTATCGCTCAGCTTCTGAGAGATAAAATTCATTTGTGAACCTGAATCAAGGAGCGCGCGAGCTTCATGAGGTTTGCCTTCTTTATCAAATATATATAAAACAGCAGTTAACAAAAGTACTTGATCAATATTTCCGACTACATTTTCAAGTACTGCAGAAAAGGAACTATTTTGTGTATTCTCTGGAATATTCGATATTTGGTGAAATTCCGAAGATGTGTCAACGCTAGCAGACAAGACAACCTTTTCATTTGACCCTTGATTATGGAAACCCTTGAAATTGCTGTCATGTTGACAAGTATTATGTTTTTTGTTGCATTTTCTGCAACCTAAAGAATTGCATAAATTATTCATGTGACCAAACCTTAGACAGTTAGTACAAATATTCAGGTTTTGTAAAGTTTCAAATTTAGTTTTTGTAGACATGGCTTGAAGTGATTCACATTGATATATGTAATGAAAATTTTTGCAAATAGGGCATGTATAAGTTGGATTTTTATTTGTGTCTGTGTTTAGGAATGAATGATTTTTTTTGTATGTTTGTGTAACACTCCGTTCGTATGAATGTTTAGACGGGCTTTCCAATTGGTATGATGACTTATTTATAGTTTCGTAATCATCCAAGAATTGGATTCGTTCATTCAAAAATGTTTTTAAATCTTCAACAGATGGCATATCTAATTTTTTTGTGAATTTTTTCCACTCCTTTTGAGTAGATTCTGGTAGTTTTTTCAAAATAATGAAATTAAGTAATGGACCCCAATTTTGGGTCGAGACTTGAAGGGCTTCTAGAGCTCGTAAATTTTTGTTCAAGGTGTCGACAATCCCCTTTAGACGATTACACGATTTTTTATTGATAATTTCAAAATCGACAATAGATTTAAGATGTTTATGTATAATTGCCTTTTTATTTTCAAATCGTTGCTTTAATAAATGCCAAGCAAATTTGTAGTTTTCGTTTGTTACCTCTAAGGATGCAATTACCTAAGCGGCTTCGCCTTTAACAGATCTGCACAAATAATAGTGTTTCTCAATGTCAGGTTAATCACTTTTGTCTATTTTAGCGCATCGAACATATCTCGAAAAGAAACCCATTTATCATAATCTCCGTAAAAGGTTGGTAATTCTATTTGAGGTAATTTAATATTTTGTTTAGTGTTGGGTCTATTTTCGGAAATGTCTGCGATTGAAGATTCAGCGTTTTCTATTTCACCTTGTGCGGTTGCGAGATGACTAAAATATGCGTTTTCAAATTGAATTCTCACATCATGATTTTCCTCAAGTTTTAATATTTCTGGATAACATGATGCTAGTATTTCAATTTGATCTTGTAGCTCCTCAAATTCTCTTAAAACTGGAATGATATTATCTACGCGTAATTTTAATTGATCTAATGATATTTTGTTGTCATTAAACGCTTGGATTGACGTTTCAAATCTAGTTAGTTTTCCTCTAGCTAGACCTCTCTTTGCGACTAAATTTTTCAAATTTATCTTTAAATCATTTAGCTCCTTTTGTTGTGAATCTGTTAATATATCTGGCATTGTGTATTTTTAAAAGTTTATTTGAATAATGAAATTAAGTCGATGCCTTTTTACTGTATGCAGATATTGATATCTTGTTTGAAATAATTGTATGAAATGTACTATGTTAAAATATGCTGAACTGTTGAATGTATGCTAAAATATGTAAAAGTTCTTTAGTTATTTTTATTTTATGCTAATATGTTAACAGATTCTTATGATTTTTATTGATTCTTGTGCTATTTTGGCTCGATATTTGCTAATGAAATGGAAAATATCACACTTTGGCATGTGAAGCAAATCATGCATACATCTCCAATTATTTAAAAGAAATAGTTTAAAAACATGGAAAAGTCTGACCTTATTTTCGCGTTAGAATCGTTGCATCACCTGTTCTTCTGTTCTGATTATGGGAAACGCATTACCATATACCAATTTTATACGTCAATGCTTGATACACTTTTAATTCTCGTTTATTGTAACATCCGCAGCTCGATAGGACCAGATGTAACGTAATGTTTCTTGTAAAATGTTTTGAGATGTGAATACAAACTCACTTGTTGTGAATTATAAGTTTTATTTAAGTTTACGCTGATTACAATTACGGTGTTACAAAAATATATGACATGTATGTATGACAGTTTTTCATAAACTTCTCGAAAATGACTTTTCTACAAAAAAAGTGCCATGTTGCGCGATTGGGCACATTGTCCTGGAAAGTCCAAGTACTTAACAATAATAGCAAAGTGAACTATATAACATTCTTCCCCTCTTTAGTTTCTTATGAAATCTTCAAAATGCTTTGGAGGGTTTCTATTTCGTTCTGAACGACGAGGCAAAATCTCTTTCACTTGATCAAATTGAACATTGGGATTGCTTTTTTTCTTGTCTGAGCCTTTCTCTAATATCACCGAACCATCAGTTGAACCTGAACCCAAATTTTCTTGATCCAGATTTGTACTGCCAGATTTGTACTGGTTTCCTTCAGCAATGATGTATCTCCTCGAGGTGCCAGATGTCGAGTTGAAACAGTAGTTTCTCTACCATTAGAAAACCGTACGTGAGCATAATCTGGATTTACTTCGACCAGTTCTACTTCTTCCACTGAAGGTTCGTATTTATTCGCTCTAACGTGCCTTCTTAAGAATACAGTGCCAGGAGTAGATAGACATGTTGGAATTGATAATCCATTTTGCGATCTTCGTGGATAAATAAACATTCTCTAATGAGGAGAACAATTAGTTGCCGTACATAGAAGGGACCTTATTGAATGCAGAGCTTCTTGCAAAACTGAATCCCATTTATCTATCTTCAGGTTCTTAGATTTCAGTGCCAACTGAATGGTTTTCCATATTATACCATTACATCTCTCGCATTGACCATTTCTTTGAGGATTATACGCAGTTGTACGACTTAAGCAATACCGTTTGATTGCAAATATTCTTTCATCTCATGGGATATCAGCGAGGTTCCTTGGTCAGAATGTATATACGTAGGCATTCCAAAGATTGCAAAAAGTTGTTTCAAGCACCAGATGACGGTTGCGGAAGTTGTGTCTGGACATGCAAAAGCAAAAGGGAATTCATCAACAACAGTTAAAATATACTTGTTGTTAATTGTTGATGGTAGGGGTCCTTTAAAATCAATGTTGAACCTCTCAAATGGAGATGTCGATTTTATTAGACTTCCCTGGCTTTTATGAAATCTTGGCTTGATTTCGGCGCAAACTGGACACATTGCGGTAATTTTTCGAATAGCATCCAAGGAAAAAGGTAGATTTTTACATAGAATCCAATGATACAACCGAGTCACTCCGGGATGATATAAGGAGGTATGTAAGTTATATAAAGTTTTATCACTTTGTTCTCTTGATATACCTGAAGTTATTCTTGAAAAAGTATCAGCTACTGTATTTTCTAGTCCAGGTCTATAAATGATGTCGTAACTGAAACAGGATAATTCTAGGCGCCACCGCATAATCTTTTCATTTTTTACTTTACTTGAAACTTTATGATCAAACATGAAAGACACTGATGAGTTTGAAATGTCGTCCAATTAGGAAGTGTCTCCACTTCTTGAGTGCTTCAACTATAGCGTATGCTTCTTTTTCCACAGATGAATGTCTTCTTTCAGTACTAGAGAGAGTCCTTCAGAAAAATGCTACAGGTTTGCCATCTTAGGAGAGCTGAGCTGCTATCGTATTCTCTGAGGCATCGGTTTCCACAGTGAACATAGCAGTGTCATCAATTGATTTAACAGTTGCATTAGCAATGCTTTCAGTGAACCTGGCCCTTCAGGTGTAAAAAGGCGTAAGGGTATACATATGAGAAATCCAAACAAACTCACAGTCGAGGAAATGATGGAATTTTTATACAATTCAGATGCAGAAAGTGATCATGAAGTAGATAGGGATTATGATTGTAAGTAAATAATCCTATAAAAACTTGATGAACTTGATCACAATTTACTATTGTAGATGTTGACGAGGATGGTTCTGAAAATGACTCATCGGAAATTGATGTTATGCAAGAGGAAATGGAGAATAACTTCCTGTGCAAGAGGATACGGAGAATATTTTTCATAGTACCTGGACCTTTTACAAAAATAAATAAATTATTGGTAGATTCTCCTGGCGAAGAACCATATGACTGGTTTAGGTTCTTAGTGGATGATGAACTTTGGAATTTAATAGTATTACATACTAATAATTATGCAGTTGAAGTACTTTCTACTAGTGGTGGACAGAGCCGTTCAAGAATTACCTCCAGCAGATCGTCTATATAAAGTTAGAGCATTGGTAAACCATTTTTGCAATAAAATGAAGGCAGTGTATTATCCAGGAAAGGAGTTATCTTTGGATGAGTCAATGATCCTTTGGAAGGGAAAACTTGTGTTTAAATAATACCTTCCAAAAAAGAAGCATAAATATGGAGTAAAACTGTATATGCTAACCGAATCTGATGGGACTGTCTTAAATTTACTATGTATGCTGGCGCAAACGATGCTCTTAGTGGTAAAAATCATACCGAAAAAGTTGTAATGTTCTTGATGAGAAACTTCTTAAATAACGGTCATTCGGTGTATATGGACAATTTTTACAATAGTTTTAGCCTCGCGAAAAAATTATTGAATCATAATACGTTTTGCACAGGAACTCTTCGTTAGAACAGGACAGGCAATCCAATTGAAGTCGTCAAAGCAAAATTGAAAAGAAATGAATCTAAAGGTATGTACTTCGAAAATGTTCTAGAGGGTAAATGGCGAGACAAGAATGATATTCTGTATACAGTGATAGGAACATTACGAGGGAACATACGTTTTACCGTCAATGTGTTAGAAAGAGACAAATACATATAAAATATCGTACTTGAACTAAGAAAAAAGCGGGAAGATACTATATATCACTGCCCAGCATGTCCAGAACAGCCCGGTCTTTCTCTAGGAGATTGCTTCGAAGAATATCACCACAAATAATATAGTATATCTTCGATTCAGTATTTCTCTACTACTTTTTTCTTGATTTTAAGGTAAAAATTAAAAGTTAATTCTCTTTATTATGTATTTTTGTTTTGTATTAATATTAAACAAAAGTTATGTTTCTAAATTTTCATAACTTTACAAAGACGTGCGTTCTCCGCAATTTCAATAAAAAAATTTTGATAAAATGCGGAGGATCCACTGGCGTGTCTTGCAAAAAACTAACAAAATTAGTTGTACTACGTTTCTATAAAAGCATTTAAATCAGCAAACAAACAGTTTATTTTCACCTAAAAAAATTTTTCCGCACAGGGCACTCAATTATTTAACGCAGCATTGAAAGGGTTAATTGTACAACCTCAAAACTTTTTTAGGTTGTTACTGGTTTGTATTCTAAAAATGAACGTTGTGGTTATATAATCAAACCAAATCAATATCAAAGACCTGTAAAATAGCACAGAATACTGATTTTGGTCGGGATACGGATACGTTTACGTATGCGGAGTAGTGGACGTAACAATCCGTTCAACGTATCGTATCGGCTGAGCCATAACGGGGCTACACATGCGCAGTACGTTACGGACATGTGAGAAATTTAAGACAAGCTAAAAGTATCTATTAATAGTTAGGTAGCGCGCTTATTTTAAATCTTATTTTTATATATCATTTTTAATAGGTGAATAAAATTGTAAATTTGGAAGCTTGTTGAAAGTAATATTAACGCACGAGTTTATAAAAAGCATGAGAAAAAAAATTAATTGGAAGGAATTAATTTTTACGAATTTCGGCTATTATTTTATATAAAATTAAATATTAAAATAAATTGCAAGCCTACTTATACTGGGCAAATACGCCACCCTGATGGTCACGCTGTAGGCAAACGCCCGTTAGGAATTTTCTTAGACGTATCGAAATCTTTCCATTTTATCGATGACGGGTATTTATTGTAACTTACGCCGCCCTGATGGTCCGCTCTAGGCAGACGCCCCTCGGGAATTTTGAAACGTTTTTTCGATGACAAGGAAGAGATAAAAAATTACCAGTTTCACTCTCTAAAGCTAACCTCGGTTATCGCTTCCACTGGCGCCTGTAAAGAAATGTGATGTACTTTAGGATCGGAACGCAGTACAATAGACTCTGTCCACTTTCTCGATCACGAGCAAAATCCGAATTTATCTCTCCTACTATACCTGTAGAGAAGTGGAAGTAGACAAATTACATCTAGATTATCAAGAATTTGCCAATAATGCAAATGTCTCGAAAATATTGTTAGATTGTGAATAAAAAAAATTAGATTGGTTATAAAATCTCAAAATATTTGGAGGAGCCACACACTTTTTTTCTTTGGTTTTCTAAACTATTTTCTAATAAGTATTATTTATAAGGAAACAACATCATGTTTTGGAGCATTTTTATTCAAACTTATACTTCATAAATATAACAACTTCATTAAAACAATCCATAACAATAAACTATGTTTTATTAGTTGGATCTGGTTCATTTCTACATATCACTGATATTCTCCTATCTTTAAATATCTTTTGTCCTTTAAAAACACTATGTTCATTACTTAATATTTCATGTGTATAATCAAATCGTGCAAAATTCTTCATAATATACAGGGATCTTCTTTTGAGTAGTATATCTGCATAAAGGCTCTTATTTTTATCATTAACTAACCTCATAATACTGTCGGTGAGAAGGCTTAAACCAGCTATGACATTACCACAAAACTGAAAAAAATATAAATGGATTTACTTGAAAGTATTAAATATACATTTCCAAAATAAGAACTATTTTTAATTGATTATTGGAAAGAATATTTCATAATGTACCTACATTGACTCACAGCTTAAATTTTGCAGTCTGTATTAAAAAATTAGTTTCTCTCAGTGGCTCATTAGGGTAAAGTCGGGTAATTACGGACGCATAAGGCTGAACGATTTTTAATTAATATAGTGAATATGCTGAAGATGGGTTTAAATAAGAGACAAAGGTTCAAACAACTAAATTTTAATGATAAATCGACAAAAAAATGAATAATTGAAAATGAGGTTCAAAAAAGCAAAATATACGCGTGTCCGGTATTATCCGTTCGTAGCGGGTAATTGCGACCGGTGGCCGCAGTTTACTTCTTCCGTAATTTATATGAAACAATCACAAATAAACTGCTTCCTCGTGGAGTCGGTGCAAAGTTTATGGGCACAAGTTACATTTTAACCACACTTCATTGTTTATCCCGAACTCCCTACATACCAAGCAAATATCTTCATCAACTTCATCATCATCAGAAGACAAGATTTCTTATTCATCGTTTTCTTGTTCATCATTTTCTTCCGCGTAATTAATTGTATGTTTTGTTTTTCTGCTAGACTTTGCTCTGGGACTTGTTAATTTTTTTTTAGATTTGCAATCTTTCTTTTTTTATCATTTTTTCTCACGTCTTTTCGCTTTTGTTTTTCTTCTAATGTCTCTCTCTGGAGCGTGGACGTAAAAATATTGAGTGTTGTTTTCTTGAATTCTTCTTTTATTTGTATTTACCTTCGAGGGTCCATGCAAGGGTAAGAACTCATCAAAAGAAATCGTCGATGTTTCTTCTTCCTTGCCCTCATCTTTTTTATTTTGGATGTCTTCTTTATTTTGTATTTCCTTTTCTTTTACTATATTTTCAGGAGTTTTTTCTAGTTGGATTCGGATGCCATTTTTTAGAGTTGTTTCATTTTCCCCATCCATCGGGTTAGCATTTTATTCTTCAATATCATTTGCAGTATTGACTATTAGAGTATCGGATGGTACAAAGTCTTCATCTGTAAATGCATCTTCGTTTTGAGGATAAAGTCCAGTTGTCTTAAACCCTTTAATAGCTTTTTCTGGATTAGCCACTCTCATAAATGCATTGTTAAATAGTTCTGCAAGTCGGTATGATGTTATACATTCACCTGGATGACTTTTTAAGAATTTGTCACATTCTGCATAGTATGCTACTTTTAAGGGGTGGAAAAAAGAAACATCCAGTGGTTGAATCTTATCGGTTCCATGTGGAGGAAGAGTAAGTACAATGATGCCATTATGTTTACAAAAATTATATGCCTCTAACGTGCAGTGGGTTGTGTGGTTGTCCATAACTAGCAAAACCGGATCTTCTATACTGCACTTAGTGAAATTTTTAAAATGTTGGAGCCACTCTACAAACAAGTCCTCATTAATCCATCCATTTTCTGAACAGCAGTATACAGCTGACGGAGGACCATTTCGTTTCAGTTCATCAGTCATCCGTTTTCGTTTATAAATAAACATAGGTGGTAAATAACTCCCAACGGCACTAAAAGATCAAACAACTGTGGTGGTATTGCCCTTCTTTCCACTAGTGTTAAATCCAACTCCTTTTTGTCCTTTCTCAGCTAAAACTTGTCCAGGACGTTGTACCGTGGTAATGCCTGTTTCGTCCATGTTATATATTCTTTCCGGGGGAACTTGTATTTTTCCATTACAATAGTGAGATTGGACCAGAGTAGAGCCATCTCTTCACGATTACAGGCAGTTACTCTTTGCAAGCTTCTACCTTCTGGCTTTCTAAGGCTCAATTTATTCCGTTTCAAAAAATCCTGAGCCCAATCGTTGCCAGCTTCTTTTTTAATATCTGAAAATGGAGTTGAAATATTGTTCATTTTGGCATATTCATAGGCACATTTTTTAACTTCACGTAAAGATATTCCATAGTATAATTTTGCTGCTTTTTCAATGTGATCTCCTAATTTTTGTTCTTCTCTTGAAAAAACTGCTTTACGTCCCATAAGAGGAAGCGGATGACGGCCAGGGAATCTATCAAATAATGTACTTCTTGGAATAGAGAACCTGTTAGCTAGTCTTCTTATTGAAGAACTTTCTCGAACTTCATTTAAAGCTATTTCCAAATTTTCTACGGAATACGATATTTTCTTATAAATCCGCTTGTATTTTCCCATCTGAAAAAAAATACGAAAAATTAATTTTAAATCGAGGTAAATTTATGTACCTAATTATCTCAGTAGATATTGTGCCTTTAATTAAATATAATTATAAATATATAAAATGAAAAAATAGCGTCCGCAATTACCTCTCTGTCCGCCATTATCCGAAAGTAGGTGGCCGCAATTAGCCGAATGCATGTACAGAAATAATAATCTAATACCCTACTTAACCTTATTTTAGTTGGCTTTTTTATATCATTTTCTCATTAAGAATGCATGAATATCCTATACCTAACTATTTAAAACGTTAAAAAACTATTATAAAATATGTTACGAGGATGTATTGATATCTAGTTAGCCTAGGCCTAGACCAGTTCCATGCATTAACAAAATATTGCGTTACCATAGCAACGAACAATAACTTATTAGAAGTGTCAGTGTAAAGTTTGACGTCAAAAAAGTAAACCAGAGTTACGCAATAAATTAAAAGAAAAAATATGTCCACCGAAATTGTGAAAATCGAAAAATTGGAGTATCGAGCCATCATCAACTACCAGTATTTAAAAGGGTTAAGAGGTAGGCAGATTTACGAAGATATGCTTAATACCCTTGGTGATCAATGTCCTTCATATGCGACCGTGAAAAATTGGACTGCAAGCTTAAAAAGAGGTAAATTTTCCATTGAAGATGATGACCGGGAAGGCCAGTTTCTGTGTCAGTCCCCAAAAATATCAGACCGTCGAATAGGGCTAAAACGGATATCTGAAGCACTGAATATTTCATACGAACGCGTTCATCATATAGTTCACGTCAATTTGGACATAAGAAAAATTGCTGCAAAATGGATCCCCAAATGTCTGAATGTTGACCAAAAGCGTGCAAGGGTAGAAGCATCGCGTTCGATCTGTGATCGATTTGAAAACGATGTAGACTTCTTAAACCGAATTGTTACTATGTATGAGACTTGGGTACATTTCTACGATCCAGAAACAAAGCAACAATCGATGGAATGGCGACACTCTGGTTCTCCAAGATCTAAGAAGTTTCGTGTCCAAAAATCTGCTGGACAAGTTCTTGCTTCAGTTTTTTGGGATTGCCATGGAGTAATCATGATTGATTTTTTGGATAAGGGTAGAACAATAACTTGAGATTACTATTCGACATTACTGACCACTCTAAGGGAAAAAAAGAGAAAAGACGCGAAAAGCTATCCAAAGGTGTTTTGTTTTTGCAGGACAACGCCCCTGCACACAAATCTCATGTTGCCATGCAAAAAATTCGTGATTTAGGGTTTGAATTACTAGAACACCCCCTTATTCACCAGATTTGGCTCTGTCCGACTATCATCTCTTTCCTCAACTGAACAAAACTTTAAAAGGTCGTAAATTTTCTTCAAACGAGGAGGTAATAAAAGCTGTCGAGGTCTGGTTTGCAGAGCAAGAAGAAACATTTTTTAAAGGTCTAGAGACGTTGCAGTTTCACTGTAATAAATGTATCCAATTAAGGAGAATATGTTGAGTAATAAAATATTTTGACATTGAAATTTTGTTTGGTTCTATAGTAGGCTAAGAATTTTTCAATATATCATCGTACTTACCTTTGAAAACGCAGAATTGATAGATCAGTGGATACAAAAATAAATTTTCGACGAAAAACCGTTTACATCACTACTTTCCTCACCAAAGTTCAGTGAGCGACTATAGAAGCCAACCTTGTGTGTATGACGTTGCATATCACGCGCAAAGAGAATAAATAAGGACAACAGAGAGTGTCCGGCATTACCCAATGGGTCGCTATTTCCCGCCTTTACCCTATATACTTAAAAAAAATTAACAGAGTTACGAACCGACAATATGCTAACATCTAAGAAGTATGACACTTCAAACTAAGAATTTTATTCTTATCTCTATACTATTTATTAATTATTTTATTCCAGTAGTTTTCGTTCCTGTCTAGCGTTTGTTCTGTAAGCATACTGTTATAATTGAAATATATTTTTAAAAATGGTCTTAAAATTCATAAATATTTATCTGGCGCAGTCAGTAGGATTCGCAGTCATGAAAATACTGTCGCTTTTGTCGTAAAACAGTGAAAATTCGGGACCCTTTTGAGGACTTTACGTTACCCTTTTGAGGACTACCAACCCTTTAGTGGAAACGAGACTGATTCAACCAAAACCCCTCAGAAAATGCAGAAACTAGTAGAAGAAACTGGTATCTACAACCATCGAGGTAAGCGCCAAGTTCCTTTTTGCTCTCCAAGCCATTTCGTGTTTTTTCGGAGGAGGGTTGTTAAAAGTATTGAATTTCGTTACTACAGAATAACAAAGTATTACTATTTATCTAAGTTAAATAAAATTTCAAATGACATAAACATACAAAATATGGCAACCACTGCTCAAGTACCTCGTACAGTTAACTGGAATTTATTTAAGTCAAAATTAGAGAACATTAGAGACTATGGTGGTAGTGATAATATTCTAACTATTTATATTTATGGATGCGAAAGTTTAATAGCAACTTATGTAAATTATGGCGACATAATTAAATGATCACATATTTGAATGCTTCAAAGCAATGTTTTTCAGATAATCATAATCTAGACTGTTTGATACAGGAACTTACAAGAACACGGCCATATAAAAATGAAAATTTATTAGAATTTGGAAATAGCATAGTACAGAAAATGATACAATTTTTAATAAAGATGAAAAAATTTGTCAAATGCATCACTGTGACAAAACGGCGTTGAATACATTATTTGCCGGTTGCATAGGAATACTAAGAAATAACTTACACCTAAAACAACCAAATTCTTTAGAACTCGAGTTACGTTATGTTAGGGAATATGAAAATTTTGAGAAATTATATTCACCCTCGAACGAATCGGAATTCAATTCTCCCAAAAACAAATGTAGACATCAAAATTTCGTAAAATTGAATAATTATCAACCACACAATTTAATCCGCAACACTTTACAAATACAAATCACTTCCAGCAAAACTTTTGAAGATCCGATTGGTCTTCTCAGCCAGTAAATATTCAGCCAGGTGCCCTGTACAAAAAAAATTATCCGACAAATGCACAAATCTTTGGACGGCGAACCAAACCTAACTCGATTCCTCAAAATCAAACACCGAAATCACAACTAATGTCAACCACTTCAAGAATTCAGTCAATAGAAATAAAATTTTTCAAATAAAATCGAAAACGCGATTTTCTATCAGAAGAATTATTTGTTAACGACTACAGTCAAGACGATGTAGATTATCAAGAGTAAAATAATAATAAATACGAAAAAATTTCCTAGCAAGATGATAATAATCAAATAAATGATATTATTCTTATTCAGAAAAATTTTTTCAGAGCAATACCTTACAGAAGAGCGTATCTTGACAGAACTCATTATAACTTCCAATATCCCACCACATTATATTGAAATTCAAAAATCCCCATTAAAAATGCCAATCGATCTTATCCCCACGGTGTATTTCACTCGAATATATCACTTTCAACTTCTCCAGTTACTAATAATATACCCTGTTTTTCACAGAAAACACAGCCGAAAGATGCTAGGAACCACAAATGCATACCAGGGAGAAAGTTATATTAAAAATTACATTGAATGAATGATGCCGTACAGCAAGGAGACATACATGCATTGGAAAACAACACATTGTTCGGAAAAATTACCAGACCACCGGCACACAATATTTTTTGTATTTTTGTGAACATTGTAAACTGGGAACCTTAAAATGTCAAGCTATGCGTGACGGGTGGCGGGCGACAACCGTTTTATTTGTTGACGCATTGTTTTATATGAAACCGTTTATACTCTGACCAGTCGGCAGGTGTCACCGCGGAAGCGTCGCCGAGCGCCTCCTGCATCTGTAGCAATGCGACGACACCCGGTTCTCCCGCCAATATCCAGCAAATATGTTTCGAAATTAGCAAGAATGAGGTCAAATGTCTGTATACTCATTCGCATGAATTCAAAAAATCGATCTGGGTGCCTTCTTAGATCACGGTATAGATAGTGAAATTCAAAATTTACCGTACCTACGTTCTACTACAAATCATGGATGAACATTAAAAACAATATCGTCGATTTCTACCATTTTGATCTGCTTGTCTTCATTTTCTAACCTTAAAATACGACGCGTTTTGTTCGACAATTTCAAACCAAATGGCTTGTCCACATCCTGGTGTCATAATTTAACTATAAACAAGATATCACCTAGCACCCTGTCAGCCAGAAGTATAAACGCGTCTTTACAATTTATAGTGCATGACTTCCACGAATAATTTGATGGTGTTGTCGGTATAAATGATTTAATAGAAATGAAGTTTAATATTGACTTAAAGAATAAACGACTTATTAGTAACCACGCTATTATTCCGATCAAATTTAAAAAACCAACCGATATTAAATTTCAGTTGGACCTTATGGAAGAATTTTGAAAGAAATACCTGGTACCAGTCTTAATTGTGAAATTTTAATAGATACAACTATATAGACCAGAGTCTTAAACTATAGCTAAAAATGGATTTGCTTCAGTTGGATTCATTAACGAGAGTAACAAAAACGTATCAATTACATTGTTAAAATCAACAAACTCAATTCCTTATAAATCAGATTCTTACGAATGCTTTAATAATAACACTAAGTCTGATCTAAAAAAAATTAACAGAACACATGAACACACGAACTCGGAAGAGAAAAATAACATTATTAAGTTGTCTCGTCAATTTTCGGAAATATTTCTAAAACCAGGTGACCGACTTACATTTTCCACAAAAGTAAAACATTTTATAAAGACTACAGATGAAGCACTTGTTCATGTAAAACCATATAGGTATATTTATGCTCTCAAAGAAGAGGTAAGCCGACAGATAGATGAAATGTTAGAAAAGGGTATCATTAAACCTTCTTCTAGTCTCTAGTCCTTAGTTTCTCCTATTTGGATAGTGTCGAAGAAAATGGATGCTTCGGGACAGCAGAAATGCCGTCTCGTAGTAGATTTTATAAAAAACTAAATGACAAAACAATTATTGATTGCTACCCTACACCGCACATTAACGAAATCTTAGATAAAGTGCCTAGGTTTTTCACGAAAAGACAGATTTCATTATAAGGCTACGATATATATATATATATATATATATATATATATATATATATATTATTACATATTGATTATTTAAAATATAATCCACTAAACTTTATAAAAAAAATATTATTATTATTTCTAAATCAGGTTTATTAGAATCATTTATTTGGGACACACTGTAAACATGATCATTTGAGACACCCTATATACACATCAAAATTATTGTGACAGATAACCTACAAAGGAATTCAAAAGTCAAAAATGACAGATTTTTTAGGAAATTATGAAAGAATGTATAAATACAATTTTTTGGAAGTAACTGATTTTACGTATTAGATTATTATAATAGATATAAGTAAAAATAATTATAAGAGGGTAGTGAAGTTCGCGTTTCAAGTGCGCCAATAGAGATAGAGATGGAAAAAACCCTTTGAAGCCGGATTTAGAAAAAAATAAGATGGATTGAGAAGTAGCGGTAGGAAAAGTCAGAAAATTTTTGGCAGATAGAAGTCAATAGGAAGATACTCGGATATAAAAATAGAAAATTATCAAGAAGAATTAAAATCGAGAAATTGAAAATTACAATATATACCTTATTACAAACAGAATTCTGGTAAGACAATTAAATCAAAATTTATTGACACAGAATACAAATTATCAAGAAGAAATAAATTACAACATATAATTTGCAAACAAAATTTCGGCAACAGAATTAAATTAAAATTTATTGAGACAGAATACAATGTTAATTTAACTGCCAAAGAAGTGTAGGGACTTTATGGTTATATGGATATAGTGTATCATATTGTTGAGCTCATATTTATAGACATTCTCGTATTTATAGACATTTAATTTAATTATAGCTAGTAGGTTAGTAGTATTATATATCGTATTCAAATTAAAAAAAAAGAAAATTGTTAAAATTGAATAGATTAAATATTGTTGAAAAATTATTCATTATTAAAAATTATATTTTCTAAATTTATTCAATAAGGGCACGAACCGCAACCTAATTACGAGTCTTATCATTAATCTTATTAACAGCTAGCCGACATAAAAAAAAAGAGGAAATCAATTTTAACCTAATTTCATTATAATTAACCCAGAAATAGTAATATATAACAATTTGTCGCCAGCCAACGTGGGGCTATTGCTGATATAACTGCAATTAGCCTATTTAATTATTTGTATTTCTTTGATAAAATATAAATACATTCATAAAAAAACATAGACTACTGAACAACTTGACAATAATAAAATAACATGCCAAACACAAGAGCGAAGAAGGATAACATGAATACAGGAAAAGAACAATCTACAGCAACTACAGAAGATATTGGGATGGAGACACCAACACAACAGCAAAACCAATCGTTGATAGAAAGAGTTAAGGAAATGGAGAATCTGCAAGGATTAATGAAAACTCTTATAGAGAGTGTGAATGATTTAAGAAAAGGGAACCAGGAAATTAAGAAGGGAGTGGAAGAAGGAAATACGGAGTTAAATAGAAAATTAGAAGAAGGAAATACGGAGTTAAATAGAAAATTAGAAGAAGGAAATGAAGAAGTCAAAAGGAATATAGAAGAAGTACGTAATGGAATGGAGGAATTGGAAAGAAATTTAAAAATTAACCTCGAAAACAAATTTGAACAATTAAAACAAGAAATGATACAAGATAGAGATGGATATAGAAAACAAATGGAGGACCGAATCTGTGAGAAGATAGGACAAATGGGAGAAGTCATAGGAGGAATAGAAGACGAAATTAGAAATAAGGTTGACAGAATACATACTAACACGGAACAGACGTTCCAAGATTGTAAAAAAATGATAAATAAAAATGGGGAAGAAATAAAAACAATTAAGGACAAAATGATCCAAGAAATACAAAGGGAAGACAGTCGTAACAATGAAAGGGAAGAATACAAATTGAAACTAAGAGAAATGGAGGTAAATTTGAAAAAAATGGAAGAAGATCAGGAAGAAAAGGAAAGGAGAATAAGAAGAGATATAACAAGAATACAAGGAGAAAATAGGATAGTTAATATTGGAAATAATAATATAAGATTTGATGGGGACTTTAAAAAGATACATCCTGTAACATTTATCAAAATGTTAAGAAACAAGATAAGGGAAGAATACGGAGCAGAAGAATTAAGAGAACTTATAAGGGAACATCTTGAACACCATGCCTTAATATGGTTTACGAGTAAAGAAGAGGAAATAGAAAATTTAAATCAATTTGAAAGAAAATTTATAGAATATTTCTGGGGAAACAATGTCCAATCAAAAATTAGAGAGAGGTTGTATTTTGGAAAATATGATGAAAATAGAGGCAATTCGTTCAATTCCTACGTACTTCAAATGTATGCTATGGTAATACATTTAAATCCAAGATTAAACGAGGAAGAAATTGTTTTATATTTATCAAGACATTTTAAGGATCAGATAACAGAGACAATTGCCATACAAAATATTGCAACAATAGACAATTTATGCAAATATCTGCAGAGATTAGAAAGGAGCAGAGGAGATCCAGTGTCTAGAAGAAATAATAATATAAATCAGCAGAGAGAAGTTAGACAAAATAATAATTATGGAAATTTTACGAATTATAGAAGGAACAGAAATTATAACGATAATGATAATAATAGAATGGACAATAATAACAATGATAATCATAACTCAAGGCAAAAAAATAATGGAGGAAATTGGAGAAATTTTAACTATGAGAATAACCAAGAGGGAATTAACTATAATAATAATTACAGGTATGACAATAGAGGTAAATATATAAGGTATCATTCAAATAATAATACGGAAAATAGACAACATAATTCCAATGACAATAGACATAACTATAACAGGAAACAAGTAAATTACGCAAGATTTGGCAATGATCGAAACAGAGCGAGAAGTTTAGAAGGAGATGACGGAAGATCAACGTACAATAATAACGAAAATCACACTAGAGGAAGTAGTGCAGAGAGAAATAGTCAGGATAGACAGGAAATAAGAGTTGAAGAATTCAGGTACCCTGAAAATAACAAGCAGAGGCAGGATGAACACAGTAACGATAGACAGGATTTTTAAAATGTTGCTTGCTATATCAAAGTTTTGCTTTATGTCACCCTAATGAGTTTATTGATTTAAATGAGAAATTAGATCAAGAGCAGGTATATGGTTTATTGTACGTACAGGGAAAAATTCATAGCAAAACATTACAAATTTTAATTGATACAGGAAGCGAAGCGTCTTTAATTGATTTAATGTTAATAGATAAAAATAATAATTTTATTAATAAAGAAATGAAAATTCCTAAGGTAACTTTAACCGGTGTTAATAATCGTAAATTATGTGAAGTAAATAAAGTATATAACATAGATTTACAATTGGAAGAAACTATATTAAATTGTCATCTACTAGGTATTCCAAATTTAAATGTAGATATTATACTAGGAAATGATGTATTAGAACAATATGAAGCAGTCATCAATTATGAAGAAAAGAAAATACGGTTAAATGGAAAATGGATGCAATTAAAAGTAATAGAGGATAAAGAGGAATCGAAAAAAGTAAGTTATTGTAAAAATAATAATTCAAAAGATGAAAATGAAAAATTTAAATATGAAAGAGAAGAAGAAATGGAAGATGTGAAAATGAATGGTAATATAATAGATTGTAATGAAGAATATTATGAATTTATAAATGAATTATTAATGAGGTATGAGAGATTAATGTCGAAGGAACCGAGAGTGGCTAAAAAATATGAACATAAGATGAAGGTGAAGAATATTGAGAATTTTAAAGCAAAATCATATCCAGTACCGTATAAATTGAAAGATATAGTAAGAAAAGAGTTGGAAATACTAGAAAAGGATGGGATCATAGAAAGAAGCAATACACCGTATATAAATCCTCTAGTAGTTGTAAGGAAAAAGAATAACGATATAAGAATATGTTTGGATGCAAGAACGATTAACAAGTATACAATACCTGAATATGAAGCACCCATGTCAATTGATGCCATTTTAGGAAGGATAACAAATGCAAAGATTTTTACAAAGTTAGATTTAGTACATAGTTTTTGGTTAATACCGTTGCACAAAGATTCTAGAGATTATACAGGATTTTCAGTAGACGGAGTTATTTATCGATTCTGTGTAGTACCATTTGGTATACAAGGGGCGTGTTCAGCATTAGTGAGAGCATTACATCAAGTTTTGAAAAGGTATGAAGATTTTGTTCTACATTATATTGATGACATTCTAATATTCTCCAATAGTGTCGACGAACACAGAAGACATTTAAAAATAGCACTGGAAAGTCTTGACGAAGCTGGCCTAAAACTAAACAAAGGAAAATGTCAATTTTTTAAAACAAATATTATTTATTTAGGATATAAAATCGATGAAATTGGCATAGAAATGGATCCAGATAGGATAAGGCTCATTAGGGAATTTAAGAGACCGAATAATTTAAAAATGTTAAGAGGTTTTTTAGGAACAATCAATTATTTTAAGAGGTTAGTACCCAACATCACAGAGTTAGAACTACCATTAATGGAATTATTAAAAAAAGGAGTGCCATGGAGATGGACTGAAGAAAAAGAAAACTCATTTCAGAATATAAAGACTACATTTGAATTAAAATTAAAGATTTATTATCCTGATTATAGAGAACCGTTCATTTTGAAGACTGATGCATCTATAAAGAGATATGCTGGAGTACTATTACAAAAGCAGAAAGGCGAAGAAATTCCTATTAGCTTTATTTCAAGAACGACAAAGAAACATGAAAAAAATTATAGCGTTAGTGAACTAGAATTAGGTAGTATAATTTTTTGTGTACAAAAGTTTAGATTTTATTTATTAGGGAATAAATTTACAATAGAGACGGATAATCAATCATTGATATCAATCTTGAACAATAAGTTTGGAAATAACAGAATTCATAGATGGGCATTATTATTACAAGAATATTCTTTCGAAATTAAATATGTAAGTGGAAAATCAAATATAGTTCCAGATTATCTAAGTAGAATGGATGGTGTTAACAAAAAGAACTCAAACGAAATTAAAGTAGGTCTGAATATTTTGAAAAGTAAGTGTGGTATTTTTTCATTGGAAGAAATAAAGAAGGACCAAAAAAGGTTGACGGAAAAGGAGAAGAGAGGATCATTAAATAAAAATGAAATTTATTATAAGATAGTAGGACAAACTGAATTGTATTTAACAACAACAGAATTTGCGAGAAAAGCAATGATGCAAATTCATGAGGATTATGGACATACGGGGATGAGAAGAACGTGGTTGATATGGAGGGAAAATTTTATTTGTAAGAAGGACATTCCGATAACGAAAAGCCTAATTAAAACTTGTGCTATATGCCAGTTAAGTAAGGAAAAGAACTATCACAATGAAAACGTTCCAAAGTCTATTTTATCCGAAAAGCCACTTGATTTAATATCAATCGATTTTCTATCAAATCTGATAACAAGTTTTCAAGGCAATAAGCATATATTTGTTATTCTGGATATTTTCTCTAAATTCATTTACATTAGACAAGCCGCTAAAACGAATACAAAAACAATTTGTAAAATATTTTTAAATTATTTTAAAGATGTTGGAAGACCAAGAAGATGTATTTTAGATAACGCTACCTATTTCAATAATAAACAATTCATTCATTTTATGGAAAGAAATGGAATTGTATTGACTTTCACAAGCATAAGACATCCAGCGTCTAATCCTACTGAAAGATATGTAAAGGAAATTATCAAATATTTGAGAGTTTTAACAGCTCATGAACAGAGAAATTGGGAAAATAAATTATTGGAAGTGGAGTATTATATGAATAGCGTACCAAGTTTGAGTACACTAGAAACTCCAGTTGAAATCATGAGGAACATAAGACCAAATAGACCTTGGATATTTGAAAAGGATAATAAATATGATGAATTAATAGAAAAAGTGAACGTACAATTAAAAAGAAATGCGGACAAGTTTTTTAAAAGAAAAAAAAGAAATATAAAGAAACCAACGGCATTTAAAGAAGGCGATCGGGTGATAGAGCGATCATTGAAGGTTGCTGATCCAAGAAAAAATGAATGTGCAAAATTGAAACTACCATTCAATGGACCTTTTATCGTAATAAAGGCATATGAAAATAGTTATTTATTAAAGAATCCGTATAACAATCAAGTGAGGGGCACAATAAATGTGCAAAACTTATATAAATTCGAGAGAGAGCCAACATTTTAAAAACTCAACGAAATACAAATAATTTTAAAAAAAAAAATATTCTTAAAATCACAACAGAAAACATATTATAAATAAAATGGATTTAATGATACATTCATTATTTTGTTTCAAGTAATTATTTATTTTAGTTAGTTTTATATATGCATGTAAGAATGAGTTCAAACAACTGATAATTAATTTGAATACGGATAAACTGGAAATTTACTTTTATAAAATTTTATTCAGATATTTAAGGAGATCAAAATTTTAAAAAAGGAAATTTGGGGAAATTATTACATATTGATTATTTAAAATATAATCCACTAAACTTTATAAAAAAAAATATTATTATTATTTCTAAATCAGGTTTATTAGAATCATTTATTTGGGACACACTGTAAACATGATCATTTGAGACACCCTATATACACATCAAAATTATTGTGACAGATAACCTACAAAGGAATTCAAAAGTCAAAAATGACAGATTTTTTAGGAAATTATGAAAGAATGTATAAATACAATTTTTTGGAAGTAACTGATTTTACGTATTAGATTATTATAATAGATATAAGTAAAAATAATTATAAGAGGGTAGTGAAGTTCGCGTTTCAAGTGCGCCAATAGAGATAGAGATGGAAAAAACCCTTTGAAGCCGGATTTAGAAAAAAATGAGATGGATTGAGAAGTAGCGGTAGGAAAAGTCAGAAAATTTTTGGCAGATAGAAGTCAATAGGAAGATACTCGGATATAAAAACAGAAAATTATCAAGAAGAATTAAAATCGAGAAATTGAAAATTACAATATATACCTTATTACAAACAGAATTCTGGTAAGACAATTAAATCAAAATTTATTGACACAGAATACAAATTATCAAGAAGAAATAAATTACAACATATAATTTGCAAACAAAATTTCGGCAACAGAATTAAATTAAAATTTATTGAGACAGAATACAATGTTAATTTAACTGCCAAAGAAGTGTAGGGACTTTATGGTTATATGGATATAGTGTATCATATTGTTGAGCTCATATTTATAGACATTCTCGTATTTATAGACATTTAATTTAATTATAGCTAGTAGGTTAGTAGTATTATATATCGTATTCAAATTAAAAAAAAAGAAAATTGTTAAAATTGAATAGATTAAATATTGTTGAAAAATTATTCATTATTAAAAATTATATTTTCTAAATTTATTCAATAAGGGCACGAACCGCAACCTAATTACGAGTCTTATCATTAATCTTATTAACAGCTAGCCGACATAAAAAAAAAGAGGAAATCAATTTTAACCTAATTTCATTATAATTAACCCAGAAATAGTAATATATAACAATATATATATATATATATATACAGGGTGTCCCGGGACTAATGGGAAAAAAGTCAGGAGCGTATAATCTGAGCTAAAATAATGTTAGTACTTCATATAAACTTTTACTACGCAGGCCCTCGTTTTCGAGTTATAGGCCTCCAAAGTTTTAATTTTGAATTATTTGTATTTTTTGTACTAGTTATTTGATATTTATAAAATTCACAGCAAAGCTATAATGTATGTGTATGTTTATTTTGGTAAGGTAAATAGATTTACAGTAGTGCATTGAAGCAAGGGACGGACTACTCGCTATGGTTAGTGATCCAAAAATTTTGCAGGTATGGCACACCTGTATGAAATTATCGAAATTCACTTCCCCACACATTAAGCTAACGAAAAGGTACTCTTTTTGGAATTCGATAAAATGAGCCGTTTGGCTAATATTTACAGTTTTATTAATGCACTACGTACCAGTTTACGCATTCACCATTTTTATAAGTACACAACGAGGTAAAACTAACTTTTAATAGATGTCCAAAATTTACCTAGAGTACTACAAAAAAATAATTTAACGATAGCAGAAGATGAAAAACATTACCGACTTATTAATAGGAAAGTTGGTAAAAACTTTTTATAAGTGTTTTTACCGTTTATCAAGTTACCATATGATTAGTTGTCAAACGTTGTGTAGAATAGTTCGTAGTCAGTAATTGTCAATAATTCATAAGTCCTTAATTTGACAGTTACAATAGCAGAATTCGCTTTTATTGAGTACGCAGATAAACATCTAATGTATGGACTGGCTTCTCGAAACTGTTTAGATGCCAAAAGGCTTTATGAAGAACATTTTGCAAACAGAGCATTGCCAGACAGACGAATGTTTGGGCGTATTGATCTCAGGTTAGAAGCCTATCTACATAGGAAAATTCAATATAGAATCTTTGTCTACCGAAAGCACAAGACAGCTTTACGAAATTAGATTATCAAGCAAACTGAATAACATCTGCACATCAGGTGAAGTTGAAGAAGGCTGGCAACAAATAAAAACATGCATAACAGAAGCTGCAACAGAATCGATGGGAGAACGCACAATCAACATAAACGCCAACAAGAACATCAAGTCTTGGTTTTGTAAGGAAGTGAAGGAACTGGCAGATATGAAACGTAAAAGCTACCTATTGTATTTAAGTTCACCAACAGAAACCAATCGAACGAGATACGTTGAAAACAGAAACAAAGCCAATGCAGCTATCAGAGCCATAAAAAGGGAACACTGGAGACGATTCACCAGTGAAATGGAACACGACCTTTATGGAGCCCAAAGAAAAGTTTGGAAGATGCTGATAAACAGAAAAAAACCAGTAAATGAATACGTTCAAAACTAAAAACATATCACCTGACATCTGGGAAAAATATTTTACAGAGCTGTACCAAGATGAAGAAACAACTGATACATGGGTGAATGAAGACGAAACACCCGATGATGTTTTGATAACAGAGGAAGAGCTGAGAAAAAGAATACAAAAGCTGAAAACAGGAAAGCCGCGGGTACAGACAACATCCCGAATGAATTGCTAAAATATGGGGGAAAGAAACTCATCGAGAAGTTGCTAACTCTGCTAACCCTGCTAAGTACGTCCATGAAACTACTCACTAGCATCCTAAAATACAAATTGGAATCACGTATCAAGAATAGAGAGGAACAGCTTGGTTTTCGAACAAACAGGTCAACAACGGACGCTCTCTTCATAATGAAACAACTAAAGGAGAAATCAATAGAGTTTAACAAGCCTGCTTACATCTGCTTCATAGACTTAACAAAGGCATTCGACAAAGTGCGCTTGACAGACGTCCTACAAATTCTAACAAAAAGACAGTCCCCGTCCCAAATCACCAAACTAATTAAAAACTTAAACACTGGAAATGTGACAAAGATCAAGTCAGGAGAACAAACTACATCCAACATAAAAACACCAGGCGGAATTAGGCAGGGTGACAGCCTGAGCCCTTTCCTTTTCAACCTCCTGATGCATGAAATAATACAACAAGTCACATCCTTAGATTTGGGGTACAGAATGGGCCACTCAAAAATATTTATGGTCTGCTATGCAGACGACGCAGCTATTATAGCAGAAACGGAGAACGATCTTCAGAGACAGCTGTTTAAATTCTATCAAGTCAGCCAACAACTCAACATGGCAATTTCAACATCAAAAACCAAAGCTATGACATTCTCCAGAGAACCTGTCAGGTGTAAAGCGGTTGTAGAGGATAAGCCAATCGAGCAACTCAATGTCTTTAAATATCTAGGCATGGACATCTGCAGCTACCACGATCCGGCGAAAGAAGTAAGAAGTCTCATAACTAAAGCAGCAGCTCTGTCAGGATGTCTTAGAGATGTGATATGGTCAAACCAGCACATGGGAACAGATAGCAAGATGAAGATCTATAAGACTTGCATCAGACCTATTATGACTTACGGAATAGAAGTACGCGAAGACACAAATAAAACAAAAAGTATGCTGCGCTCGGCCGAAATTAAAATCCTACGAACTATCCTAGGGAAGACCAGACGGGACAGGATAAGAAACACTGACATACGAGCTCAATGCAGCATAGTAGACATAGTCAGATGGGGCAGACAGAGACGAAGAGAATGGTACGAGAATGGACGAAAACAGATTACCGAGAATAATGATGGAAAGCAAGCCACACGGAAATCGCCCACCAGGAAGACCCCCAAAAAGGTGGCAGGAAAGCTGGCAGTCCACCTCGCAAGAAACCATCCAGAGACGGCTTCAGCAAGCAACAGACCAATAGGTCTATTTAAAAGAAGAAGAAGAAGAAGAAGAGAAGATCTCAGGTTACGAGAAACAGGTATGAATAAGTAAATGTAATTTTCCATGTATACAAAACAAAATTTTAAATTTTAGGAAGATTTTCGCCAGAAAAAGCTGGAGAAGGTCCAGTACGAAGCATACGTACTGTGGCAGTTGAACAAGACTTGTTAAATGCAGTTGATAATGAACCATCGAGTTTTAGAAAATTATCAAGAGAACATAACGTCTCGAAATCAGTTGTTCATCGCGTCCTAAAAGAACAGCTGTTATATCCTTTTCACATGAAAAAAGTACACCGTATGACAGTGGCTGATTATCCTGCTCGACTTGAGTAAAGCCAGTGGTTTCTGCGACAACAACAAGCAGACAACACATTTATTAGTAACGTTCTCTTTACGAACGAACCGGGTTTCACCAGAGATGGAATCATAAATTCTCATAATATGCATTTATAGGATGATGTGAATCCACATGGCATTATCCAAACTGATACAGCCATACTTTATTGACGGTACTTTGACCGGTCAGAGATATTTGGAGTTTTTTGCAAAATGAGTTATGGAACCTGTTTGATGATGTGCTACTACAAACTCGTAGGAATTTATGGTTCATGCATGATGGGGCCCCTCCTCATTTCAGTTTAGATGTACGACAACATTTACACACAAGGCTTCCTAATAGATGGATTGGTCGTGGAGGCCCTTTTCAATGGCCACCGCGATCAGGAGACGTTAATCCTATGGATTTCTTTCTCTAGGGTTATCTCAAAAGTAAGGTATACGCAACACCTGTGCAAACAAGGCAAGATTTAATAGACAGAATTGTGTTACACTGCAATGTTATTAGAAATAGTGTGAAATTGCTCTTTTAAGTGCAAAGAAACAACCTTCGTAGACTTAGAATGTGCGTGGAAGTGGGAGGAGCTCATATTGAACATTTATTAGAATAACGTTAGTTTTTGTTGTTGTTTAGGAATTAGTTTTAGTCTAATGTTTTATAACTTGTGTTTTTTGAAGTTTTCTTAATGGTTTAATAATGTTATGTTCGTAATTTTGATGAAAAGCAAGTAAATTCTGGACATCGTATTAATAAGTTAGTTAGGTAGATTTGTACGTAGTGCATTAATAAAACTGTAAATATTAGCCAAACGGCTTATTTTATCGAATTCCAACAAGAGTACCTTTTCGTTAGCTTAATGTGTGGGGAAGTGAATTTCGATAATTTCATACAGAGTGTGCCATCCCTGCAAAATTTTTGGATCACTAACCATTGCGAGTAGTCCGTCCCTGGCTTCAAGGCACTACTGTAAATCTGTTTACCTTACCAAAATAAACATACACGTATATTATAGCTTTGCGGTAAAGATCAAATAACTAGTACAAAAAATAAAAATAAAAACCAAATTCAAAATTAAAACTTTGGAGGCCTATAACTCGAAAACGAGGGCCTGAATAGAAAAAGTTTATATGAAGTACTAACATTATTTTGGCTCAGATTATACGCTCCTGACTTTTTTCCCATTAGTCCCGGGACACCCTGTATATATAAAAAGATGTACGAATAGTGCGTGACATATGAACAATAACAAAGAACAGATTAGTGGGTATTGCGTGCAATACCCACTAATCTGTTCTTTGTTAATATATATATATATATATATATATATATATATATATATATATATATATATATATATATATATATATATATATATATATATATATATATATATATATATATATATATATATATATATATATATATATATATATATATATATTTAATAATAGTAATGCTGGAATGGGTTGACAGTTGGGGAATACCGAATGTGAGAGGTTTGAGTGTTCACTGACTGTTTGCTTATTTCGTCATCCCAATTTTTTACATTTTACAAAAGACAGGTGGCAGCTGTCAGACAATAGTCTGGTTAAATTTAAAGGTGTAATTTTTCAATCTTGACGTGATCCTAGGTGTGGACATTAATCTATTATTGTTTTTCTTTGAAGTTTTCACCAAAGCAACCAAAAAAACACAACAGTATTGCTGAGAAATTTAGATTTTTATTAAATGTTTTTACTTCAACCTTGTAATTGCCCCCCGTATCTCTACCTTTCGACAGCAGTCGATTTCATGTCGAAATATATATTCAACAAAATCAGTTCGTTTCTTGTGTACGTCTTTTGGTTTTTAAAAAACAGGAAAAAAATCCTGGCTCTCATTACTATATGTAGGAGAGAAATTATATTTAGTCGACATTTTAATCTTTAGTGGATGAAAGTTTTCCTGCAATTTGTGAAATGTGAGTTTAATTTTAAATCAACACTACAAGTAAGTCGTAATGATTTCAGAAATTGTTTTCTTTATTAAGTTAACCGATTTTTTCTTTCTGGTTTATTATAGCCTTTGAGAATGAAGACAATGCTCTTCGAAAGCTTAGGTAATGTACTATTTGATTCACTTTATCTCTAACCTGTAAAGTTTTTTTGGCTGCTATCCCCACGAGTTTGAGGGTTTTTTAACAAAGACCACTCTTTGAAGTTTTATTTTTTAACTAGTCAGCCGTGACTAACTGCCAACTTTTGGTTTTTGGTTATATATATATATATATATATATATATATATATATATATATAATGTATATTGATATGGTTTCAATTTACCATATCGATACAATAAATATAATTTCATGAAAGCTCAGCTTCTCAGGGCTCATGGGTTCAATAAATTTTTCAATATTTAATAAGCGCCAAATAAATTGATATCGAATATTTTTTTTAATATGTATAACCAAATTTTTCTCCAAATTATAAAAAATTTCATTTCGAATACATCTAAATTATATTAAATTTTCATGTTCGGACTTGTATCCGTTGCTCAAGTGTATGCACCTCTGACATAATCCTGTGTAATATTACCAACATAGATTTTATATAAGGAAATGATCAAGTACGGTTAAGAAAAACAAAAGATACATAATTTCAATTCTATAAATTCGATCTAAATTTTCTGTGAATGATGCGTCATTTGGACATAAATTAACTTAACTAAAATGATATTTCATCCATTCTCATACAGACAAATGAAATGATTTGCTTCAAATAAAAGTATATATAAGCAACGTATTAAACTCAATTAGTCTTTTCTGTTTAAAATAATGTTTATAAGAATACCTTTTTTATTTTCCACTACAGTTCCAAGACATGAAGTTTAACTTTTTCTTCCTAGTTCTTATTGAATACTTGATGTTTTCTCTACTGCACATGTAGAATCGTCCTCTTTGGTTATCACGAATCACAAATGAAGCTCATATCTTGATGAATTACGATTTGAAATTAACTCACTTACGGAGATCACTTGACGTTTATTTTCTTCCAAAAACTTTTCAATGGTTAGTTTCACTTTTTATACTATGTTTTACATAAGATTTTCTTTAAATTTTACAAAGTATTTCTGAATTTAAAAAGTGACGCTATCACTTACTTCTTTCTTCTGGCGTCACTCTCGACTCTCTCTTGTTTTTCTTTTGTTTTTTCAACAAAACAGCCTTCTGTTTCAAAAAACAAATTGTTTGATTGTCATTAACCAATGAAATTGAATCTCCCTTTTTATTTATCAAAGAATTTATTGTTTAATTTGATAGATACAATCTTTTTAAAAGGAAATGGTATTTATCTGTTTTCTAAATATTTTATTGTTAAATTTTCCTTTTATTCATAATATTTGACAATTTTTCTTATATTCAATCTATGTTGGCATTTCTGGCTTTTTGTTATGAAAATTTTCATGTTTATACTTTCACAGGATGTTGCAGACTTAATAATCGTATTAATAGATTTCTTGTTGCTATGCTGTTTTATTTTTGGACGGAGAAAAATTCAGTATCAGTGTTTTCAAATAATTTCCAACACTACAGGAAATTACTGTATTTTTAGTTGCCGTAGTATTTAGGAGCTATAATGCACCCGTTGAAATGAGAATTTGGTTATTCGAATCAAGGTGATTCGTTTACGTTTTCTTTAATTAATTATATTTATATTCTAATTGTTATATTTTTATAGCGGGTATACTGTAAAAGTTTGAGTCATTTTTAAAAAACTCTTATGATTACTATTGCTATTAGTAATGTGGCTATGGCTTTTAGATTATATACAGTATGTAATATTATTTCCCTATTAAAATTCGGTTTTCTACCGTACACTTCCATTTTGGTCAAAATTTTAATAATTTCTACATATTAGTCTGACCGTTCCACGAAGAGAAAAACGACTACTTTCCTGGCTAATACCACGCAGAATATTGAATTACATACCCTTCGAAGAACGTGACGTCGATTCGACTCTTTTGTCGATACAGACATCTGTGGTGATTCCCAACCGCAAAGAGAAGGGCATAGTACACTGACCGGTTTCGACCTTCTTGGATCTCTTCAAGAGTGACATAATACCTTCTAGTTCAGTGCCTCTAATCTGAACTGAAGATTCCGCCTTCCGAAAACCTCTATTTGGCTCGTGTGGTTACACACTTGTGAGAAGTTGTCAGCGGGCGCCATCTTCACTTTCAAATGCGAACCACCACCTCAAATAATTCGACCATATAAGTCGTATGAAATAAAAATGAATTAAAATTTCATAAACATGTCTCTTAGCTGAAGGCGATTCAATAGCAAAAACAGTCTAGGGGGCTCGCAGCTCTCTACCACTAAAGGAAGAGAACTTGCTAATATGATTCTTTCATCTCTACAGGCAATCCAACATACTGCCCTACCGACCCCGCAAAAATATCAGATCTTCTGGACTTTTTTGTGACAAATGGTCTTTCATCAACTTGTACAGAAATAAATCATAGTAAGGACTTATCATCAGATCTCTCCCATCATAGCAACTATCAGCTCAGCATCTATAACAAAACAAGAAACAAGATAATTGAATAATTATAAAACTAACTAGGAAGATTTCAGAAATTTACTGACAAATGGTATAAACTTAAATGTAATATTGAAAACACGCGAAGACCTAGACTCAACACTAGAAACGGATTGCAAGAAGCTTCAATGCAATCCACTACATCTCAAAAACCACAGAAATATTCCGCTAGAAATAAAACGCCTTCTGAGAGAAAAAGAAAAGCCAGAGGAACATTGCACCGTACACGCATCCTGATCGATAAAACCAATTAACAAACAAATTAAAAACTAAGCTTAAACAATACAAAGAAGAATAATTTACCAATTGCCTAAAAACCCTAAGCCAATATGATCACACAATATGGAAACCTATGTAAGAAAACCCTAAGACCCAGTACCACCAATTAGGCTAACAACACCAAACATAGAACCCTGGGCAAAAAGTGACAAAGAAAAGCTGAACTCTTTTCACTCCACTTTTGGAATACATTTACACATGATCAAATTCTTGGGACTGAAAAAGGCACCTGGATCAGACAATATTACACCAAAAATGCTGAAAGAACTTCCCCAAAAAGCAATAGTGTTACTAACACACATTTTACCGGAATAATAAGAATGAAGTATTGGCATAAAAACTGAAATGCAAATCATTGCAATAGTCAAACCAGGAAAAGAATCCTTAGAAGCAAACTCCTATCAACCAATAAGCCTCATATCCTTTCCAAAATGTATGAGAAACTTATAATACACAGAATAAACAATTATATAAGACTGGAAGAATCGATGGATCCCAAACCATCAACTTGGATTCCGCCAAGGACACTCCCCAGATACATCGAATAACAGATGTCATCAACAAAGCCTATGAAGACAGAAGCTAGCTGTAGTCTTGAACGTGAGCCAGTTATTTGACCGTGTCTGGCATAAGAGTATACTATACAAAATCAAGGAAGCCCTTCCTTCTTACTTTACCCTATTTAAATCTTACCTGAGTAATCGTCAACTTGAAATAAAAAAGGGAAATGAAAAATCAATACTACATTCTTTGGGCGATTGCTGTATGTATTATTCACATCTGACTTGCCAACCTCCAGACATGCTACACTTGGAACATTTGCCGATGATACAGCTGTATTATCAATGAATAATAATCCTGATAGAACAGTACTAAACTTGCAAGAACACCTCAACATTCTACAAAATTGGTTTGAAAAATGGAGAATCAAGATAAATGAAAGGAAATCCAGCCACATTACTTTCACACTAGGTAAAACCCCAAGGCCTAAAGTTCATATCAACAACATTCCAATTTTCAAAAAAGAAGAAAAATATCTAGGAAAGACCTTGGACAGTAAGCTAACATGGAAAAAAAATATAATAAAGAAAAGAAAACAAATTGAGTTGACTATTAGTCAAATAAACTGGTTTCAATAGGCTAGCTGTGGAAAACAAAATATTGATCTACAAAACAATAATCATACCTATTTGGACTTAAGACATTCAGATATGGGGATGTGCTAGCGAATCTAACATAAATATAATCCAAAGATGCCAATCTAAACAAAATTAGATGCCCCATGGTGCCCCAATGAAACAATTTATAACGGTCTCAAAATAAAATTTGTAAAAAGTGTCATACAACAAAGAAGCAACACCCATCACGCAAAAATCGAAAATCATGAAAACTCAACCCTTGAACCCCTACTGATAAGAGAAGACAACAGAAGACTCAAAAGAAACTGGCCAAATGACTTGATATGAAGTACCTGAGGTTTCGTCAATGGACAAATCCTCATCATGCCAAATTCTTGAGTCATGATATTAGCTTATAGAATGAATGTATTCTGATTATATTAAAATAAAAAAAATTAAAATGTGTTAGAACAGGCCGACTTAAGACAGAATAAAGATATTACTGCTGATCTGAAGAAAAATAGAACAAAGAAGAGTACCACACAGTTGAAACATTTGATACATGCCATAAATCAAAATATAAATCTATTTGATCGTAGTTTTTATTTGAATAAAGTACACATTTTTACTGTAACTAACACATTGCAAAACCAACAAATCTGTTTAAATGAAATTTCATTCCATTGCAAACTGTCTGACGTTTCAACCGATGGTTTCTTCTTTCAGTCTTTATTGAAGTTCCCTTGACCTTCGGAAATATTTCAAAAAAGTGATTATTACAAACCATTGTAAAGTTTCATGCGCAAAACATCACAATAATGTTATACATGTATTTTACACCATCAATTCAAGATTGAAAGAGGCATTATGGGATACCTTAGAAAGAAGTGATTATAACATCTATGGTTATAATCAAAAATGCAACACAGATTTTTTAAAAAAAATAAGATAACATAAAATTAAAGAAGCATATGTAAATTGATAATTAAGATAATGATAAATTAGTGCCCTACTTGGCCATTAAAGCCAGAATTAAATTTTGATAAGAAAACTTTACCTGCATATTACACAAGAAGGCTGATAAAAAATCATTTTCTATGCGTAAAAATTCCAATATTGTAATCATGTATTCAGACACTGATATACTTATAGTTAGGAAATATGGAAAATGTATCCAGTTTATTGAAGATTTAGATTGAAGTTTGTACTGGAAACTACAAAAGAATGATTGATAGACAATTCTGTGTGTAATGGTCACCAATCCAGAGTACATAAGTGACAACAGGAGTGAAGTATTCAAAAAAATACAATTTGTTTAGCACACACACAAAAATTAAAATAAGTTTTATTTTCAAAAAGTATAAATGTTCTAGTTACATCCAAGAGCGAGCTACATGGCAAATATTTTGCACAATGCCCATCAAAAAGTCACAACAAAGTGATCGCAGATTGAAGATAACTGAGAACCAATATGAAATAAATTGGTTCAAAAGTGATCAATTGCCACAATTGGTCAACAATGTTGTCCTTCAACCTCTCCAGAAAAATATCTAGTAAGCAAATAATTTTGTTGGTAATATTATTGTTCAATGCTTCAGGTTTTTGAAAAAAATGATTCATTTTCTATTGTATATAATTACTGCAGGTTTGTCCATTTTTCAGAATCTAAGACAGTAGAGATCTAAACTTCTGATCATCAGTGAATTTGATGATTCAGAGGAAGAATTTGAAAATGAGTGAATTAATAAAATATTTGTATATATATGCTGTACAGATATAATAAATTTCCAATATTATTAAACTATCATATTAATAGATGGAAATTCAATATAGCGTCTAAAATAATAGTAAAGAAAAAAGCAAGCCTCTGCGCTGAATTCCTATTTTTGCTGTCTGATAGGCGATGTTTGATTAAACATTTATACAGTCACATATAATAAATAATGACTCACTGAGAGAAATTATTTTTTTTTCAGTAATGACTGCATTATTTAAGATGCATGTATATATTGTTATTAATATTTAAATAATATGATCTAGATGCTAACTACAAGACACATACTCTCACAGCATCAATGTGGGGTTTAATATATCCATTCTTATCCAAATCCAAGATATGTACAAATTTGATTTGAGCTACATTTGGAGGAAATGCAAGTTTCCTCACTCTATTGAGAATTTCAGTATTGGGCTCATTCCATTTTAATCTTTCAGTCTCCCTAAACCCATGAATAGCCTATAATTTAAAATAAAGAGATAAATATGAACCTCAAAAAATGTTAATACAGTTTAGATGTTTTTATATTATATTTTTAAACGTATACAATAATAATATTATAAAAATATTGATAGATATAGATTCAACTCATATTCTCCAATGAATAAGTAGGTGTGTGCAATGTACCTAAGTACTTACATTATCCCAGTGATCAAATTCATATCTCATTCTTCTAAGGTAAGGATCTATTTCAACCAAAATCGAATTTTCGTCATTTTCAGATAAAAAGTTGGGAATTACAGTCATACTATTTATCAAATTATTAGCTAAATCTTCATTTTTTTCAGACCTGAATTCTGTGCACAAAGTAATGTAGGATGGTGTATCATTCAGCACTAAAGCAATAATAAGTTACAATTAAATGAGATAATATAAATTAATGAGTTAATCTTATGCTCACTAAACAATTTAAATAGAATAATTGAAAATTTAAATAATTCATGTGTACTGTTTATATATCTTACCAGTATGTTTTTGTTGTAAAATGGAATTAAAACGCACATGTTGATAATAGTGTAAGCACCTTAAAGAGTTTTTGAAAATAGTAACACCCATATTTTAAAAACTACATCAGATTTATTTACACTGGTTACACATAATGTATATACTGTATATAGGATTTATAAAATTTGAAGTTCAATGAAAGCCCTAAGCATAGAAATCACAGAATGCAGAATATTGAAAATGAACCTAACCTAACCTATCCTTTATCTACGCACAGAATAGATCATAGACAGAGCGGCCATTTTGTCGGTAGGGCATTCAAGGTGGGTTCGCCATTAAGGTGTAACCTCATGCTATCACTCGTCGCTCGGTTTCAGCGACAAATCTGGTCACGTGACCGAATTTTGAATTTCCCGCGACTTAAAAAAGCAGCGACAACTCACAAATCGCCGGGATGAAAAGAAGCGACATATCACAAATCGCCGTGATGGAAAGCAGAAGCAGCGACAACATGGCTGCTTGCAGCGATCTCGAAAGCTGACTGACAAAAGGGCTTTTCGGAAACTATGATCGGGTTAACCCGTTCATGATCTGAACGTTCGGAAAGTAATCCGGATCACGTTCAGTCACGTTCGGAAACTGAACGAACTGAGCTGATCATAATCATATGTTGGACATACGAATTGGAAATTCCTCTATGATCTTTTTTAGGATGAGTTAACCTGAAATTTGTTTTGATTTTTATTGGAATTGTAATTCGAATAATAAATAATCATTGGAGATAATCTACGAAGGTTCATTGTTTACATCGGCTCCGGTACAGGCGAAGGAAAATCTTTAGATAACCAAACGTAAGTAAAACTTGATCCCATTTACCTTTTATCTGTTTACCCTATAACCCGCTTCATAGAATTAGATTAGAGCTGTAAGGTGAAATGGAAGATAACTCGGGGGTCCCTCCGGGGCCCCCACGTGATAAACCACCGGACATTCCAACAAAATATAGGTATCTAGGCCCACCACCCTAAATAGTAATTGTTGAAAGTAAGGATAAAAATGTAGCAGCATTACACCCAATCGCGGTCGGCAGAATTCTTAAAAACAATAAAATTAATGGAGTAATAAAAGTAACAAAAAAGGGTACGAACCGGATAGGAATAGACTTCAAGAGTCATAAAGTAGCTAATGAATTTATGGAAAATGAATTATTAGTCAAGCAAAACTGGAATGGGCTGATCCCGGCAACATTAGTTTCATGTAGAGGCATAGTAAGAGGAGTAGAGTTAGACACAACGATGGAGGAAATAATTGAGCAAGGCAAATCAAATACAAGAATATTAGGAGCAAAGAGACTGAATAGAAAGATAGCTGAAAATACATATGTACCAAGTGAAACGGTTTTAATTACCTTCGAAGGTAGAAATATGCCGAAGACCATAGAAATAAACTATTACGAATTAAGGGTGCAAGTATATGTTGGACCAGTAATACAGTGTTTTAACTGTTTAAGATTTGGTCATTCCCAAAAGATTTGTAGAGGCAAAGAGAGGTGTAATAGATGTGGAGATAATCATTGCGAAGAACAGTGTAAGAAAGAAATTCAATGTATATATTGCAAACTGGGACACAAGGCAACAGACAGAATAAACTACGAAGAATATAAGAGGCAAAAAGAGATCAAAGAACTTATGACATATGAAAACGTATCTTTCTATGAAGCAAGTAAAAGAATCCCAAGGGCAGGTAACCAAAGACAAAACGATTTCGTGTATGACAGGAATGCCTTTCCTAGCATGCCTACAAACAGTAATGACCAAAATAATATAATCACAGTTGCAGAGAGACGACAGCACAGCACAATATCAAAAACATATTCCCATATGGCCAAATCCCCAAGAAAACGTATAGCCACATCTCCGGGGATACAATATGATAAAATAGCTCACAATAACTGCCTATTCCCAGCACCATGTAGAACTCCAAATGATAGAGATAACAGTCACACATCACTAGAGAATACGAATCAAGAGGATACAGTACAAATGGATGAAGAAATGACAGAAATAGTACCAATCAGCGAATTTTTAAAACATATATTAAGACAGACAACGCTAACACAACAAGAAATTGATAAAGTTATAGAAGCAACACAGACAATGGTAACTAATGAATATAATATCACTGAAACCAACAATACCAGGCAATCTAATGAAAACCCTAAAAGTCCCGCTGTCTCAGATGGCGCGGAATCCACATTTTAATAGAACTAAACAAAATAAAAATCATACAGTGGAATGTCTGCAGTGCACTTGCAAGGTTAGACTCAATAAAAATTCTCTCTCAGTATCAGGCAGATATTCTGATATTAAACGAAACACTACTGGACAGGACAAAGAGACTGAATATTGTAAATTACACAACCATAAGACAGGATAGATATGATGGGTATGGGGGTATTGCAATCCTCATAAATAAGAGCATTCCATATTCCATTAAGAACCTTCAATTAAATATTCCTGAAGAATGTCAAATATTAGCTACAAAGGTCAATGATTTAACAATAGCTACAATGTACTGCCCACCAAATATACCTATTAATAGTATACAATATGCAGAAATTTTTAACCAACTGGAGCAACCGTTTATTTTAATGGGAGATTTGAATGCCCAACACCCAGCAATGGGCTCAGGCATTGCAAACTCAAGGGGAAGGAACTTAATGGAAACTCTTAATGAGTTAAATTTAGTATATTTAAATGATGGAACAAGAACTCGTATTACCCCTTCATACCAAAACAAGAGTTGTCCAGATATCACGGTATGTTCAAATAGTATAGCTAGATATTGTCACTGGAGAACAATAGAAGATGTAGATACAAGTGATCATGTCCCAACTTTCACAGAACTAAGCATAAACAACAATTTACCTACATATGAAACAGCGAGAAGATCAAAGTGGAACATCAAAAAAGCTAACTGGGAGCAATACTTTTTAAGTTTTGATACTGGAAAAAAATATAATTCATATCAAGAAATCAAAGAGGAAATAGAAAAGGCAGCAGAACAAGCTATTCCAAAAACCAGTACAAAGCCAAGGGGAAAACTTAAGATAAGAAATCCTAAATGGTGGGACAGGCAGTGTGAAGAGGCAAGTAAGGAAAGGAATGGAGCACTAAAAGATTATAAAGATCTAGCAAGTGAAGAGAATTATACAAAATATAAAAACACAGCTGCCAGAACAAGAAGGATTCTAAAACAAAAAAAGAAAAACAGCTTTATTGCTTTTACAGAAAGTCTAAACAGAGACACACCAATAAATAAAATATGGAAAATAATTAGAAAGTTCTCTAACAAAAAAGAGTACTCTCAGCACACTTCCTTAGAAGAGAATTGGATAATCGATCTGCTTGATGCAATTGCCCCACCATACATTCCATCAGAAGATCAACAGGAGTACAGTAATATTACACCATCCAAACCATTCTCAACAAATGAACTTAATATGACACTCAGAAACAAGCAAGACTCAGCACCAGGATTGGACGAAATAACATACAAGATGATCAAAAATATGCCTACAAGAGTTAAAAATCAATTACTTGATATCTACAACAAGATTCTGGCTGGGAAAGAGGATATACCTGAAGATTGGAGAAAACAAGTGGTGGTACCCATCCTAAAGCCAGGAAAAGCGCCAAACCTGTATACCAATTACAGACCAATAGCAATGGAATCATGTATAGTCAAAATTATGGAAGCAATGATCAAATCGAGGTTGGAGTACCATATAGAAAGCAAAGAGTTGCTAGCAAAAGAGCAATATGGTTTCCGAGCAGGCAAAGGGGTCCAAGAATGTATAGCGAGATTAACCACTGAAATATATTCCAATATTACGGTAAACAAGAAAGTAGTAACAGCATTTTTGGACATTTCAGCAGCGTATGATAATGTACTAATTCCCAAAATGGTAGAATATCTTAACAAGATCAAGATAAATTCAGATATCATAACATTCATTCATAACCTTTTAAAACAAAGAGAAATCTATATTAGGTCTCCAAACTCGAATAAAACAGTAGGACCCCAATGGACGAACAAAGGACTCCTTCAAGGATCGCCACTGAGCCCAATACTCTTTAACCTGTACACAGCAACACTAGCAGAAACCATGGAAGATGAAGTGAATATAAGTCAATTTGCAGATGACACTTTGGTATGGTGCAGCAACCAGAATTTGGATACATCAACTCAAAAAATACAAACAACACTAAATAAAATATGGAATTGGCTAATTGAACATGGATTTTCAGTGTCGCCCACCAAATCAAAGGCCATGGTGCTTGCAAGAGGAGACCTAAGAAGGGCACCACCCTATTTAACCATAAACGGAGAGATTATTGAATGGGTTAAAGAAACAAAATACCTGGGAATAATATTTGATAGCAGGTTAAATTGGACAAAACATATAGAACATATATGCAACAAAGCAACAAAAGGAATAAACGTAATGAAAGCCTTAACCAGAGTCTGGTGGGGCGCAGATCCTAAAATTCTACTGAATATATATAAAACAATTGTTAGATCTCATCTTGACCATGGATCAACACTAATATTTAAATGTTCTCAACAAAACATGAAAAAGTTAGATAGAATACAATTCCAAGCACTGCGTATAGTAACAGGATGCATGAAAAGCACCCCCACTAATGTATTATTGGGAGAAACAGCAGAGATGCCATTACAGGACAGGAGATTATGGATATGTGCAAAATCGTCACTGAAGTGGATGGCACAAGAGAACGGCACAACAGCTGCTAGCCTCATGAAATTCTATGAATTATATAATGAATCGCCGAGATATTGGCAAAACCGGCCTCCACCAACATTAATAGAAGGATTTGACCTTGCTCTAATGTACATAGGAGACTTGGAAAGAACTAATAAATTACCCTGTTACGAAGGAACATATGAAGCTCAAGTAAAAGAAATAAAATGGATTGATTCAAAATTAACAAAAGGTGACTCATCATGCAAAACAAAGTTAACAGACATACTCAGTACGAAATTTAAGAATGTTACTACAATATACACAGATGCCTCATTAGATCCAATAACCAGGAAACGTGGAATTGGGGTGTTCTGTCCCAGCTTACATACAGGATTAAAAAAAAGACTGAGAGATGACACTTGCATTTGCACTGCGGAGATTCTAGCGATAAATGAAGCATTGAAATTTGCAGAAAGGGAAAACATCCAAACAATGTTAATTCTATCAGACTCGAAAAGCGCCATACAAAAAATATCGGGAGCAAAAATATCGGCAAAAACAGATGCAAATACAATAAAAACAAAAGAACTGATCTACAGAATGGAGGAAGAGGGCAATAGGATACAAATAATGTGGATTCCGGGGCACTCGGGGATACCAGGAAATGAAAAGGCGGACAAGGTGGCAGCAGAAGCAAGAACACTAACCGGAAAAGGCAACAATAAACTACACTATGCAGAAATCACAAAGAACATCAAGGAAAGAATCTGGAGCGAATGGGTTTTCAAGTACCAAGAATTAGGAAGACAAAAGGGACAGAGCTATACTATGCTAAACCTCATACCAACAAAGAAGCCTTGGTTCAATGAAACTAGCCACAAATCAAGATTCCACATTTCAACTCTATGTAGAATGAGAACAACCCACTGTTGTACACCAGCCCACCTAAATAAAATCAATATTAAAGACAACCCCCTATGCGACTGTGGGGAATATGGAGATCTCAATCATATACTTTTTAGTTGCCCAAATCATCGGAATAGTTCAGAATTATATAAAACGTTAATCAAATTCACAAAAGGACCAATCCATGTTAATAACATTCTTAGATACCCTAATTCTGAGGAAGCTTGTATACTTACCAAGTATTTGCTTGCTAGTAATATAAAGCTTTAGTGGTATGGTTGCTGGCTTAATTACCAGATGTAGTATAGGCATGAAACATTTTTGAGTAAATATGACATCAAATTAATTGACAAATTTCTTTTAGCTAATCCTGTACCACCATATCCTGTATACCTGGCGTGACCTTTGTGATTAGTTCTGGATCCGCCACAGAACGAGAAGAGTCTATAAACCCCTGTTATACCTTATCCTTCCCGAAGAGCATGGGACAAACCCAGATGCACTTAACGGTGCACTCTTCGTGAAACTGCATTCTAGAAAGAACCTGGCCGGATGCTGTAAAGCAAGAGGTCAAAAAAAACCAGAAGAAGAAGATAATCATATGTTTGGATCCTTTCTACCCTAGTACATCAGTGGGTAAACGCGATCAGCTGACAGATTGTTTCGTTTGTTTTTGTTTTCTTTAAGCTAAAATGTTTTAACTCTTTAAGCCTAGTAGTGGGCAGGTTGCTGAGGCTTGCGGTTTTTGTACTTTTTGACTTTTCAATATAAAAAAATAGCTTATTGGTACTCAAATTTTCTTTTTGTTTTCTTTAAATAAAAAGTTATTAAGTGTTTTTAGCCAAGTAGTTAGCAAATTGCTCAGACCTGCGGTTTTTATAATTTTTGGCTTTTCGATATAAAAAATAGCTTGTTGGTATTAAAATTTAGTGGCAACGATGAGTGAAAACAAATTAAAGCTTTACAAGATGAGTATGGAGAGAAGCACACGAAACTAAAGTAATAAAAATTAAAAGTTTTTGTTAAGTATTAAATTTGTCATTTCCACACAAAACAGAACTCGCGTCGTTCGGAAACTCTGATAAAAATCTCGTTCTTGGTTAGAATCCACAATCAGCTGATAAGTGATCTATCTGATCTAAGATTACCGTTTCCGAAAAGCCCTAAAAGATTAATGACAGCTAACCTTAAAACTGATTTTCTAATTTTGTTTATTTCTTTAGTGGCAGTGATACAAGTGAATGAAATAGGACTGAATAAAAATAAAATAGCGTTTTAGTCTATAATCAGCGACTCTCTGCTATGATAGTAGGAAATTGACGAGATGTCGTTTGCTTACAAATATCAAAAGTGGGTTGATCAGTGTCAACAAATTTGTATCAGAGCTCGGATTCAGAAAATTCGGCAAAAAAGAATATTGGCAGCTCTCGTAGGTAATGAAATTTTGTTACACAAATACCAGAAGGAATGTAGTCAAAAACGTTTTTGGGTTCATCCATTGTATACATTAGGAATGGAACATTACTTTTTTTAAGCAGTTCTTTTCTACACTCTTCTGGTACGCAGGTAAATTTGAAATTTATTTGCGAATGTCACCGAGCCTATTCGAAGTGCAGCTATTTTTAGTTGGGCCTAAAATAACAAAACAGAACGCAGTGAGGAAGCCCATTTCTGCTGCTGCACAACTTCTAATAATTCTACGGTAATATTGTAGATTAGTCTTGCTTAACCACGTTGATTACAGACGTTTGTTAAAGATGCTTTGGTAATATTGAACAATGGAATTGTCTTCGGAGAAACTATGTACCAGGTTGAAATTAAGGGTTTTGTCTGTGAAGCTCTTGGTTAATCTTTCATCAAGTATACAGTAGGTCACACTGGATATATGTTGTGGTCGACGAGGTCTGTGACAGCAGAAATAGAACAGCGGCAGAGATTGTCATTTTGACATATATATATATATATATATATATATATATATATATATATATATATATATATATATATATATATATATATATATATATATATATATATATATATATATATATATATTTGAAACGCAATGTATTCTTGACCATTCAAATATTTTATATGGGAGGAATTTTCTTGAATGAAGGTCCTTACTTTTTAATAATTTGTTTATTGTTTGCCAAAAGACGCGTTTCGACTTGTTAAGTCATCTTCTGTTTCGGCTAGAATGTTACATTATGATTTATACATAATACACAAGTTAAAAAAAGACGTTACAAATTTTTGTATATAAAATAATAAAACAATTACCTTAATAACAGTGTCAAAAACATAAAAACATGGAAGGTTAAAAATTAAAACTAAAATGCTGTGTACATTTTGTAGCTGTTGTCAGTAAACTTTTAAAATGTATTATTTAGTTTGAAAAAACACCTATAACAGTATAACAGGGTGAAAGGGGGTAGCAGCCAATTCCAAAACATGAAAGAGGGCAGAAGGGAAAAAGTTATCACTCTAAAAAGCGATATACAACTAGCTACTTACAGTAGAAATAAAACGAGACTAGTCGGATTCTCTTACGAGGGGTATAACAGGGTGAAAGGGTGTAGCAGCCAATTCCAAAACATGAAAAAGGGCAGAAGGGAAAAAGTTATCACTCTGAAAATCGATATACGACTAGCTAGTTACAGTAACAATAAAACGAGACTAGTCGGATTCTCTTACGAGGCGTATAACAGGGTGAAAAAGGGTAGCAGCCAATTCCAAAACATGAAAAAGGGCAGAAGGGAAAAAGTTATCACTCTGAAAATCGATATACGGCTAGCTAGTTACAGTAACAATAAAAATAGACTAGACTCGTTTTATTTCTACTGTAACTACTAGTCGTATATCAATTTTCAGAGTGATAACTTTTTCCCTTCCACCCTTTCTATTATTTTGGAAATGGATGCTACCCCGTTTCACCTTGTTAGATCCTGTTTAGATTGTCGGTGAGCATATAAAACCAGTGCTATTTTGTTTCTCTCAATCTCAATATAATATGTATAATAGAATAATATCTTGTTTTCTACAACAGTTTTCTATTATTACAATAAAAATAGTACAATAAATACCTAAATTTCAATTTTTCTGGTTAAAATGTAGTTTATTACTTTTTAATATATAATGTCATGATTTCTAAAAGTTTGATGTAAAATTTAAACACCTACATTAAACGCACCTAAATAATCCACCACTGATCGTTCGGGCGTCTTCGGTAAATCGGTCGCTAGATTTTGGCTGCCAAGTTCACACCGGTAGAGTTATGCACTGCACAGTTATCTTGTTATAGAAGATAAAATAATTGTTAGGGAAATAATCTCAACAGAAGAAAGCATAACATTTTCTAAAAATCTGATATATGCTTTATTATTAAATATTTCGCCAATATGCCATAGAACTCCAGGTACCTGGGTAGATATCCACGTCCACATATTCACAGAAAAACGACCATTTTCATTTGTGAAATTGACATAATTCTCGTCAAACCGTGTAATCGGTGGGCGATAGACACGAATATTGCCGCTATTTGAAGATTGGAAAACATTTTCATCCGTAAAAATAACACGATTCCAAAATTGTTCGTCATAAGCAATATGCTCTAAAGCAAACCTCATTCTTCCTTCTTTGTGACTATTGTCCATTGATCATTTTTATTTGTGAAATTGACATAATTCTCGTCAAACCGTGTATTCGGTGGGCGATAGACACGAATATTGCCGCTATTTGACGATTGAAAAACATTTTCATCCATAAAAATAACACGATTCCAAAATTGTTCGTCATAAGCAATATGCTCTAAAGCAAACCTCATTCTTGCTTCTTTGTGACTACTGTTTAATAACAGTTTCTTGAATCGTTATATTCGTGCCACTGTTCCGTGTAGGGATGTCGGCAAAATGCTGTGTAGTGACCATTATAAGTGGTTCCACAGTGATTAGATATAGCGTAGAGGTTGTACATACAAGGTGCCACATTATCAGCCGCGTAATGGTTCATATCAAGCCCATTTATTGGAAAATCTATTGAATCATTAAGTTTTCCACTAAAACTTTCTGTTTGCGAAATGCGCTTCAGGTGAATAACCAGTATTTTCGGAAATTTATGAATTGAGAATGATTTAATGCATCGTCTTCGTTCCTTACATTTCGAATAAGTTGGTTTCTCATCACCTGTTCTTTGTGGTATCGGAAGGGATAAATCCCAAAAAGGATCGTAGGTAACTGAACAGTGACCACAGTGTGTGCACTTGATTGTTGATTTTAATTGACCGACAAAGTTATCCATAATCTTGGAGTTGTCCATTCTCGCAAAATTCTTGTGCTTTCTCGATATCACTAAATTTGTCATAAATTTCTGTTAATATAGGCTTTGGTTTTTCATATACCTTGTTGACATCTTCGTGAAGTCCTGCTAATAGGTAACGAAGAAACTCATGTGCATCATGTTGAGTGTATCCCATGAACCTTGAAGTAAATCGCTAAATCTTACTTTTCAATGATACTGTATTAACCACTCTGTCTGAACCGTCTTCAGACCAAAGCTCTTGAATAACTTCAGCAAATGCTTTAATTAGTGTTCCTTTCATGCTAGATATGTTTCTGTTAATATCTCTTATGTATGCGTCTTTCTTTATATATTCTAATAGCCATGCACCTTGTGTTTGATAGGCATTGGATAATACTATTCATGAAACATGTGTTACCAATATTTTTGAGGCCTTTGAGACCCAAAGAATCTTGGGGAATACCCTTTATGGATCTGAATGTGGAAATTTTGTTAAAAGCTTTTTCGCAACTACTATCATTATACGAATAATCTCGGATTCTATGATTTTCTTTCTCACTTAATCGGCGTGATAAGGAATTTGAATTGATGATGTTTGCTACTGAATTGGATGTAGATATTACGGATTTGAAAAGTGTTTTGGTTAGAGATAATCTATTGCGTATAGGAATCGCATCATTCTCTAGCATAGTCATCTTCTTCAGTATTCCTATGAATGGGACATCATCTGGCTGGTGGTTATCTGTATTTTTTAGTACACTGAGGCCCAAAAGCTTGTTGGGGGCATAGTTTATTAAATTGTCAACGCATGTATTATCAGAAGAAGAGACTGAAGATGTTAAATAAGAATTTCGGAAAAAGGAATGATCACATGTTTCAGGGTCTGTAATGTGAGAAAGTTTGAAAGTGGTAGAAGAATTACGTTTCTTATGATTAGGTTTCATAAAAAGTTCTTCTAGAGACTTAGAACGGGGAAACGTACCGAGAAAAGATGAAGCGTTTCCTCTTTGAATTGCAATACTTATTTTTTGTATAAAGAACAAAGTTGCTCTTGAATCATTGGTTTCTACTGATATTTTTTTACCGATTTCTTTAATGAATTTTAAAGCTTCATGACCGAAAACACCAGAGGTTTCAATTGCTACAGGAATAAAAATGTAAATGTTCTCCAAATTTTTGTATTGATTGATTTTAAAAGTTTCGCCTTGTAAAGCTGCAGCGCCTGCGGAAGTAGATGTGGATCGGACATGGGACGGAGCCCAAGTGTCAGTGCAAGTGAAATCCCATATAACTGGTCTGCCGCGTTGCCATGGAATGAGGGTCATACCATCTGGACGTTTACCGTCGTCGCGGCAAGTACCTAACGGTTCCAACGAACAGGGAATCTTTGCAGATGCCATGCCTCGTTTGATTAGGTCATTTACTGCAGAAACACGTGAAAAACGGCCGGCACCTAATTTGCAGCTTAGGCCGTGTCTACCATATTCATCAACATCAGCTCCGCAACGACAGCGATGTTTAACACAAATTTGACAACCTAAACGGAGACCAATAAAAATATGGAAACTTTCGTCATCTAAAAGCGTACCTAATGGGGCCGACGGTAAAGCGTTCAACCATGCTCCTGATTCCTTTGAAAATGCTGCATTCAAACGAGCCTTGTCTGGTAAATTGATAGCTTTCTGAAGCAGATTTTCTTTTTCAATGTTCAATAAAGGAATATCCCAGGATTTTTGGAAGGATTTATAATCATCGGGTACAACTTTGTTAGACTTTAATGACCAAATATTTTCTGCCTCCATTAATAAAGGGTCTTGTGTGTGGAAAAATATAGGCAGAATGTAATTAATGAAATTTTTTGAACTATTTAATGATGACAAAAAAGAAGGAAGAGCTACTGAAACGATTGAGCGAATTCCTAAACCACCATATGAAACAGGTAGTGAAGCTTGTTTCCAAGAAAGGTCCTCTAATTTAATGTTAATTAATGACTCTAATGAATGACGAATGGCATTGTCAAAATTGATTAGTATATCATTATGTAACGATCGGACTACATCTTAAGATATATGTTAATTTTGGAATTAATAGGCAATTCTTGAGAAAGTAATAAGCAATATGTGTCGGTAACCAGAATAAACGAGATGACATTTTTTTGAAAAAGGTTAGTTTTTCATTGAAAGCTGATAGAAAGGATTCGTTTAATAAAGGAGCACCTAATAGAAATGAATTTTGTCTGTTGGTAATTGTTATGCCTGGTGCTACAGAATTAAATTTATCAATGGTTAGATTATTTGGTGATTCTAAGAAAAATAACTCGCATTTGCTGAAATTGAGTTCAATACCAATATCCTTGGAATTGTTTATTATATAGACAAGAGACTTGAACACGGAATTAGTATTACCACCTAAAGAACCATCATCAAGGTACCAAGCATTGAATTCTGTGTCAATGTTTCTAATAAGTTTGTGTATCGATATGCAAAAAAGGAGAGGTGCCAAAGGGTCCCCTTGTTGGACGCCTCTTTCCGAATAAATGATGTTTTCGCCAAATAAAAGATATGAAGGGAATCGATAACATTGATTGATGAAAGGAAAAATTTCAGGTAGAATATCTGCTACAAGTTTTGATAAATGTTCGTGTTGGTGTATTCTTTGACAATAGTACTGATAAATTTAATATTTAATATTTTTCAATCTTATATTGATCGTGAGAATGGATATTTTCTATTACTGTTTTTCTTTAGAATATTATCTAAGCACCAAAAAAACAGAACAAAATGTCATAAATTTTGATTTTTACTTAACAATTTATTGCAAATTTTCAAGCGCCCTCTCGTAAGCACAACATTCTGACCTTCAGTCGTTTCACGGTTGAAATAGACAACTATGGAATCAATTTGTTTGTTGTATATATCTTTCGATTTAAAAGGGGGGGGGGAAACCCTGAGTCTCGTCATTACAATGTGTAAGTAGAGAACTCTAGTAAGTCGACTTAATTGTCTTTAGTGGAAGGGACTTTTCCTGAAATTTATGAAATGTGAGATTAAGTTAAAATCAACAATACAAGTAAGTCGTTATAATTTCAAAAAATGTTTTCATCATTAGTTTAACCGTTTTTTTCTATTTGGTTTATTATAGCCTTTGAAAACAATGTTCTTCAAAAGCTTATGTAACGTACGAAATGATTTACTTTATCTCTATCTTGTAAAGTTTTTTGGCTGCTACCCCCACCAGTTTGAGAGTATCTTCAAAAATCCTTCTCTTTTAAAGTAGGTAAGTAAAATTTTTTTTAAATTATTAAGATTAATAAGATTTGTTATAATTTTAAAGAATTTCTGGGCGCCAACCTACCATTTAAGAGGTAAGTAAAATTTCATATTATTCAGAACTTATTATTGAAATTATCATAAATAAATGTAATTCTTGCAAGAGTTCCAGTATTAATCTATATCTTTTTCTCAATTTTTTTTATTAATTTAAATTATTTTTAATTTTGGTACTTATATATATATATATATATATATATATATATATGTCTGGTCGGAGAGGGCATTGCAACCAGTAGTGTTCTTGCCGCTACGGGTAACGACGTAAGACCTGTGTACAGCCAGCCTCGCCTGCAGGGGGGCCAAGAGGCCTCGGGTCGCAACCCCGCAGATCCCAGCAAACCAGCGCATGGGTTACCAACCCCCTTGCTTTCGTCGAACCAATCGAAGCCTCAGAACCCGCCTCCGGTGCCGGGATTGCGCCTGGGGGAAGATCGTTACAGTCCCTAGCAGAAGAGAGTGGAGCAAGTGGCACCTCCCTGCGAAACGGAACCATAAGGGCTAGCACCCCTATTCAGGACACCCCGAGAGATAGCTTGAACCAGCCAGACGCAAGTCTTCATCGCAGTCCCGCCATACCCCGCGGGGAAGGCAGCATTGGACCAGAGAAATGAACCTCAAACTGATGAATGCTAACTACGAAGTCACTGAAGGGGGAAGAAAAAGAACCAGGTACAGAGCGCAGCTTTTAGAACTACGGAGAGAAGCGTATCCAGATAAGCCATTTACCGCGCAACCTCTTGCCACACAAATATCAAACATTAAAACTTGTCGACTGATATCACCAGACGAAATGCGAGCTATGGAAGCAGAAGCTGAACGCAGGGCCCAAAACAGAAGACCGGGCGCTATCAGAAGGTCAATTGGTAGACTAGGCTTATTCCCACCAGCAGCGGCAGCACCATCTACAAATGAACCGGCTGTTCGAAGGGAAGATGGCGAAGCACAAGAGCAGACACAACGACATAAATCTCCTGTTCCAAGAAACTAACCACAACTTTGAGGGTATGCCAATGCAAGTCAGACCAAAAATATTAAGGCTTAAAATAAATGCTGAAGCAAAGAAGATCATCACCTCAATCAACACAGCGTTGTGCGCGGAATTTGATAATTCAGAAGATCTGGAGAACCTATGCCATATGATATATTGTGCGGCTAGAGTGGCCAATTGCATATTAGACCAAAAACCACCCTTAGAAGGAAATAAAGAAACGCTGAAGCCACCCTGGGAACGAAGGCTTGAAGAAAAAATCGCTAGCCATCGTTAAGAAATAGCTATTATTCACACATTCCTAAATGACCAACAGCCTAGCCAGAAGGTAAAAAAGAAAATGAGAACGTTTGCTCGAAAGGCAAAAATAAAGCCAATGGTCCCGCAATACCACCAAAAGCTAGTAGAACGGTCGTAGTTCCTAAAACAAAAGATAACCGCGCTGGTCTGCAGGATCCGAAGATACCACAAAAGAATGCAGCGATACCAGCAAAATGAATTGTTTAATAACAACCAAAGGCTGTTTTTCCGAAAGCTCGACGCGGACAATAAAAACCAGCGCGCGGCGGCTCCAGCGCGAGAAGAAATGACAAAGCTCTGGTCAAAAATCTGGTCCGGGAGAATAGAACACGACATGCGAGCGGAATGGATAGATGTTGAAAGAAACAACTCCCATAAATATATACCAATGACTGAGACGATAGTAACAGTGGAAGGCAATGCGCACAAAAAATTGGCTCACTTCATACAGCACTCGGTCAGAAATCCACAGAGCATACCATTATATTTCACTCATGGTATGACTCATATGCTTCCAAAGAAAGGAGACCTATCACAACCAAAAAACTATAGACCCATTACATGCCATCCATCAGCATACAAAATACTTTCCTCCGTCATAAGACACAAACTAGACTGCCACCTAAAACATAACAACATCCTACCATGGGAACAAAACGGCTGTAAGCAAAAGGCTAGAGGAAGCAAGGAACTCTTGATAATCGACAATGTAATCACGAAACAGGCAAGACAACGTCAGAAAAACATATCTATAGCCTGGATCGATTATCAGAAGGCATTTGACTCAGTTCTTCATTCATGGTTACTGGAAGTTTTAAATATCTATAAAGTGAATCAGCAAGTTATCGACTTACTCCAGCATCTGATGACATCATGGCGAACCACTCTATTAGTCAGAGCAGCAACAGACACGTACACAACGGAGGAGATCCCTATTGGAAGGCGACAGTCTGAGCCCGCTATGGTTCTGTCTCGCCCTGAACCCATTGAGCAATATGCTTAACCGGAGCACATACGCATATGGAACCGATGACCAAGCAAAGCATATTTTCTATATGGATGATCTTAAGCTCTTTGCTAAAGGAAGACAGCAACTGGAAGGAGAACTGGAGATAGTCAGACACTTCAGTGAGAGCATCCAAATGAAGATCGGGCTTGAGAAGTGTGCTACCATCCACATTAAGAGAGGAAAACTCACTGAAAACGAGGATATCACTCTGGAAGATGGCAGTCGAATTAGGGAGCTGGGAGCAGAAAACACTTACAGGTACCTTGGAATTCAGCAGAGCTACGAAATTCGCCATAAAGAAAACAAAGAGAAAGCCGAAAAAGAGCTTATGAGGAGAAAAAGCAAGATATTAAAATCCCAGCTTAATGCCTGAAACAAGGTGGCAGCAATTAATATATGGGCCATACCAACAATAACCTACACTTCTGGAATACTCACCTGGTCCAAAACAGATCTAGAGAGGTTATACAGGAAAATCAGGACCCTAATGACCAAACATGGCATGCTGCACCCTAACTCAGCTATCGAGCGCATATACTTGCCGCGATTATAGGGAGGAGCCATTAACCTTGCTAATCCTGCGCCTCCTGAAACAGAGAACCAATTAGAACAAATGAAAATAAGTTGGCAAGGAAAAGCGCTACACTTCTCTACATCAAACAGAAGTAGATATGAAAGCATCCAATACTTACCTAGCGGCAGGATACCTCTTCCCGGAAACCGAAGGAACAATGTTGGCGATACAGGATCAAGTCATTAGAACCCGAACGTACTCCAAACACAGATTAAAACGACAAGTTGAGACCACCAAATGTAGACTGTGTAACACTAGCGAAGGGACCATTCAGCATTTGTCATCTGGCTGCACAACAATTGCTGATACTTGGAACGACACAACAATATGGGCAAAGTCGTTCACCAATTAATATGCCTGCAAAGAGGTCTGTTGAATCATTTGACCGCACACCACAAATATGTGTAGCAACCCGTACTTCAAAACAACACCGTGAAAATTTACTGAGATTTCACAGTTGTTACAGATAGACCTGTGGAGCACAACCGGCCGGACATGTTGATTTGGGATAAAAGTGATAACACAGCCATCATAGTTGACTTCGCAGTGCCGCACGACTACAATATGTCTAAAGCATATGCCGAAAAAATAGCTAAATATAGAGCGCTTGCACAAGAGATGAAATTGATTTGGAACTTGGAGAAGGTAACAATAGTCCCTTTAATTATAAGGGCAAACGACCTTGTCCATACAAAAACAGTACGACACATAAAAGAACTGAACTTGCCTAAGAACACCGTAATGTGGATGCAAAAGGCCGTAATACTTGGAACAGTTGGAATCATCCGGCGGATCATCTCCCCCTATTGACAATGGTAGTGCCCTTGGCTGCGTAGTCGCCCGGACATTATCAAATACCACCGGAAAGGTGTGGAATATATATATATATATATATATATATATATATATATATATATATATATTGAACTAGTCATATAGTTTTGTAAATATATTGAAATAAATAAACATAATAAAAAGGTCTTATTGTAACGGAAGGAGTGTCAGTAGACACAACCATTAGAATAAACTCAATAACAAGTCAAATATTAAAATATAAAAAGATTGAAATATGAATAAATCGGGTGAAATATTGATGTGAATGTTTTAAAAAGGGATGAAGAATAAAAATTCCAACACTATATTAGTTAAATAGATAGTAAATATTACCTGTACCAGTAATTCTGATTGGTTGTCAAAGTCACGGAATTCCGTATTACACTGAACACAGTCATAGCAATTTCTGCAGGACGAAATGTCATATAATAGCTTGAAACCTAAATTAAGAGAAAAGAATAATCAGTTTAACAATAACTTAACATTGTTTACATAATTTTTTTAGTAGTAGCAAAGATTTAGAATACCATGTTTCATTCATTCGTTGCAAAGGGTTGAAACTAGATGGAAAAGATAGTTGGAACACAGCCCAAATGTATAAAAAGGAAATGAATATTTACAAGAAGTAATGCCTGCTAGGGAATTTTCATTACCAACTTAAAATCATTGCTTATTTTGATTATATATATGAAATTTAATTACAAAAACAAAAATAATCAGGAGTTTATGTATAATAACTATAAAACAGGACTCAAACTAAAATAGAATCAATTACATATAGGTTAATTAATAATATAGGTTGTAAAATTTGTAAAAATAAACATTTCTCAAATTAGCTAAATAAAATGAATATATAAAAATTGACTATTGTACGAGGAAAAGAGGACTTAATTAAAATTCCTTAATACAATAGAAATCTAAATGAATCAGTGTTATTACCCTCCAGGACAATAAATTTATGTTTTTCAATATAGTAACTAAAAGACTGGATAATAACAATTTTAGTGATAAAAAAACAAATAAGTGAGCTATGGACTAGGGAAGCCGAAAGACTTGTTGATTTTGAAAACAAAAGAGGTTGATTTATGATGGTGATAGAGGATGCGTCGATAAAAGATTGCTCTCTGTATAAAATTGTTTAAAAGTGTTTAAAAGTTAAAATTATAAAAATAAGTTAAATCAAACTAATCATAGGAGTATCCTATTATGTGTAAGGATTGAATAGTGCAGTAGGAGTGTGTCTCTTATGAGATATCTGCAAGATTTGGAGATGCGAGTGCAGCCGGCAGTGATAGCAAAAATAAGGTCTGTGTATTTTGCTTAAACTTATTTGGAATTCCAATTAACATTTTTAAAGTGTACACTCAAATCTTTAGTTGAACATTCGAATTACATAACGCATAAAAAAGGCCAAAAACAATAAAATATGATGCATCATAAATTTATCTATAGAGAATTATATCTTTAATATCTATAAAATTAATGTACTCACCGTTTGTAAATTTATCTATTTGAAATATCACGTGCATCATGTATGATAATTTAAATCTTATAACTTCCTTCCAGCTATTGCATGTATAACTTTAAACTATCACTTTCTTGACATTTAAACACACACATATTTAGTTTATAAATTATCACTTATATGTAATTGATTATAGAAACTTGATAATTTTAACAAAATCTTTTATCACAAGCACGCTAGCGTCGTGTTAACTGTGAAACGTTATTTATGGAAGGGAAACCTCCTTCTTTCATGTAGATTGTAGTAGCGCATGCGTTTGGAGATTTAGCGCCGACGCAGTAGTGGGAACATTTTGTTATAGAGAATACATGTATGATATAGGGTGGCCCAATTCCATAAGAATACATGTATAAACCAAATTAATAGTTTCAAAAATATTTTATTATGTTCCAATCAGGTTAAAAATTTTCAAATTATTTTATTAAACTGCTTTACATTTATGTGTTGATTTTTGTTTATTCTCACATCCATGATTAAATTCTCAATATCTTTGTTGTCGTATTTCAATCGTTTTATTTAACAGATATTGTTTCTTTCAGAGGTTGTAAGTTAAAGGTAAGATTAAGAATATATTTCCTCAATCTTTGATTAGTATATCCAGTACTTAAAGGGATGATTCTCATGCTTCCGACTAATTAAATAAACATTATAAATAAATAATTAATTAAAAAATCCCTCAAACTCTCGGGGATAGCAGCTAAAAAAACTTGACATGTTAGAGATAAAATGAATCAATTTGTAGGTTACCTAAGCTTTCGAAGAACATTTGTCTCCATTTTCAAAGGCAATTAACCAAAAAGAAAAAAACCGGTTAATTTAATAATGAAAATATTTTTTGAAATCATTACGACTTACTTGTATTATTGATTTAAAATTAAACTCACATTTCACAAATTTCAGGAAAACTTTCATCCACTAAAGACAGAAATGTCGACTAAATCTAGTTTCTCACCTACACATTACAATGAGAGTCAGGATTTTTTCCTGTTTTTTAAAACCAAAAGATGTACACAAGAAATGAAATGATTTTATTGAACATCTATTTCAACGTGAAATCGACTGAATGTCGACTAAATCTAGTTTCTCACCTACACATTACAATGAGAGTCAGGATTTTTTTCCTGTTTTTTAAAACCAAAAGACGTACACAAGAAATGAAATGATTTTATTGAACATCTATTTCAACGTGAAATCGACTGAATGTCGGTAAGTAGTGTTTACGGGGGGCGATTGAAAGGTTGAAGTAAAATTGTTTAAATAGAAATCCAGACTTCTAAGACATTCTGTTATGTTTTTTTGGGTGCTTGGTGAAAACATTAAAGAAACACAGTAATAGATCAATGTCCACACCGGCGATCACGATAAGATTGAAAAATTACACTAATAAATGTATCCATCCTATTGTCAAACAGCTGCCACCTGTCTTTTGCAAAATGTAAAAAATTGGGATGACGAAATAAGTCATCAACAGTCAGTAAACACTGAAACCTCTCACATTCGGTATTCCAAAACTGTCAATCCATTCCAGCATTAACTATTGTTATAGTATGTACAAAAAGTACGAGGAGTAATAAACCCTAATTAAGTATGCAAAACCTTCACAGGGAGCACCATGAAATTTTTGATAAATCTCTTACTTTAAATTACATTTCTTCCGTAAATATAAAAACCAGGTAGATCGACCCCGTATTTGTTTCAGTTGTAGCAAAGTTTAGGGTTTATTCATTGTTAAAGGATTAGCAGATAAGCAATAACGCAATGCAGTGGTGTGTATTTTGGGAAAAAAATACGTTTTAAATTATAATATAATAAAAAATGAAAAGAAATAATTATTGGAATACATTTATTACTTACATTTTATTCTATATCCGACTCGGAAGAGGAAGAATCGTTGTTGACATTAATAATAATAGGGTCGATTAAATCATCACAAATATTGTCAATTTTCCACATATTTGCCTCTACTTTGATAACATGCTCGATACAGTTTGTCCAATTTCCCTTACTCACATGACTTACAGCACTCTCAAACAATTTCACAACATCGTTTATTTTAAAAGTAGTATTTTTTTTTCCAACTTCCCCCTTTACCTGAGCCCATATTAATTCTATGGGATTAAGTTCACAATGATAAGGGGAAAGTCGAAGAACTGATATACCACGAGAAGAAGCCATTTCTTCTACAATGTAGGTTTTGTATTTATTCTTGTTCATTTTTGCAATTCTGTAAAGTTTTTCCTTAGTGGATCTTTTGGAAACTTGATATTTTTCGAAATAAGCCACTCCAAAAGCTCTGCTTTACGCCAACGACTTGTGGGCAATGCTTCTCGTAACCGTGAATGGTAACTTGCGTTGTCCATAACAATAACAGCCCCTTTTGGAATCAGATCCAACATTTGAACAAACCATTCCTCGAAGACATCCCCATTCATATCTTCGTGATAGTCCCCCGTGCGTTTTGAAATAAAAGTTAATAATCCACCATCAACAAAACCTTCAGAACTTCCAACATGGACAATGATAAGTCTTTTTCCTTTTCCAGATGGTGGCTGCAAACCTAACGACAAACCATCCACGAATGCCTGCCTTCCGCTTTTAATGTTTTCATCTTGCCAAGATTTGGAAACTGTATATCCAGCATTTATCCATGTTTCGTCTAAGTAGAAGATTTTCAAATTTTGTTCTCTGGCATGTCGAATGCTTCTTAAATAGTCTCTTCTCCAAAAAACTATTTCCGGTTTATCTATCAAGAGAGATTTTCTATTATGTTTTGTATATCTGAAACCCACATCTTTCAAAAGTTTGCATAATGTCATTCTGGAGAATTTTGGATAGTCCGTATCTTCTTGCACTGATGTCATAATTTTGTCAAGTGTTGGAATTTCCTTTCGTAAGTAAAATCCATGGACTTTACGCCTTAGTCTTTGTTTTAATGACTCATCGATCTCAATTGGTTTTCGGCCTGAAGGAGTTTTAGGGGGTTGAAGAGTTCCATTCTTGCTTTCTTTTAGTAATCTATAAATTGTTGATTTAGCAACACACAACATAGCAGCCGTTAATTCCACAATATCATCAACACTTGCACTTGGATCCTTGTTTTTCAATGATATATAACAATTCAATATCAGAGTTTTTTCATTTAAAGATAATGGACCTGTTTTTGGTCGATTAGATGGTCCTTGGCTTATCGACATTGTTTGGTACTTGCACAATTAACATTCAACAAATTTTTAAATATATTCCAACTGATTACAATATTATGACAACCATACAACTTCATACAACTTTACTCAAAGAACTAATACTAAGTACTGATTTAATGTACCTACTTTCTTTTAAAATAATATTCCCGATAATGTTTCTAAGAAAACTGGGTTGTTTGAAAAATCCCTCTCAATAATCGAATAATCTGTAAATAGGTGTAATCTTATTAAGCCGATTACAGTAGGCCACTTGCCATTTAAAATTTCTGAGAAAAATTCCCCAAACACTACATATAGGAGTAATACAAATAAAAAATATTATGAATAAACGGGCATATCCGAACTCTGCCACAAAATAAAATTTTACCTGACTTGTATCAATTTGAGGATTACTGAAATGTTCGAACTGTGCCGCAACCATTTAGTTTAATCCTATTAGAGTCATTAGGGTTTATAATAGATAAAATCGGAGGCCCATAGAATTATGTATATTTCTGAAAGGTTTCAAAGATTTCATGAATTAAATATTTTGAAGAAATCTTGATTGTTTTGATCGATATTTAGGGGATTAGGGGAAGGATGTTGATGCACTTACACTATTGCCTAAAAATCAGGAAGAAGTATTTAATAGTGTTCGTGAATTACAATTACGAACGAACCGAGAAGAGGAATTTCTATTAACAGCAGACCAGGTATTTAAAATTATTGTGTTCTCCTGTTTTTCCAACCTTAATTTTTTATGTAATTCGGATTGTATTTTGATGGATGGGACTTTTAAATACTGTTCAACTTTTTTTTACCAAATGTTTACCATTCATGGTTTTAAAAACGGCTATTACGTACCTCTTGTATTTTGTTTGCTGCCGGACAAATCAAGTCAAACATATTCAAATTTGTTTTTAATTTTAAGACAAAAATGTAAAGAAGTAGGCTCAAATTTTCAACCTAAAGAAGTCGTAGTAGATTTTGAACTAAGCATTCATAACGCTATATATGAATGTTTTGGCAGAGATCAAATACTTTTTGGTTGTAAATTTCATCTCTGTCAAGCTTGGTTTCGTAAGATTCAGGAGTTTCATTTGGTACAAGAGTACAGACAGAAAGGTTCTGTAATTGGCGAATACTTAAAAGTACATTTCGGTATTATGTATCTTAGTCCTGAGGAAGTTGTAGAATTTTTTTATAATGAACTACATTTTTTGCTTCCGAATGACCTCAACCTCTATCACTTTTTTTTATTAAAATTAGTACATCCCGTTACCTCTGACCTAAATCGTATATTCTTTAGCATAGCTGCAACTCATTCGTTCAATACAAAATGTACCTTACGGTATATCCTCTTAAAATATATTTTGGTACGTCTATGAAATCTACTTAAATGAATGATTTATTACTCCTTGTCCTTTCTATATAGACTATAGATGAAAAATCCAAACAAAACCCGCCCGCAAAGACTGACGATCTCCACTTTCGTCTGATGTTCATTTCCATGAAAAGCAATAATAAGTGTATAACATTAACAGTAATCATGTTGGTTTGGAGAAGTAATGTAAGAGCTATAACTTGTAAAACATGGATAGTACCTAACCTCTCACGTTCAGGCCCGACTGTTTGGAAATCATCTGTAGAAAAAAAATGTTTAATTGAAATACTAAATAATTGTATTGGCAACATTCGACTGACCTGTCACCCCAGCCAAACATCAACTCAAAACACTAATTTGGGAATCAATCTCGTTTCCACCAAACATTGGAATTCCATTCAAGATTCATGCAGATTAAATATTGACCAATTTTTGGAATTAGTAGACTTTGTGTATAGCACTTCTGTTATTGTTTTTAATGATATTATAAACAAGTTTTTGGAACACCAATGGGTAGTTCTGTATCACCCATTTTTGCGCAATATGTATGTGTCTAAAAATGGTGTACAATTTTTAGACACAAAGTTAATAAAGACCAATGAAGGCAGGGTTATACTTGACTTGTACGTGAAACCTACTAGTTCAGGTAGATACCTCAACTTTAAGTCCAATCACCCCTACAAAATGAAGGTTAGTTAGTGATGAAGAACAGAATAACAAAAATATCACATCCAGCATTACTTAATAAAAACCTTAAAATATCTATTGATACCCTTCAAAAAAATAGTTATCCTATAAAATACCGGCGAATATACAGTCGATCATATAAATAGTAATGAAAATGAACAGGATGCTAATTTCAATAACACACAACGGGTTACTTTTGGATCCTTTCCTTGTATTAAAGATCTATCAGAAAAAATCATTAAAGAATTCAAGGGGACCAATGTAGAAATTGCTCAAAGAACAGCCAAACCTCTGCAGTCTCTTTTTACTAAGTTAAAGCAATCGGAGGCAATTGATGAAAACTAATGTAATATACAGTATCCCTTGTAAAAATTGCAACAAAAAGTTTGTAGGAATGACATCTCAAAACTTGAAATCACGATGAGCTCAAGATAACAGCGATGCAAGGTTAAAAAAGCGAAAATGTGCATTATCACAGCTAATACGATGATGATGCGGTTAGAGCAAGTTGTAAACATTCGCGTTTTCACTGGAATCTTTGAATCTAAATTTTGAAACTGAAACATTTTGTGCTTTTTAACTATTCCTATATAAATTAATTTGTTAAATTCGTTGCTAGAAAGTGAAATTATAAGCAATAGATATTTACAATGTGTTCGCGCGGGAAACTGTTCGTCGAAATGTGTTTACAAAATTCCAATAATGGTAAGTGCTAATATTTAGTGTTTCATTGATTGCTTTACAACATTTCAATTTCTATAACATTATCTTAACTAATATGATCTTATGTTATTAGTAAATTAAGTACCTAATAAGGTTTATTTTTAATAATTTATTTAATAACATATGCATTTCTTGAATTAAATTTTTTATGTGATTTACATACTTAGGCATAAAAACATTGTTTACAGATACAGTCTTGGAACTATTTACAGAAATTGTGGTTGGTGAAAAACCCCATGCAGATGTTCAACAATCTTCAAAAACTGTGGTCAGTGAAATAACTCTTGTTAGCAAAAATAGCAATGACAATTCGACAGTTTCTACACTACAAAAAATTTTAAAAGGTATACACATTTTTGTAGCATTTTAGTCAAGTATGACTAAATCCCACATTTGTACAGTTACGGTCACTACCTAGTTGAACACAATCATTTAGGGATCTATGAAAAACCGGGCGATACCCGCTGGTATTAAATTGTGACCAATCACTTATCAGTAAAGTGGTTCCTAATTTACAGAAAATTATTACAATTTTAATACTGATGTGCATTTTCGGATTTTTTGTATATACTTGAATGCTTATTGTGTTTAACTAGATAGTAGTCGTAGCTGTTGTACAGTATTAAATTATTTGAATAATTATTACTGCTGTCTTTCTAGCTCCAACAAATCCGCAACCGGATAATACAACTCGACGTCTGCTGGTTTATGTTTAACCCATTTATGCCTAACGGGTCGAAAACGACCCACTGCCTTTTATATATGCACCTGTTCATATCGCTGTGTTGAGTGTGTTGCCTATAGTGGCATTCGCATGTTAAAACTGCCAATTCTGTTGTAGTGTCAGTGAAAAAGCACGTTCGACAGTGAGTTGTTCGTATTTGTAACAAATCAAAGTGTAATATTGCTTTGGGTGACATGGCTGAAAGTTATTACTGGTAAGTATTTCAGTTTTTTAAAGAATATAATCAATTGATGATATATTGTTGTTTATTCTTCAAAGTTCATGGTACGTTCCCATTTATGAGGGCAGGCTTGGACACTTCGACTAAAATTGAAGTATAATTTGGTTGGGTCGCTAACGACCCGTTGGGCAGATATGTGATATATTTTTTTATATTCAGGAAAACACCACTAACAACAGCCGAGCTGTTAGATGAAATAGAAAGACTTGACGAAGACGATCCTAATATTCCTGATGCTATATATAATACTCCGCCGGATGACAACGATTTTGATAGTGGTGAGGATTCTGGGGACGAGGACTGCAATGATCCGAACAGGCTAAATCCCAGGCAGCTTCAAGCAGAAGCAGAAAGCAACAGGCTAGAAGAAGACAATAGCGACAATGAGGAGGAAACTCAAATACAAGAGAAAAGTGGCCCGTCTAGGAAAAATAAGTTTCCAAAAAAGCGTAACTGGTCAAAGGGTGATTTGGATAAGACAACGTCTCAATCATCTACTGCAAAATTTCCTATGGTTGATATATTACCTGTACTTACGCTAAGCGATAAAAGTGAACCTTCAGAATTTTTAGAACTATTCCTAAATGCAGATGTACTCGAAGATCTTGTAAAATATACTGTTTTGTATGCAAATAGCAAAAACTGTCGATTAGAACTAGGCAACGATGAACTACTCGTTTTCATAGCAATATTATACTTGAGCGGTTATGTTCCACTTCCACGTCGAAGAATGTTTTGGGAAGGGCGAGACGACACTCGAAACTTTCTGGTGTATAACTCCATGCGTAGAAATAGATTTGAGGAAATATTCAGATTCCTACATGCAGCAAACAACAATAACTTGGCAGAAAATTATAAAATGGCTAAGTTACGTCCTCTGATAGAAAAAATGAATGAAAATTTTGTAAGATATGTACCTTGCAACTCGGAATTGTCAATCGACGAGTCTATGATCCCGTACTTTGGCCGAAACGGGTGTAAGCAATTCATAAGAGGAAAGCCAATTCGTTTTGGCTACAAAGCATGGGCTCTTGCTCTATCGTCTGGGTACTGTGTGAATTTTGATATATACCAAGGGAGGAGAATGAACACAGAAGAGAAGAAGATGGGCCTTGGAGAGTCTGTGGTTACAACGTTTGCCAACTTGCTCCAAAATCAATTTCCCGATAATAAATTTTCTCTGTACTTTGACAATTTTTTTACAAGTGCTTCACTTGTAAGTAAACTCGGGAAAATGGGTTTTGGTGCAACTGGTACCGTTCGAGAAAATCGAACAGATAAATGTCCTCTTGAAAATTCGGCTGTAATGAGAAAGAAAGATCGAGGGGTCTACGATAGTGCAGTTGACAAAGATGAAAACATTGTTTGTGTAAGATGGACAGACAACAGTGTTGTTACTTTGTTGTCAAATGAATATGGTTTATGCCCAATCCAAAAAGCAATAAGATATTCATCAACAAATAAAAAAAAATAGATATACAGCAACCATACGTCGTGCAATATTATAATAGATATATGGGAGGGGTAGATCAGATGGATAATAATATTGCAAATTATCGTATAGGTCTGCGAGGAAAAAAATGGTATATTCCTATTTTATTTTGGATGTTCGACATATGTATGAGTAATTCCTGAGTTTTGTCACGCAAATTTGGTTTGAAGTTGGACAATTTGGAATTTCGCAGAAGAGCTGTAATCGCTATATTACAAAAATATCGAAAACCTCCTTTGGCCACAGGTCCAACATTCCATTCTGTAAGTCCAGCGGCACGTCGACAGGGTCAGCATCTGGTTGTGATCAGCCAAACACGGCGAAGATGTGCTTTTTGTAAAAATAAAACAACCAAGGCCTGCAATCAATGTAAAGTTGCCCTTCATGATAAATGTTTTCTAGATTATCATAAATAATGAAATTTTCAAGTTTCTGTTGTAAAATATAGAGTTCAATAACAGTTAGCTTTTATTTTCATATATCACCATAACTCAACATCCAGAAAAAGCACTCTAAATGTAAATTATCAAACAAACAAAAAAGTACATTAATTTGCCCAAGTGGGTCGAAAATGACCCACATCATATTTCAAAAACTGACCTTTACATTTTTATTTTTAGTATCAACCCATCATAAAAATGTCATTTTTCACAACATGTACAAGTTTCATAAGGAAAATGCAAAAAAAAAATTCTGGGCATAAATGGGTTAAGTACATCAAATGCTGCCAACGAAAATGATCAGGACTGCCGCCTTAATGATGATCTGTATTATTTATCCAACAGTTCCGAAGACGAATATCAGCCGTCACATTCTGAGTCCTCTAAGGACTCATCGTCTTCTGATAATAATTTAGAAGCCATGCTGGATCGTGCTAATGATCAGAACAACTCGCCAAATACTTTAAAGAAAAGGGGTAAAGGAAGGTCTAAGATACCAGAGGAAGAAAAAACTATAAAAAGAAAACGAGATCCTAAAAGTTGGAAAAAAATAAGCGCCATGAATTGATAACGAAAGGTTTTCCTTACTCTCTCTCTCTCCTCCCCCCCCCTCTCTCTCCTCCTCATGACTCAATTGCTCGGATCGTAGTTCTCCATCCTTCTCTATCTTGAGCTGCAAGAGAAGCTTCCTGCAGACCGTGATCGATGATTTCCTTGGTTTGATCCACCCAGCGCGTCGGAGACTTTCCTTTTGGTCGTTTGCCATTGATTTTGCCTTCGAAAATTAAGTTTTTCCAGCCCATTTGTTCATCTTGAAATGTCCAAAATACCTTAGATATGACTGGTTTATCTTGATTGAGAGCCTTGTGGTGATTTTTAGTTCATTAAGAATTGACACGTTAGTGTACGATGTTCTGTGTATGAGATTCGCAGCATTCTTCTACAGGCCCACATTTCAAAGGTATCTATTTTTCTTCGATTGGCAACTTTCAATGTCCAGGTTTCAGAGGCATATGTGGCAATGGGAAAGATCAAGGAGTTTAATAATTTCAGTTTATTGCATTTAGATATTGCAGTCTTTCCATATTCGGGTTAGTTTTATTGTTGAGTCACGTGCTATTGCAAGTCTGCGTTTGATTTCTTCGTCGCAACCGCCTTTGTTGGTAATAAGTGATTCTAAGTAATTAAATTTCTCATTTACTTCAAAACCATCGATCTGTTTAACATTGGTAGGGTTGCGGTCTATTATCATAATTTACGTCTTCTTTTTGTTCAGCGCAGGACCATGTTCTCTGCTTATCCTATCCAACTTTCTCATGATTTCCGTGAGTTCTTCTTCTGAGCAAGCTAGTATTAAGGTGTCGTCTGCATATCTTAGGTTAGTAATTCTTCTTCCTCCTATGGTTAATCCCCCTCGCCAGCCTTGCAGAACTTTTCTCATTATATACTCCCCACATATATTAAAGAGTATCGGTAACATAATACAGCTCTATCTTACACCGCACTTTGGAGTAAATGACTCAGATAGCGTGTTGTTGACTTTCACTTTCCCAAAGCTGTTGTCGTAAAGATTTTTAAGCAAAATAATCATATGCTTTGGTACTCCCATGTTTTCCAAGATAAGCCACAATTTCTTCCATTTTACACAGTCAAATGCCTTGCTGTAGTCGACAAAGCACAAATAAGTTTTTACATTGAATTTGTATGCTTTTTCTATGACCTGTCTAACATTCAGAATTTGTTCCCTTTCTTGGCATGAATCCTGTCTGTTCGTCCTTACTACTCGACTGCAAACAAGTTTATTCCAGGGAAATGTCTTAAATCAGTCTGTTCGTGCAAAAGAAAGTGTGGAGAAAATTTTTCTGAAAGTAGTAGGCTAGACATTTTTCAACATTTTTATGCGCTTGATTCAAACTCCCAAAATCAATTTATTGCCCAAAACTTTAATGAGGTAGAAAAAAAGTTGAAAGACTACGACAAGACCGGAGGCCAAGTACCTAGACGTCAATTTACGCTTTTATATTTTTTGTCTAATAATGGACAAAGAATTCAAGTATGCCGTACTATGTCTTAATACGTTTGATATTAAGTCTGGAAAAATGAAACTATTAGCTAGAAAGTAAAGATGTTCTACAGGTGGTGTATGTCCTGATGATAAAAAAGGGCGACCATGACAGCATCAAAAAGTGGGTGACAACGCAATTATTGCAATAAAAAACCATATAAAAAGGTTTCCCTCATACATAAGCCATTACTCAAGAGAGCATACGGCTAAAAATACCTATCTCAGGATTTAAATATTTCGAGAATGTATCGCCTATACGAAGAATACTGCGTTTCCGAAAGTATAGGGCCAGAACTTGAGTCTACCGAAAAGTTTTTGTTGAACACTTTAATTTATCATTTCATCATCCGTCTAATGGTAACTGTGCGAAGTGCGATAAATTTAAGGCATTGTTTGATGATGCTTCTGATTTGGACAAATAGAAGGTTCATAAAGATAGTTATAATAAACATCTATGTATGGCTGAGAAGGCATACAGTGAAAAAAAGAAGGATAAAGTCCAAAGTGAAAATTCTGAATGTAGCATTTTCATCCTTTGACTTAGAGAAATGTTTAGTTACCCAAATGCTCCAAAACAATATTTCTTTTTAAACGGTTTTATTTAGCTCACCCCGTTTGTTTTATTTATTATTTATTCTTGGGTCAAATTTAGTAATTCAAATTTCACCCTCTTCCTGTCAACCGATTAATCTGAAATTTTGTATACACTTTGTATTTTGGTGACAATACAATTATGTTTATTCATCTATAATATAAAAATGAATCGCAAAATGTGTTGGTAAGCGCATAACTCAACAACGCCTCGACCAATTTGGCCAAATCTTTTTTTAAAATGTTCGTTGAAGTTCAAGGATGGTTTTTACGGCGAGAAAAATTAGAATTATTGCTGGAAAAACCCTAAAAATAGCCCTTTTCTTTTTCCCATACAAATGATTTGTAACTAAAACGTAGTCAATTTGAGCTTCATTGCTATGGTATAAAGTTCATATTAAATTACAAGCACTCACTGTTGTCTAAGCAATGTAGGTGTGTTCCTAACGTCAAAGATCATATCTATCAAAACAATGTGCGTGTGTGCGTTGGAGCACAGAATACATAGTTGGAGGAGTTTAATTGTCAACTGATACACGAAACAAATTCGTATATCGTGTTTTGTGCAGAGTGTTTACTTAGTTAGTGTTTGTTTAGTTCGTGATTAGTGAAAAAATAATTTATATTTGATATGCCTCCTATAAGACGAAGCAATTTAGGTAGAAGAACCAGAAATGCTACAAACCAAGCTATTTACCGATCTAATCGTACTGCACAAGAACGTGACGACGAAAATGAACGTGAAAGAATTCGGATATCACAAACGCGTGAAGCGAGAGGGCGACATTCAACTAATAATCGCGCAAGTTTGAATCGAGCTGCTTTCAGTTACGATGTGTCAATTGACTACAGTAACTACCAATGTGTTGTTATTGGTTCTATGAACTCGGTTTGCTCACACTGTAAGGCATTAAAATACAAAAACGAAGCCAATGGATTGTGTTGCGCAAATGGTAAAGTAAAATTGATACCATTGGATCCACCACCAGAACCATTGTACTCATTGGTTTCAGGAATAGGAACAGATTCTATACACTTGTTGACACATATCCAACAATATAACAATTGCTTTCAAATGACTTCATTTGGGGCAACAAATGTAGTTCGGGAAAATTTTATGCCAACTTTCAAGGTATGTATTATAGCAGTTACTCATAATTATTTTAGCGAACAAAATTTTCTGTCAGCAAAGTTAAGATGTGTCACTAATCTTCAATTTCTTAATCACTAATATATCACTTAGTCATCATATTATATGGTGATTCAGTTTCAGTGACACTTTTATTATATTTTATATTTGATAGATATTAGTTAAAACTAAATATATACTTTTTAAGATCAAATATTATTTAAGTTTGATCACTGACAATCCATTAATTTATACCACACCATAATATTTTTTTTATTTACAGATACAAGGGCAAATATATCACAGAGCAGGTTCACTGTTACCAGTGTCAGATAGCGACAACAAATTCCTGCAAATTTATTTTATGGGCAATTCACCACAAGAAATTGATCTGCGTTGTGCACATAACAATTTAGTAAAGAGGTCTATTGTAGAACAATTACAAACTTTATTTCATCAACACAATCAATTGATTATATTGTTTAAAACTGCCCTGGATCTGATGCCATCCGATAATCACAAAATTGTAATCAGAGCTGATAAAACACCTGCAGGTCAACATACAAGACGTTTTAATGCACCAACTATTGATGAAGTTGCTATCGTTGTAGTTGGAGAAAACTTGGAATCCCGTGATATTGTTTTACATCGTCGGAATGATCAATTACAACGTATAAAGGAAACACACCGCTCATATGATGCACTGCAATATCCCATTATATTTTGGCAAGGTGAAGATGGCTACAATTTCTCAATAAAAATGATAAATCCCATTACAGGTAACTAAAATATTAGTTTAGCTATGGCGATAATATCTCAGTCATTATATTATGTATTTTAATTTTATATTTGAATGTTATTAAAACAAAATATATTTACAGGTTCTGAAACCAACAAAAAAGTCAGTTCAATGAACTATTATTCATACCGCCTAATGATTCGGGAAAATGAAGAAAATCACATATTGAAATGTCGGCGATTATATCACAAATATGTTGTAGACATGTATGTTAAAATTGAAACGGAGAGATTAACATTTTGGTGCAGAGAATTCCAATGATGAAGTTACCCAATACCAAATGGGCCGCTATGTCAGTAGTAATGAAGCAGTTTGGCGAATATTTTCTTTTCCTATTCATGAGAGACACCCTTCTGTTGTTCACTTAGCTGTGCATTTAGAAAATGGACAAAGAGTGTATTTTACAGCACAGAACGCAGTACAAAGAGCTGCTCAGCCACCATCTACTACATTAACCAGTTTTTTTGAGACATGCCAAAGCGATGATTTCGCACAAACATTGCTATATTCTGAAATGCCAAAATATTATACCTGGAATCAATCCTCAAGGAGATTTATACGACGGAAACAAGGAAAACCAGTTCCAGGTTATACAGATGTATATTCCACCGATGCGATTGGCCGGATTTATTCAGTACATCCAAGCAATGATGAATGTTTTTATTTACGACTGCTATTAGTCAATGTACGTGGCCCAACATCATTCCAACAGTTACGAACTGTTGATGGTGAATTGTGTGGATCCTACAGAGAAGCCTGTCAACGTTTGCAATTGCTTGAAAATGACGCTCATTGGGATCAAACTCTCAATGATGCTGTAATATCATCACACGCTCATCAAATACGAACATTGTTTTCTATAATCATATCTACATGCTTCCCATCAAACCCAATTGATTTGTGGATCAAGTACAAAGATTATATGTGTGATGATATTTTGTATCAAATACGGAATAGAATGGGAAATCCAAATATACAAATCAGTGAAGAAATTTACAATGAAGCATTGATTTCAATTGAGGACATGTGCTTGATAATGTCAAACAAACTATTAATTCAATTAGGCCTGATCGCGCCCAATCGTCCAATGCATGACACTTTTAACCAAGAGTTGCATCGAGAAAAACTGTATGATCTCAACGCTTTGAAAGAATTAATTCAAACAAATCTTCCACTGTTAAATGAACAACAGAAGTATGTATTTGAAACTCTTATGAAAGTAACAAATGATGAAACTGGAGGGATTTACTTCTTAGATGCACCTGGTGGTACAGGAAAAACTTTTTTGATTTCATTGATATTAGCAACAATTCGCTCACAAAATAAAATTGCACTTGCACTCGCTTCGTCGGGAATCGCAGCAACTTTGCTTGAAGGTGGTCGAACAGCCCATTCAGCACTAAAATTGCCATTAAATATGCAAAGCAATGAAACTCCAACCTGCAACGTTTCGAAGAACTCTGCAATGGCAAAGGTTTTGCAGCAATGTAAATTGATTGTTTGGGATGAATGCACGATGGCACATAAAAAATCTTTGGAGGCTTTAGACAGAACCTTAAAAGATCTACGGAGCAATAATAATCGATTTGGTGGTGCAATGATTTTATTAGCAGGAGATTTTCGTCAAACATTGCCAGTGATTCCACGATCAACGCCAGCTGATGAACTCAATGCATGTCTAAAGTCCTCCAATTTGTGGAAACATGTCAAAGTACTTCATTTAAGCAAGAATATGCGTGTCGAGTTGCAAAATGACCAATCTGGAAACATATTCTCTAAACAACTCATTGACATTGGTAATGGCAAATTTCCTATAGACATGTTGACTGGCTGCATTAACTTTCCTCAAAGTTTTTGTCAGTTAACTCGATCAAAAGATGAACTTATTCAGAAGGTGTTTCCAGATGTTTCTCAAAATTACAGAAACCATGATTGGTTGAGCGAACGAGCTATACTGGCTGCAAAAAACATAGATGTAAATGAATTAAATTTGAAAATTCAAGAACAAATTACAGGCGAATTGAGGATATATAAATCAGTTGATTCGGCTACTAATCAAGATGATGTAGTCAACTATCCACCGGAATTTTTAAACTCGCTGGATTTGCCAGGATTGCCACCTCACAATCTCCAATTAAAGGTTGGATCGGTGGTTATAATGTTGCGAAATATCAACCAACCGCGTCTTTGCAACGGTACACGGTTAGCGATAAAAAAATTACTAAACAATGTGATAGAAGCAACTATATTCAAAGGAAAGTATAAAGGAGAAGATGTTCTCATACCGCGCATCCCAATGATTCCGACTGATGTGCCATTTGAGTTTAAACGACTACAGTTTCCAGTGCGGCTTGCTTTTGCTATGACTATAAACAAGTCCCAGGGGCAATCATTAAGTGTTTGTGGTATTAATTTAGAAAACCCATGTTTCTCACATGGTCAATTGTATGTTGCCTGTTCCCGTGTTGGAAAACCATCAGATTTGTTTATCTATGCGCCAGGTAATCAAACAAAAAACATCGTATACCACAAAGCACTACAATGATAATAATAATAATTATGATTCACATGATTAACAATAAAGCGATTACTTACTTTTAAATCCTTATATATGTTTTATTTAATTATTTTTTATTCACAACGCCCTATCACCAGGGTGACGGTTCTGTTCAGGAGAATTTTTTTAAATACGTAGGCAAAAAAACTGCCACATTACAAATCTTTTTGACAGGACGAAGTCTGTCGGGTCAGCTAGTTATCATTATAAATTCAAGATAGCCGCCGCTACAAAATGACGGATAATTTATGTTTTATTAATCCCATCAATATGGGTATCAAATGAAAGGGCTCAACAAGCAGAATACAATATACTATAAAAAATTGAAATCCAAGATGGCGGCCGCTACAAAATAGCGGATAACGTAGGTTTTATCAATCCCATCAACATGGGTATCAAATGAAAGGGCTCAACCAGTAGAATACAATATACTATATAAAATTAAAATCCAAGATAACGGCCTCTACAAAATGGCGGATAACGTAGGTTTTAACAATCCCATCAACATGGGTATCAAATGAAAGGTCTCAACAAGTAGAATACAATTTACTATGCAAAATTGAAATCTAAGATGGCCGCCGCTACCAAATGGCTGATAACAATTTTTTCGTCGAACTCAGATGTATGCAACAGATGTACCTTCCGTCCGAATTGATTTCGCAAGAGACGGAGTACATCTTATACACCCGAAAGCCATACAGTTTCCAGCTAAGTACAATTACGGGACGGCTGAAAGAAGAATGTTGCCTTTAATACTATCATGGGCTTCTACAATACATAAAATGCAGAGCAGCGCTGTGGATCACGCAGTCGTATACTTAGGTGCGAAACTGTTTGAAGAAGGTCAAGCCTATGTGGCTCTTAGTAGAGTAAGATCTTTGCAGGGACTACGTATAGAGGAGTTGGACTGCAATAAACTAACGGGCAAGAAACCTTGCAATAATGAAGCACTAAATGAATTAAACAGAATGCGAAATAAAAACTAAAAACCAAAAAATAAGAATAGGTAAAAAAACTTTTCAAGTTAAACGGTTTTATGTTGAACATGCAATGTTTAAGATAAATGTACTAAAAACCAAAAAATAATAAAATAGATACAGTCGTGGGAATTATAAACATCTGCATAGACTAGACTAAAATAAAACCGTGGGGCACGTCAATTGTCTACAATCGTTGATTAAAATTTTTGTTTTGTAATGTTACACTATAATTAGGCAGTTGTTCAACCGACAACGATGGACGTGTGATAAGTAGGGCTAGAATGTGAAAACAAGCTAGCAAGCTCGATTATAAGCGAGTTTTAGGGTTTCATAGTGGTGAGCGAGTAGTACTTTTATCATATGTTTTGTCGATTAAAGACAAACTACGAGCAGTGAAACGATTCCTCGCCAGCCAGCAGTGTGAATGTCCAACAATAAACTAGTTGAAACATCTCTTTTATTTACATGGAGTGTATAACTATTGGAATTTCCATGAGCAAGAAAATAGTAAGTAATTTCCTCACCGTCTGCGGGCCAAATGCCTAACGACGAATTAAACGATTCTTCTATCGCACATTAAGTCGATAATTTGTAGACAATTGACGTGCCCCACGGTTTTATTTTAGTCTAGTCTATGCATATTTTTATAATTCTCACGACTGTATCTATTTTATTATTTTTTGGATTTTAGTACATTTATCTTAAACATTGCAATGTATGTTTAACATAAAACCGTTTAACTTGAAAAGTTTTTTTACCTATTTTTATTTATATCATAGATTGGACCTTTGAGGATACTTTCTCAGAAAATTGAATGAATACTTCCATTATTTTGGTCTGCAAATTTTTTATATGAAGGCATGTTTTCCTTAAACTTAAATACTCTCCTAATATTTGAAACATTTACCTTATCGAAAAATGGACAACACCATTCGATTTTTCTATTATTTTGGTATGCAACATTTTTTATATGAAGGCATGTTTTCTTTTAAATTAAATGCTCTCCTAATATTTGAAACATTTATCTTATCGAAAAATGGACAACACCAGTCGATTTGTCGTATCAAAGAACCCTCATTCTCATAATTTCAGTATTTTTTGAGAGGAAAAACATTTTTCGTCAAATATGTAGCTGGACTATATATAGTAAGAAAAATATTGCATTTTTCCCAATACTCCAAAAATATATTTTTGGCCTATCATCATCTCGAAACATGTTCGATTAGATGAACTTTCAACTAAAATCGATAGGTGACTTTGTTATTGCCCTAATTCTATCAATTTTTGAATAACTATGGATATTTGATTTTACCCTCTTCATTGGATACTCCAAGTTTGACGCACTCTACTTCTGAATCGCATCATTTTAGAGCACTTCCGATTTTCTATATCATAGATTGGACCTTTGACGATATATTCTCAGAAAATTGAATGAATACTTCCATTATTTTGGTCTGTACTATTTTTTATATAAAGGCATGTTTTCTTTTAACTTAAATGCTCTCCTAATATTTGAAACACTCATCTTATCGAAAAATGGACAACACCAGTCGTTTTATCGTATCAAAGAACCCTTATTCTCATAATTTCAGTATTTTTCGAGAGGAAAAACATTTTTCGTCAAATATGTAGCTGGACTATAGTAAGGAAAATATTGCATTTTCCGCAATAATCCAAAAATATATTTTTGGCCTATCATCCTCTCGAAACATGTTCGATTAGATGAAATTTCATCTAAAATCGATAGGTGACTTTGTTAATGCCCTAATTCTATCAATTTTTGAATAACTATGGATATTTGATTTTACCCTCTTCATTGGATACTCCAAGTTTTACGCACTCTACTTCTGAATCGCATCATTTTAGAGCACTCCCGATTTTTTATATCATAGATAGGACCTTTGACGATACTTTCTCAGAAAATTGAATGAATACTTCTATTATTTTGGTATGCAACATTTTTTATATGAAGGCATGTTTTCTTTTAAATTAAATGGTCTCCTAATATTTGAAACATTTATCTTATCGAAAAATGGACAACACCAGTCGATTTGTCGTATCAAAGAACCCTTATTCTCATAATTTCAGTATTTTTCGAGAGGAAAAACATTTTTCGTCAAATATGTAGCTGGACTATAGTAAGGAAAATATTGCATTTTCCGCAATAATCCAAAAATATATTTTTGGCCTATCATCCTCTCGAAACATGTTCGATTAGATGAAATTTCATCTAAAATCGATAGGTGACTTTGTTAATGCCCTAATTCTATCAATTTTTGAATAACTATGGATATTTGATTTTACCCTCTTCATTGGATACTCCAAGTTTTACGCACTCGACTTCTGAATCGCATCATTTAAGAGCACTCCCGATTTTTTATATCATAGATTGGACCTTTGACGATACTTTCTCAGAAAATTGAATGAATACTTCTATTATTTTGGTATGCAACATTTTTTATATGAAGGCATGTTTTCTTTCAAATTAAATGGTCTCCTAATATTTGAAACATTTATCTTATCGAAAAATGGACAACACCAGTCGATTTGTCGTATGAAAGAACCCTCATTCTCATAATTTCAGTATTTTTTGAGAGGAAAAACATTTTTCGTCAAATATGTAGGAAAATATTGCATTTTTCGCAATACTCCAAAAATATATTTTTGGCCTATCATCCTCTCGAAACATGTTCGATTAGATGAAATTTTATCTAAAATCGATAGGTGACTTTGTTAATGCCCCAATTCTATCAATTTTTGAATAACTATGGATATTTGATTTTACCCTCTTCATTGGATACTCCAAGTTTTACGCACTCTACTTCTGAATCACATAATTTTAGAGCACTCCTGATTTTTTATATCATAGATTGGACCTTTCACGATACTTTCTCAGAAAATTGAATGAGTACTTCCATTATTTTGGTCTGTACTATTTTTTATATGAAGGCATGTTTTCTTTTAACTTAAATACTCTCCTAATATTTGAAACATTTATCTTATCGAAAAATGGACAACACCAGTCGATTTGTCGTATCAAAGAACCCGTATTCTCATAATTTCAGTACTTTTTGAGAGGAAAAACATTTTTCGTCAAATATGTAGCTGGACTATAGTATGGAATATATTGCATTTTTCGCAATACTCCAAAAATATATTTTTGGCCTATCATCCTCTCGAAACATGTTCGATTAGATGAACTTTCATCTAAAATCGATAGGTGACTTTGTTATTGCCCTAATTCTATCAATTTTTGAATAACTATGGATATTTGATTTTACCCTCTTCATTGGATACTCCAAGTTTGACGCACTCTACTTCTGAATCGCATCATTTTAGAGCACTTCCGATTTTCTATATCATAGATTGGACCTTTGACGATATATTCTCAGAAAATTGAATGAATACTTCCATTATTTTGGTCTGTACTATTTTTTATATAAAGGCATGTTTTCTTTTAACTTAAATGCTCTCCTAATATTTGAAACACTCATCTTATCGAAAAATGGACAACACCAGTCGTTTTATCGTATCAAAGAACCCTTATTCTCATAATTTCAGTATTTTTCGAGAGGAAAAACATTTTTCGTCAAATATGTAGCTGGACTATAGTAAGGAAAATATTGCATTTTCCGCAATAATCCAAAAATATATTTTTGGCCTATCATCCTCTCGAAACATGTTCGATTAGATGAAATTTCATCTAAAATCGATAGGTGACTTTGTTAATGCCCTAATTCTATCAATTTTTGAATAACTATGGATATTTGATTTTACCCTCTTCATTGGATACTCCAAGTTTTACGCACTCTACTTCTGAATCACATAATTTTAGAGCACTCCTGATTTTTTATATCATAGATTGGACCTTTCACGATACTTTCTCAGAAAATTGAATGAATACTTCCATTATTTTGGTCTGTACTATTTTTTATATGAAGGCATGTTTTCTTTTAACTTAAATACTCTCCTAATATTTGAAACATTTATCTTATCGAAAAATGGACAACACCAGTCGATTTGTCGTATCAAAGAACCCGTATTCTCATAATTTCAGTACTTTTTGAGAGGAAAAACATTTTTCGTCAAATATGTAGCTGGACTATAGTAAGGAATACTCCATTTTTCGCAATACTCCAAAAATATATTTTTGGCCTATCATCCTCTCGAAACATGTTCGATTAGATGAAATTTTATCTAAAATCGATAGGTGACTTTGTTAATGCCCCAATTCTATCAATTTTTGAATAACTATGGATATTTGATTTTACCCTCTTCATTGGATACTCCAAGTTTTACGCACTCTACTTCTGAATCACATAATTTTAGAGCACTCCTGATTTTTTATATCATAGATTGGACCTTTCACGATACTTTCTCAGAAAATTGAATGAATACTTCCATTATTTTGGTCTGTACTATTTTTTATATGAAGGCATGTTTTCTTTTAACTTAAATACTCTCCTAATATTTGAAACATTTATCTTATCGAAAAATGGACAACACCAGTCGATTTGTCGTATCAAAGAACCCGTATTCTCATAATTTCAGTACTTTTTGAGAGGAAAAACATTTTTCGTCAAATATGTAGCTGGACTATAGTAAGGAATATATTGCATTTTTCGCAATACTCCAAAAATATATTTTTGGCCTATCATCCTCTCGAAACATGTTCGATTAGATGAGATCTCATCTAAAATCGATAGGTGACATTGTTAATGCCCTAATTCTATCAATTTTTGAATAACTATGGATATTTGATTTTACCCTCTTCATTGGATACTCCTAGTTTGATGCACTCTACTTCTGAATCGCATCATTTTAGAGCACTCCCGATTTTTCATATCATAGATTGGACCTTTGACGATACTTTCTCAGAAAATTGAATGAATACTTCCATAATTTTGGTCTGTACTATTTTTTATATGAAGGCGTGTTTTCTTTTAACTTAAATGCTCTCCTAATATTTGAAACATTTATCTTATCGAAAAATGGACAACACCAGTCGATTTGTCGTATCAAAGAACCTTCATTCTCATGATTTCAGTATTTTTTGAGAGGAAAAACATTTTTCGTCAAATATGTAGCTGGACTATAGTAAGAAAAATATTGCATTTTTCCCAATACTCCAAAAATATATTTTTGGCCTATCATCATCTCGAAACATGTTCGATTAGATGAACTTTCATCTAAAATCGATAGGTGACTTTGTTATTGCCCTAATTCTATCAATTTTTGAATAACTATGGATATTTGATTTTACCCTCTTCATTGGATACTCCAAGTTTGACGCACTCTACTTCTGAATCACATAATTTTAGAGCACTCCTGATTTTTTATATCATAGATTGGACCTTTCACGATACTTTCTCAGAAAATTGAATGAATACTTCCATTATTTTGGTCTGTACTATTTTTTATATGAAGGCATGTTTTCTTTTAACTTAAATGCTCTCCTAATATTTGAAACATTTATCTTATCGAAAAATGGACAACACCAGTCGATTTGTCGTATCAAAGAACCCTTATTCTCATAATTTCAGTATTTTTTGAGAGGAAAAATATTTTTCGTCGAATATGTAGCTGGTAAGGAAAATATTGCATTATCCGCAATACTCCAAAAATATATTTTTAGCCTTTCATCCTCTCGAAACATGTTCGATTAGATGAAATTTCATCTAAAATCGATAGGTGACTTTGTTGATGCCCTAATTCTATCAATTTTTGAATAACTATGGATATTTGATTTTACCCTCTTCATTGGATACTCCAAGTTGGACGCACTCTACTTCTGAATCGCATCATTTTAGAGCACTCCCGATTTTTTATATCATAGATTGCACCTTTGACGATACTTTCTCAGAAAATTGAATGAATACTTCCATTATTTTGGTCTGTACTATTTAACATATGAAGGCATGTTTTCTTTTAACTTAAATGCTCTCCTAATATTTGAAACATTTATCTTATCGAAAAATGGACAACACCAGTCGATTTGTCGTATCAAAGAACCCTTATTCTCATTTCAGTATTTTTTTAGAGGAAAAACATTTTTCGTCAAATATGTAGCTGGACTATAGTAAAGAAAATATTCCATTTTTCGCAATACTCATCAAATATATTTTTGGCCTATCATCCTCTCCAAACATGTTCGATTAGATGAAATTTCATCTAAAATCGATATGTGACTTTGTTAATGCCCTAATTCTATCAATTTTTGAATAACTATGGATATTTGATTTTACTCTCTTCATTGGATACTCCAAGTTGGACGCACTCTACTTCTGAATCGCATCATTTTAGAGCACTCCCGATATTCTATATCATAGATTGGACCTTTGACGATACTTTCTCAGAAAATTGAATGAATACTTCAATTATTTTGGTCTGTACTATTTTTTATATGAAGGCATGTTTTCTTTTAACTTAAATGCTCTTCTTATATTTGAAACATTTATCTTATCGAAAAATGGACAACACCAGTCGATTTGTAAGTAAAATATTGCATTTTTCGCAATACTCCAAAAATATATTTTTGGCCTATCATCCTCTCGAAACATGTTCGATTAGATGAAATTTCATCTAAAATCGATAGGTGACTTTGTTAATGCCCTAATTCTATCAATTTTTGAATAACTATGGATATTTGATTTTACCCTCTTCATTGGATACTCCAAGTTTGACGCACTCTACTTCTGAATCGCATCATTTTAGAGCACTCGCGATTTTTTATATCATAGATTGAACCTTTGACGATCCTTTCTCAGAAAATTGAATGAATACTTCCATTATTTTGGTCTGCACTATTTTTTATATGAAGGCATGTTTTCTTTTAACTTAAATTCTCTTCTAATATTTGAAACATTTATCTTATCGAAAAATGGACAACACCAGTCGATTTGTATGTAAAATATTGCATTTTTCGCAATACTCCAAAAATATATTTTTGGCCTATCATCCTCTTGAAACATGTTCGATTAGATGAATTTTCATCTAAAATCGATAGGTGACTTTGTTAATGCCCTAATTCTATCAATTTTTGAATAACTATGGATATTTGATTTTACCCTCTTCATTGGATACTCCAAGTTTGACGCACTCTACTTCTGAATCGCATCATTTTAGAGCACTCCCGATTTTTTATATCATAGATTGGACGTTTGACGATACTTTCTCAGAAAATTGAATGAATACTTCCATTATTTTGGTCTGTACTATTTTTTATATGAAGGCATGTTTTCTTTCAACTTAAATGCTCTTCTTATATTTGAAACATTTATCTTATCGAAAAATGGACAACACCAGTCGATTTGTAAGTAAAATATTGCATTTTTCGCAATACTCCAAAAATATATTTTTGGCCTATCATCCTCTCGAAACATGTTCGATTAGATGAAATTTCATCTAAAATCGATAGGTGACTTTGTTAATGCCCTAATTCTATCAATTTTTGAATAACTATGGATATTTGATTTTACCCTCTTCATTGGATACTCCAAGTTTGACGCACTCTACTTCTGAATCGCATCATTGTAGAGCACTCCCGATTTTTTATATCATAGATTGGACCTTTGACGATACTTTCTCAGAAAATTGAATGAATACTTCCATTATTTTGGTCTGTACTATTTAACATATGAAGGCATGTTTTCTTTTAACTTAAATGCTCTCCTAATATTTGAAACATTTATCTTATCGAAAAATGGACAACACCAGTCGATTTGTCGTATCAAAGAACCCTTATTCTCATTTCAGTATTTTTTGAGAGGAAAAACATTTTTCGTCAAATATGTAGCTGGACTATAGTAAGGAAAATATTCCATTTTTCGCAATACTCATCAAATATATTTTTGGTCTATCATCCTCTCGAAACATGTTCGATTAGATGAAATTTCATCTAAAATCGATATGTGACTTTGTTAATGCCCTAATTCTATCAATTTTTGAATAACTATGGATATTTGATTTTACCCTCTTCATTGGATACTCCAAGTTGGACGCACTCTACTTCTGAATCGCATCATTTTAGAGCACTCCCGATTTTTTATATCATAAATTGGACCTTTGACGATACTTTCTCAGAAAATTGAATGAATACTTCCATTATTTTGGTCTGTACTATTTTTCATATGAAGGCATGTTTTCTTTTAACTTAAATGCTCTCCTAATATTTGAAACATTTATCTTATCGAAAAAACCAGTCGATTTGTCGTATCAAAGAACTCTTATTCTCATAATTTCAGTATTTTTTGAGAGGAAAAACATTTTTCGTCAAATATGTAGCTGGACTATAGTAAGGAAAATATTGCATTTTTCGCAATACTCATCAAATATATTTTTGGCCTATCATCCTCTCGAAACATGTTCGATTAGATGAAATTTCATCTAAAATCGATAGGTGACTTTGTTAATGCCCTAATTCTATCAATTTTTGAATAACTATGGATATTTGATTTTACCCTCTTCATTGGATACTCCAAGTTTGACGCACTCTACTTCTGAATCGCATCATTTTAGAGCACTCCCGATTTTTTATATCATAGATTGGACCTTTGACGATACTTTCTCAGAAAATTGAATGAATACTTCCATTATTTTGGTCTGTACTATTTTTTATATGAAGGCATGTTTTCTTCTAACTTAAATGCTCTTCTTATATTTGAAACATTTATCTTATCGAAAAATGGACAACACCAGTCGATTTGTAAGTAAAATATTGCATTTTTCGCAATACTCCAAAAATATATTTTTGGCCTATCATCCTCTCGAAACATGTTCGATTAGATGAAATTTCATCTAAAATCGATAGGTGACTTTGTTAATGCCCTAATTCTATCAATTTTTGAATAACTATGGATATTTGATTTTACCCTCTTCATTGGATACTCCAAGTTTGACGCACTCTACTTCTGAATCGCATCATTTTAGAGCACTCGCGATTTTTTATATCATAGATTGAACCTTTGACGATACTTTCTCAGAAAATTGAATGAATACTTCCATTATTTTGGTCTGCACTATTTTTTATATGATGGCATGTTTTCTTTTAACTTGAATTCTCTTCTAATATTTGAAACATTTATCTTATCGAAAAATGGACAACACCAGTCGATTTGTATGTAAAATATTGCATTTTTCGCAATACTCCAAAAATATATTTTTGGCCTATCATCCTCTTGAAACATGTTCGATTAGATGAATTTTCATCTAAAATCGATAGGTGACTTTGTTAATGCCCTAATTCTATCAATTTTTGAATAACTATGGATATTTGATTTTACCCTCTTCATTGGATACTCCAAGTTTGACGCACTCTACTTCTGAATCGCATCATTTTAGAGCACTCCCGATTTTTTATATCATAGATTGGACCTTTGACGATACTTTCTCAGAAAATTGAATGAATACTTCCATTATTTTGGTCTGTACTATTTTTTATATGAAGGCATGTTTTCTTTTAACTTAAGTGCTCTTCTTATATTTGAAACATTTATCTTATCGAAAAATGGACAACACCAGTCGATTTGTAAGTAAAATATTGCATTTTTCGCAATACTCCAAAAATAAATTTTTGGCCTATCATCCTCTCGAAACATGTTCGATTAGATGAAATTTCATCTAAAATCGATAGGTGACTTTGTTAATGCCCTAATTCTATCAATTTTTGAATAACTATGGATATTTGATTTTACCCTCTTCATTGGATACTCCAAGTTTGACGCACTCTACTTCTGAATCGCATCATTGTAGAGCACTCCCGATTTTTTATATCATAGATTGGACCTTTGACGATACTTTCTCAGAAAATTGAATGAATACTTCCATTATTTTGGTCTGCACTATTTTTTATATGATGGCATGTTTTCTTTTAACTTGAATTCTCTTCTAATATTTGAAACATTTATCTTATCGAAAAATGGACAACACCAGTCGATTTGTATGTAAAATATTGCATTTTTCGCAATACTCCAAAAATATATTTTTGGCCTATCATCCTCTTGAAACATGTTCGATTAGATGAATTTTCATCTAAAATCGATAGGTGACTTTGTTAATGCCCTAATTCTATCAATTTTTGAATAACTATGGATATTTGATTTTACCCTCTTCATTGGATACTCCAAGTTTGACGCACTCTACTTCTGAATCGCATCATTTTAGAGCACTCCCGATTTTTTATATCATAGATTGGACCTTTGACGATACTTTCTCAGAAAATTGAATGAATACTTCCATTATTTTGGTCTGTACTATTTTTTATATGAAGGCATGTTTTCTTTTAACTTAAGTGCTCTTCTTATATTTGAAACATTTATCTTATCGAAAAATGGACAACACCAGTCGATTTGTAAGTAAAATATTGCATTTTTCGCAATACTCCAAAAATATATTTTTGGCCTATCATCCTCTCGAAACATGTTCGATTAGATGAAATTTCATCTAAAATCGATAGGTGACTTTGTTAATGCCCTAATTCTATCAATTTTTGAATAACTATGGATATTTGATTTTACCCTCTTCATTGGATACTCCAAGTTTGACGCACTCTACTTCTGAATCGCATCATTGTAGAGCACTCCCGATTTTTTATATCATAGATTGGACCTTTGACGATACTTTCTCAGAAAATTGAATGAATATTTCCATTATTTTGGTCTGTACTATTTAACATATGAAGGCATGTTTTCTTTTAACTTAAATGCTCTCCTAATATTTGAAACATTTATCTTATCGAAAAATGGACAACACCAGTCGATTTGTCGTATCAAAGAACCCTTATTCTCATAATTTCAGTATTTTTTGAGAGGAAAAACATTTTTCGTCAAATATGTAGCTGGACTATAGTAAGGAAAATATTCCATTTTTCGCAATACTCATCAAATATATTTTTGGCCTATCATCCTCTCCAAACATGTTCGATTAGATGAAATTTCATCTAAAATCGATATGTGACTTTGTTAATGCCCTAATTCTATCAATTTTTGAATAACTATGGATATTTGATTTTACCCTCTTCATTGGATACTCCAAGTTGGACGCACTCTACTTCTGAATCGCATCATTTTAGAGCACTCCCGATTTTCTATATCATAGATTGGACCTTTGACGATACTTTCTCAGAAAATTGAATGAATACTTCCATTATTTTGGTCTGTACTATTTTTTATATGAAGGCATGTTTTCTTTTAACTTAAGTGCTCTTCTTATATTTGAAACATTTATCTTATCGAAAAATGGACAACACCAGTCGATTTGTAAGTAAAATATTGCATTTTTCGCAATACACCAAAAATATATTTTTGGCCTATCATCCTCTCGAAACATGTTCGATTAGATGAAATTTCATCTAAAATCGATAGGTGACTTTGTTAATGCCCTAATTCTATCAATTTTTGAATAACTATGGATATTTGATTTTACCCTCTTCATTGGATACTCCAAGTTTGACGCACTCTACTTCTGAATCGCATCATTTTAGAGCACTCGCGATTTTTTATATCATAGATTTAACCTTTGACGATACTTTCTCAGAAAATTGAATGAATACTTCCATTATTTTGGTCTGCACTATTTTTTATATGAAGGCATGTTTTCTTTTAACTTAAATTCTCTTCTAATATTTGAAACATTTATCTTATCGAAAAATGGACAACACCAGTCGATTTGTATGTAAAATATTGCATTTTTCGCAATACTCCAAAAATATATTTTTGGCCTATCATCCTCTTGAAACATGTTCGATTAGATGAATTTTCATCTAAAATCGATAGGTGATTTTGTTAATGCCCTAATTCTATCAATTTTTGAATAACTATGGATATTTGATTTTACCCTCTTCATTGGATACTCCAAGTTTGACGCACTCTACTTCTGAATCGCATCATTTTAGAGCACTCCCGATTTTTTATATCATAGATTGGACCTTTGACGATACTTTCTCAGAAAATTGAATGAATACTTCCATTATTTTGGTCTGTACTATTTTTTATATGAAGGCATGTTTTCTTTTAACTTAAATGCTCTTCTTATATTTCAAACATTTATCTTATCGAAAAATGGACAACACCAGTCGATTTGTAAGTAAAATATTGCATTTTTCGCAATACTCCAAAAATATATTTTTGGCCTATCATCCTCTCGAAACATGTTCGATTAGATGAAATTTCATCTAAAATCGATAGGTGACTTTGTTAATGCCCTAATTCTATCAATTTTTGAATAACTATGGATATTTGATTTTACCCTCTTCATTGGATACTCCAAGTTTGACGCACTCTACTTCTGAATCGCATCATTTTAGAGCACTCCCGATTTTTTATATCATAGATTGGACCTTTGACGATACTTTCTCAGAAAATTGAATGAATACTTCCATTATTTTGGTCTGTACTATTTTTTATATGAAGGCATGTTTTCTTCTAACTTAAATGCTCTTCTTATATTTGAAACATTTATCTTATCGAAAAATGGACAACACCAGTCGATTTGTAAGTAAAATATTGCATTTTTCGCAAAACTCCAAAAATATAATTTTGGTCTGCACTATTTTTTATATGAAGGCATGTTTTCTTTTAACTTGAATTCTCTTCTAATATTTGAAACATTTATCTTATCGAAAAATGGACAACACCAGTCGATTTGTAAGTAAAATATTGCATTTTTCGCAAAACTCCAAAAATATATTTTTGGCCTATCATCCTCTCGAAACATGTTCGATTAGATGAAATTTCATCTAAAATCGATAGGTGACTTTGTTAATGCCCTAATTCTATCAATTTTTGAATAACTATGGATATTTGATTTTACCCTCTTCATTGGATACTCCAAGTTTGACGCACTCTACTTCTGAATCGCATCATTTTAGAGCACTCCCGATTTTTTATATCATAGATTGGACCTTTGACGATACTTTCTCAGAAAATTGAATGAATACTTCCATTATTTTGGTCTGTACTATTTTTTATATGAAGGCATGTTTTCTTCTAACTTAAATGCTCTTCTTATATTTGAAACATTTATCTTATCGAAAAATGGACAACACCAGTCGATTTGTAAGTAAAATATTGCATTTTTCGCAAAACTCCAAAAATATAATTTTGGTCTGCACTATTTTTTATATGAAGGCATGTTTTCTTTTAACTTGAATTCTCTTCTAATATTTGAAACATTTATCTTATCGAAAAATGGACAACACCAGTCGATTTGTAAGTAAAATATTGCATTTTTCGCAAAACTCCAAAAATATATTTTTGGCCTATCATCCTCTCGAAACATGTTCGATTAGATGAAATTTCATCTAAAATCGATAGGTGACTTTGTTAATGCCCTAATTCTATCAATTTTTGAATAACTATGGATATTTGATTTTACCCTCTTCATTGGATACTCCAAGTTTGACGCACTCTACTTCTGAATCGCATCATTGTAGAGCACTCCCGATTTTTTATATCATAGATTGGACCTTTGACGATACTTTCTCAGAAAATTGAATGAATACTTCCATTATTTTGGTCTGTACTATTTTTTATATGAAGGCATGTTTTCTTTTAACTTAAATGCTCTTCTAATATTTGAAACATTTATCTTATCGAAAAATGGACAACACCAGTCGATTTGTAAGTAAAATATTGCATTTTTCGCAAAACTCCAAAAATATATTTTTGGCCTATCATCCTCTCGAAACATGTTCGATTAGATGAAATTTCATCTAAAATCGATAGGTGACTTTGTTAATGCCCTAATTCTATCAATTTTTGAATAACTATGGATATTTGATTTTACCCTCTTCATTGGATACTCCAAGTTTGACGCACTCTACTTCTGAATCGCATCATTGTAGAGCACTCCCGATTTTTTATATCATAGATTGGACCTTTGACGATACTTTCTCAGAAAATTGAATGAATACTTCCATTATTTTGGTCTGTACTTTTTTTTATATGAAGGCATGTTTTCTTTTAACTTAAATGCTCTTCTAATATTTGAAACATTTATCTTATCGAAAAATGGACAACACCAGTCGATTTGTCGTATCAAAGAACCCTTATTCTCATTTCAGTATTTTTTGAGAGGAAAAACATTTTTCGTCAAATATGTAGCTGGACTATAGTAAGGAAAATATTCCATTTTTCGCAATACTCATCAAATATATTTTTGGTCTATCATCCTCTCGAAACATGTTCGATTAGATGAAATTTCATCTAAAATCGATAGGTGACTTTGTTAATGCCCTAATTCTATCAATTTTTGAATAACTATGGATATTTGATTTTACCCTCTTCATTGGATACTCCAAGTTTGACGCACTCTACTTCTGAATCGCATCATTTTAGAGCACTCCCGATTTTTTATATCATAGATTGGACCTTTGACGATACTTTCTCAGAAAATTGAATGAATACTTCCATTATTTTGGTCTGTACTATTTTTTATATGAAGGCATGTTTTCTTCTAACTTAAATGCTCTTCTTATATTTGAAACATTTATCTTATCGAAAAATGGACAACACCAGTCGATTTGTAAGTAAAATATTGCATTTTTCGCAATACTCCAAAAATAAATTTTTGGCCTATCATCCTCTCGAAACATGTTCGATTAGATGAAATTTCATCTAAAATCGATAGGTGACTTTGTTAATGCCCTAATTCTATCAATTTTTGAATAACTATGGATATTTGATTTTACCCTCTTCATTGGATACTCCAAGTTTGACGCACTCTACTTCTGAATCGCATCATTGTAGAGCACTCCCGATTTTTTATATCATAGATTGGACCTTTGACGATACTTTCTCAGAAAATTGAATGAATACTTCCATTATTTTGGTCTGTACTTTTTTTTATATGAAGGCATGTTTTCTTTTAACTTAAATGCTCTTCTAACATTTGAAACATTTATCTTATCGAAAAATGGACAACACCAGTCGATTTGTCGTATCAAAGAACCCTTATTCTCATTTCAGTATTTTTTGAGAGGAAAAACATTTTTCGTCAAATATGTAGCTGGACTATAGTAAGGAAAATATTCCATTTTTCGCAATACTCATCAAATATATTTTTGGTCTATCATCCTCTCGAAACATGTTCGATTAGATGAAATTTCATCTAAAATCGATAGGTGACTTTGTTAATGCCCTAATTCTATCAATTTTTGAATAACTATGGATATTTGATTCTACCCTCTTCATTGGATACTCCAAGTTTGACGCACTCTACTTCTGAATCGCATCATTTTAGAGCACTCCCGATTTTTCATATCATAGATTGGACCTTTGACGATACTTTCTCAGAAAATTGAATGAATACTTCAATTATTTTGGTCTGTACTATTTTTTATATGAAGGCATTTTTTCTTTTAACTTAAATGCTCTCCTAATATTTGAAACATTTATCGTATCGAAAAATGGACAACACCAGTCGATTTGTCGTATCAAAGAACCCTTATTCTCATAATTTCAGTATTTTTTGAGAGGAAAAACATTTTTCGTCAAATATGTAGCTGGAAAATATTGCATTTTTCACAATACTCATAAAATATATTTTTGGCCTTTCATCCTCTCGAAACATGTTCGATTAGATGAAATTTCATCTAAAATCGATAGGTGACTTTGTTAATGCCCTAATTCTATCAATTTTTGAATAACTATAGATATTTGATTTTACCCTCTTCATTGGATACTCCAAGTTTGACGCACTCTACTTCTGAATCGCATCATTTTAGAGCACTCCCGATTTTTTATATCATAGATTGGACCTTTGACGATACTTTCTCAGAAAATTGAATGAATACTTCCATTATTTTGGTCTGTACTATTTTTTATATGAAGGCATGTTTTCTTCTAACTTAAATGCTCTCCTAATATTTGAAACATTTATCTTATCGAAAAATGGACAACACCAGTCGATTTGTCGTATCAAAGAACCCTTATTCTCATAATTTCAGTATTTTTTGAGAGGAAAAACATTTTTCGTCAAATATGTAGCTGGAAAATATTGCATTTTTCACAATACTCAAAAATATATTTTTGGCCTTTCATCCTCTCGAAACATGTTCGATTAGATGAAATTTCATCTAAAATCGATAGGTGACTTTGTTAATGCCCCAATTCTATCAATTTTTGTATAACTATGGATATTTGATTTTACCCTATTCATTGGATACTCCAAGTTTGACGCACTCTACTTCTGAATCGCATCATTTTAGAGCACTCCCGATTTTTCATATCATAGATCGGACCTTTGACGATACTTTCTCAGAAAATTGAATGAATACTTCCATTATTTTGGTCTGTACTATTTTTTATATGAGGGCATGTTTTCTTTTAACTTAAATGCTCTTCTAATATTTGAAACATTTATCTTATCGAAAAATGGACACCAGTCGATTTGTCGTATCAAAGAACCCTTATTCTCATAATTTCAGTATTTTTTGAGAGGAAAAACATTTTTCGTCGAATATGTAGCTGGACTATAGTAAGGAAAATATTACATTTTTCGCAATACTCCAAAAATATATTTTTGGCCTATCATCCTCTCGAAACATGTTCGATTAGATGAAATTTCATCTAAAATCGATAGGTGACTTTGTTAATGCCCTAATTCTATCAATTTTTGAATAACTATGGATATTTGATTTTACCCTCTTCATTGGATACTCCAAGTTTGACGCACTCTACTTCTGAATCGCATCATTTTAGAGCACACCCGATTTTTTATATCATAGATTGGACCTTTGACGATACTTTCTCAGAAAATTGAATGAATACTTCCATTATTTTGGTCTGTACAATTTTTTATATGAAGGCATGTTTTCTTCTAACTTAAATGCTCTCCTAATATTTGAAACATTTATCTTATCGAAAAATGGACACCAGTCGATTTGTCGTATCAAAGAACCCTTATTCTCATAATTTCAGTATTTTTTGAGAGGAAAAACATTTTTCGTCAAATATGTAGCTGGAAAATATTGCATTTTTCACAATACTCATAAAATATATTTTTGGCCTTTCATCATCTCGAAACATGTTCGATTAGATGAAATTTCATCTAAAATCGATAGGTGACTTTGTTAATGCCCTAATTCTATCAATTTTTGAATAACTATGGATATTTGATTTTACCCTCTTCATTGGATACTCCAAGTTTGACGCACTCTACTTCTGAATCGCATCATTTTAGAGCACTCCCAATTTTTTATATCATAGATTGGACCTTTGACGATACTTTCTCAGAAAATTGAATGAATACTTCCATTATTTTGGTCTGTACTATTTTTTATATGAAGGCATGTTTTCTTTTAACTTAAATGCTCTCCTAATATTTGAAACATTTATCTTATCGAAAAATGGACAACACCAGTCGATTTGTCGTATCAAAGAACCCTTATTCTCATAATTTCAGTATTTTTTGAGAGGAAAAACATTTTTCGTCAAATATGTAGCTGGACTATAGTAAGGAAAATATTGCATTTTTCGTAATACTCATCAAATATATTTTTGGCCTATCACCCTCTCGAAACATGTTCGATTAGATGAAATTTCATCTAAAATCGATAGGTGACTTTGTTAATGCCCTAATTCTATCAATTTTTGAATAACTATGGATATTTGATTTTACCCTCTTCATTGGATACTCCAAGTTTGACGCACTCTACTTCTGAATCGCATCATTTTAGAGCATTCCCGATTTTTTATATCATAGATTGGACCTTTGACGATACTTTCTCAGAAAATTGAATGAATACTTCCATTATTTTGGTCTGTACTATTTTTTATATGAAGGCATGTTTTCTTTCAACTTAAATGCTCTTCTAATATTTGAAACATTTATCTTATCGAAAAATGGACAACAGTCGATTTGTCGTATCAAAGAACCCTTATTCTCATAATTTCAGTATTTTTTGAGAGGAAAAACATTTTTCGTCAAATATGTAGCTGGACTATAGTAAGGAAAATATTGCATTTTTCGCAATACTCATCAAATATATTTTTGGCCTATCACCCTCTCGAAACATGTTCGATTAGATGAAATTTCATCTAAAATCGATAGGTGACTTTGTTAATGCCCTAATTCTATCAATTTTTGAATAACTATGGATATTTGATTCTACCCTCTTCATTGGATACTCCAAGTTTTACGCACTCTACTTCTGAATCGCATCATTTTAGAGCACTCCCGATTTTTTATATCATAGATTGGACCTTTGACGATACTTTCTCAGAAAATTGAATGAATACTTCCATTATTTTGGTCTGTACTATTTTTCATATGAAGGCATGTTTTCTTTTAACTTAAATGCTCTCCTAATATTTGAAACATTCATCTTATCGAAAAATGGACAACACCAGTCGATTTGTCGTATCAAGGAACCCTTATTCTCATAATTTCAGTATTTTTTGAGAGGAAAAACATTTTTCGTCAAATATGTAGCTGGACTATAGTAAGGAAAATATTGCATTTTTCGCAATACTCCAAAAATATATTTTTGGCCTATCACCCTCTCGAAACATGTTCGATTAGATGAAATTTCATCTAAAATCGATAGGTGACTTTGTTAATGCCCTAATTCTATCAATTTTTGAATAACTATGGATATTTGATTGTACCCTCTTCATTGGATACTCCAAGTTTGACGCACTCTACTTCTGAATCGCATCATTTTAGAGCATTCCCGATTTTTTATATCATAGATTGGACCTTTGACGATACTTTCTCAGAAAATTGAATGAATACTTCCATTATTTTGGTCTGTACTATTTTTTATATGAAGGCATGTTTTCTTTCAACTTAAATGCTCTTCTAATATTTGAAACATTTATCTTATCGAAAAATGGACAACAGTCGATTTGTCGTATCAAAGAACTCTTATTCTCATAATTTCAGTATTTTTTGAGAGGAAAAACATTTTTCGTCAAATATGTAGCTGGACTATAGTAAGGAAAATATTGCATTTTTCGCAATACTAATCAAATATATTTTTGGCCTATCATCCTCTCGAAACATGTTCGATTAGATGAAATTTCATCTAAAATCGATAGGTGACTTTGTTAATGCCCTAATTCTATCAATTTTTGAATAACTATGGATATTTGATTTTACCCTCTTCATTGGATACTCCAAGTTTGACGCACTCTACTTCTGAATCGCATCATTTTAGAGCATTCCCGATTTTTTATATCATAGATTGGACCTTTGACGATACTTTCTCAGAAAATTGAATGAATACTTCCATTATTTTGGTCTGTACTATTTTTTATATGAAGGCATGTTTTCTTTCAACTTAAATGCTCTTCTAATATTTGAAACATTTATCTTATCGAAAAATGGACAACAGTCGATTTGTCGTATCAAAGAACCCTTATTCTCATAATTTCAGTATTTTTTGAGAGGAAAAACATTTTTCGTCAAATATGTAGCTGGACTATAGTAAGGAAAATATTGCATTTTTCGCAATACTAATCAAATATATTTTTGGCCTATCATCCTCTCGAAACATGTTCGATTAGATGAAATTTCATCTAAAATCGATAGGTGACTTTGTTAATGCCCTAATTCTATCAATTTTTGAATAACTATGGATATTTGATTCTACCCTCTTCATTGGATACTCCAAGTTTTACGCACTCTACTTCTGAATCGCATCATTTTAGAGCACTCCCGATTTTTTATATCATAGATTGGACCTTTCACGATACTTTCTCAGAAAATTGAATGAATACTTCCATTATTTTGGTCTGTACTATTTTTCATATGAAGGCATGTTTTCTTTTAACTTAAATGCTCTCCTAATATTTGAAACATTTATCTTATCGAAAAATGGACACCAGTCGATTTGTCGTATCAAAGAACCCTTATTCTCATAATTTCAGTATTTTTTGAGAGGAAAAACATTTTTCGTCAAATATGTAGCTGGAAAATATTGCATTTTTCACAATACTCATAAAATATATTTTTGGCCTTTCATCATCTCGAAACATGTTCGATTAGATGAAATTTCATCTAAAATCGATAGGTGACTTTGTTAATGCCCTAATTCTATCAATTTTTGAATAACTATGGATATTTGATTTTACCCTCTTCATTGGATACTCCAAGTTTGACGCACTCTACTTCTGAATCGCATCATTTTAGAGCACTCCCAATTTTTTATATCATAGATTGGACCTTTGACGATACTTTCTCAGAAAATTGAATGAATACTTCCATTATTTTGGTCTGTACTATTTTTTATATGAAGGCATGTTTTCTTTTAACTTAAATGCTCTCCTAATATTTGAAACATTTATCTTATCGAAAAATGGACAACACCAGTCGATTTGTCGTATCAAAGAACCCTTATTCTCATAATTTCAGTATTTTTTGAGAGGAAAAACATTTTTCGTCAAATATGTAGCTGGACTATAGTAAGGAAAATATTGCATTTTTCGTAATACTCATCAAATATATTTTTGGCCTATCACCCTCTCGAAACATGTTCGATTAGATGAAATTTCATCTAAAATCGATAGGTGACTTTGTTAATGCCCTAATTCTATCAATTTTTGAATAACTATGGATATTTGATTTTACCCTCTTCATTGGATACTCCAAGTTTGACGCACTCTACTTCTGAATCGCATCATTTTAGAGCATTCCCGATTTTTTATATCATAGATTGGACCTTTGACGATACTTTCTCAGAAAATTGAATGAATACTTCCATTATTTTGGTCTGTACTATTTTTTATATGAAGGCATGTTTTCTTTCAACTTAAATGCTCTTCTAATATTTGAAACATTTATCTTATCGAAAAATGGACAACAACAGTCGATTTGTCGTATCAAAGAACCCTTATTCTCATAATTTCAGTATTTTTTGAGAGGAAAAACATTTTTCGTCAAATATGTAGCTGGACTATAGTAAGGAAAATATTGCATTTTTCGCAATACTAATCAAATATATTTTTGGCCTATCATCCTCTCGAAACATGTTCGATTAGATGAAATTTCATCTAAAATCGATAGGTGACTTTGTTAATGCCCTAATTCTATCAATTTTTGAATAACTATGGATATTTGATTTTACCCTCTTCATTGGATACTCCAAGTTTGACGCACTCTACTTCTGAATCGCATCATTTTAGAGCATTCCCGATTTTTTATATCATAGATTGGACCTTTGACGATACTTTCTCAGAAAATTGAATGAATACTTCCATTATTTTGGTCTGTACTATTTTTTATATGAAGGCATGTTTTCTTTCAACTTAAATGCTCTTCTAATATTTGAAACATTTATCTTATCGAAAAATGGACAACAACAGTCGATTTGTCGTATCAAAGAACCCTTATTCTCATAATTTCAGTATTTTTTGAGAGGAAAAACATTTTTCGTCAAATATGTAGCTGGACTATAGTAAGGAAAATATTGCATTTTTCGCAATACTAATCAAATATATTTTTGGCCTATCATCCTCTCGAAACATGTTCGATTAGATGAAATTTCATCTAAAATCGATAGGTGACTTTGTTAATGCCCTAATTCTATCAATTTTTGAATAACTATGGATATTTGATTTTACCCTCTTCATTGGATACTCCAAGTTTGACGCACTCTACTTCTGAATCGCATCATTTTAGAGCATTCCCGATTTTTTATATCATAGATTGGACCTTTGACGATACTTTCTCAGAAAATTGAATGAATACTTCCATTATTTTGGTCTGTACTATTTTTTATATGAAGGCATGTTTTCTTTCAACTTAAATGCTCTTCTAATATTTGAAACATTTATCTTATCGAAAAATGGACAACACCAGTCGATTTGTCGTATCAAAGAACCCTTATTCTCATAATTTCAGTATTTTTTGAGAGGAAAAACATTTTTCGTCAAATATGTAGCTGGACTATAGTAAGGAAAATATTGCATTTTTCGTAATACTCATCAAATATATTTTTGGCCTATCACCCTCTCGAAACATGTTCGATTAGATGAAATTTCATCTAAAATCGATAGGTGACTTTGTTAATGCCCTAATTCTATCAATTTTTGAATAACTATGGATATTTGATTTTACCCTCTTCATTGGATACTCCAAGTTTGACGCACTCTACTTCTGAATCGCATCATTTTAGAGCATTCCCGATTTTTTATATCATAGATTGGACCTTTGACGATACTTTCTCAGAAAATTGAATGAATACTTCCATTATTTTGGTCTGTACTATTTTTTATATGAAGGCATGTTTTCTTTCAACTTAAATGCTCTTCTAATATTTGAAACATTTATCTTATCGAAAAATGGACAACAACAGTCGATTTGTCGTATCAAAGAACCCTTATTCTCATAATTTCAGTATTTTTTGAGAGGAAAAACATTTTTCGTCAAATATGTAGCTGGACTATAGTAAGGAAAATATTGCATTTTTCGCAATACTAATCAAATATATTTTTGGCCTATCATCCTCTCGAAACATGTTCGATTAGATGAAATTTCATCTAAAATCGATAGGTGACTTTGTTAATGCCCTAATTCTATCAATTTTTGAATAACTATGGATATTTGATTTTACCCTCTTCATTGGATACTCCAAGTTTGACGCACTCTACTTCTGAATCGCATCATTTTAGAGCATTCCCGATTTTTTATATCATAGATTGGACCTTTGACGATACTTTCTCAGAAAATTGAATGAATACTTCCATTATTTTGGTCTGTACTATTTTTTATATGAAGGCATGTTTTCTTTCAACTTAAATGCTCTTCTAATATTTGAAACATTTATCTTATCGAAAAATGGACAACAGTCGATTTGTCGTATCAAAGAACTCTTATTCTCATAATTTCAGTATTTTTTGAGAGGAAAAACATTTTTCGTCAAATATGTAGCTGGACTATAGTAAGGAAAATATTGCATTTTTCGCAATACTAATCAAATATATTTTTGGCCTATCATCCTCTCGAAACATGTTCGATTAGATGAAATTTCATCTAAAATCGATAGGTGACTTTGTTAATGCCCTAATTCTATCAATTTTTGAATAACTATGGATATTTGATTTTACCCTCTTCATTGGATACTCCAAGTTTGACGCACTCTACTTCTGAATCGCATCATTTTAGAGCATTCCCGATTTTTTATATCATAGATTGGACCTTTGACGATACTTTCTCAGAAAATTGAATGAATACTTCCATTATTTTGGTCTGTACTATTTTTCATATGAAGGCATGTTTTCTTTTAACTTAAATGCTCTCCTAATATTTGAAACATTCATCTTATCGAAAAATGGACAACACCAGTCGATTTGTCGTATCAAAGAACCCTTATTCTCATAATTTCAGTATTTTTTGAGAGGACAAACATTTTTCGTCAAATATGTAGCTGGACTATAGTAAGGAAAATATTGCATTTTTCGCAATACTCATCAAATATATTTTTGGCCTATCATCCTCTCGAAACATGTTCGATTAGATGAAATTTCATCTAAAATCGATAGGTGACATTGTTAATGCCCTAATTCTATCAATTTTTGAATAACTATGGATATTTGATTTTACCCTCTTCATTAAATACTCCAAGTTTGACGCACTCTACTTCTGAATCGCATCATTTTAGAGCACTCCCGATTTTTTATATCATAGATTGGACCTTTGACGATACTTTCTCAGAAAATTGAATGAATACTTCCATTATTTTGGTCTGTACTATTTTTTATATGAAGGCATGTTTTCTTTCAACTTAAATGCTCTTCTAATATTTGAAACATTTATCTTATCGAAAAATGGACAACAACAGTCGATTTGTCGTATCAAAGAACCCTTATTCTCATAATTTCAGTATTTTTTGAGAGGAAAAACATTTTTCGTCAAATATGTAGCTGGACTATAGTAAGGAAAATATTGCATTTTTCGCAATACTAATCAAATATATTTTTGGCCTATCATCCTCTCGAAACATGTTCGATTAGATGAAATTTCATCTAAAATCGATAGGTGACTTTGTTAATGCCCTAATTCTATCAATTTTTGAATAACTATGGATATTTGATTTTACCCTCTTCATTAAATACTCCAAGTTTGACGCACTCTACTTCTGAATCGCATCATTTTAGAGCACTCCCGATTTTTTATATCATAGATTGGACCTTTGACGATACTTTCTCAGAAAATTGAATGAATACTTCCATTATTTTGGTCTGTACTATTTTTTATATGAAGGCATGTTTTCTTTCAAATTAAATGCTCTTCTAATATTTGAAACATTTATCTTATCGAAAAATGGACAACAACAGTCGATTTGTCGTATCAAAGAACCCTTATTCTCATAATTTCAGTATTGTTTGAGAGGAAAAACATTTTTCGTCAAATATGTAGCTGGACTATAGTTAGGAAAATATTGCATTTTTCGCAATACTCATCAAATATATTTTTGGCCTATCATCCTCTCGAAACATGTTCGATTAGATGAAATTTCATCTAAAATCGATAGGTGACTTTGTTAATGCCCTAATTCTATCAATTTTTGAATAACTATGGATATTTGATTTTACCCTCTTCATTGGATACCCCAAGTTTGACGCACTCTACTTCTGAATCGCATCATTTTAGAGCACTCCCGATTTTTTATATCATAGATTGGACCTTTGACGATACTTTCTCAGAATATTGAATGAATACTTCCATTATTTTGGTCTGTACTATTTTTCATACGAAGGCATGTTTTCTTTTAACTTAAATGCTCTCCTAATATTTGAAACATTTATCTTATCGAAAAATGGACAACACCAGTCGATTTGTCGTATCAAAGAACCCTTATCCTCATAATTTCAGTATTTTTTGAGAGGAAAAACATTTTTCGTCAAATATGTAGCTGGACTCCAAGTAAGGAAAATATTGCATTTTTCGCAATACTCACAAAATATATTTTTGGCCTATCATCCTCTCGAAACATGTTCGATTAGATGAAATTTCATCTAAAATCGATAGGTGACTTTGTTAATGCCCTAATTCTATCAATTTTTGAATAACTATGGATATTTGATTCTACCCTCTTCATTGGATACTCCAAGTTTGACGCACTCTACTTCTGAATCGCATCATTTTAGAGCACTCCCGATTTTTTATATCATAGATTGGACCTTTGACGATACTTTCTCAGAAAATTGAATGAATACTTCCATTATTTTGGTCTGTACTATTTTTTATATGAAGGCATGTTTTCTTTCAACTTAAATGCTCTCCTCATATTTGAAACATTTATCTTATCGAAAAATGGACAACACCAGTCGATTTGCCGTATCAAAGAACCCTTCTTCTCATAATTTCAGTATTTTTTGAGAGGAAAAACATTTTTCGTCAAATATGTAGCTGGACATATATACGACTGTAAATGTAATTTTTATTCATTGTAATAATCGTTAAATAAAGTAGTCACTGCAATAATTGTTGTTTTTTAAAAACTAACTTCTTGAAACCCAAACTTCACTCGCACCTCGTCTTTTGCAAAGTTGAATTTCATATTTATCGACGATTACAGTCGTATACCTGAATGGAACTAGAAACGGCGCCAGTTAGCGTCTGCTAGTGCGTGCAGACTTAAAGAACCAAATAGTAGCGTGGACGATTCTTGTCTTTAATTCGGATTGGAAACTCCGAACGAGATGGCATTGCTCCCTCCTGACGAGATCCAAACCCGTCGACGATTGTTTTTCTCCTTGCAATCATTGCAAACCATCAGAGATATCTGTATCGACAAGAATGTCGATGAATGGCACGTTCGTCGAATGATATTTAATTAATTCTCAATTATAGTATTTTTCAATCACTTCGCATTTTACTTACAGCTTATACCAATAATTACCTCATTACCTCATGAGCATAAATACAAATTCATAAAAATGTTAAAGAAATTTCATCATCACTCTGCATATGATTTACCTTGTATTATTTTATGGATATACAGAAAAATTATATCGAATTTGTTTTATTTTAACTAAGCATAGTTTGATTTCACAAGCAATCTCCACAGTACATGTTTAATTTACAAATGATTTATTAACAAGAACTATGTAAAGGTTGGCCATTATAAATTGAGTTTGATAAATTTTATGGCCCCTTATTATTTGGAATAGGACATCAATGAAACGAGATATAAAGCGAAGTAAAGTGAATTATTAGATGAGAACAAAAGAAGATTCCTCAGATATAATTACAAAATAATGTAAATTTTTAAACAAAAACAATTATGTAATTATATTCTATGGAATGTAATGCAATGTAGACTTATTGATTATTGATCACACATACTGAACCACATACATTGAACACATCTCATTATACTAAACATTGTGGTTAAAAACTCCCAACTTCTGATGAAAAATACAGAAATGACGTGGATTTTGATTTAAATATTGATTCAATTCGACAAGTTCTATATCAAACATCATTCTTCCATATTTGAATTACATTATTTAATATGCTATTTTTTCTAATTTTCCAATTCTTTCACTGTATTGTGTAAACTCTGATTTTCTATCTGTTCCTTTTCTACTTTGTGTTATTCCGATTTTTCCCTTTTGTTCTCAGTAATATTACTGCTTTCTGATTGTTTCTTTTCTTGACTTATTTAATTGTTTTCATTCTCTACCTATATGTTTAAGAGTTCTCATCGATGAGAATCATACAATCACTTTCTTCTTCCAATTTCAAATTCTGTTCTTTCTTTATGTCTTGTTTTGATTCGATATCCTTTTGATCTTCCACTTCAGTTTTCACTGGAGTATCTTTTTCAGTGTGATAATCACCACTCCCTACTGATTTTTCCACAACTGAATCTTCGTCCATAACAAGTATACATTCTCCTTTCTCATTAATATGTTCTTGATTGAGTTCTTTATCGTTTGTGTTCTGATCTATTTCGTTATTCAATTTATTTACTTCTGTTTCCTCCATTTCTTCTTCTTCGTCAGTGCTCCATTCCATTTCAATATTTCTCCGATTAACCTCTATTTGATCAATCTCTTTATCTATCGAATTCAGTATTTTATTCACATGATCATTCAAAATATGTGTTTCTAAGAGAACCTGTCTTGTATATGTTGAATCACAAATAATACAAGTGAATGTTTGTGACATACATTCCTTGAGGTCTTCGTGTATTTTCAGCTCTTGTTCAGTTGAGAAATTTTTCGAACAGGTAGTACATCTACAAAAGAAACATTTATTAGAAAATAGATCAATTTACAAATTTATTAGGATTGATAAATTTTGAAACGAAATTAAAGGTTAACTGAATGAAATTTTCTAACTGTACGCAAATCTACACTACCAACTCAATTCAGCATTTGAATTGATTTTAGAAACAGTATTGACTCGATTCAGTACTATTTGGTTATTAATATAAAAATGTATAGTGAGATATCTGTTGAGAGAGCAATAGGTTAAAAGCAGTGCTGCCAAATGAATTCTAAAAATAAATAAAATTAAAATGATTGTAATTGTTACACAAATATAGTAGTTATGTTTAAATTTCTCAACAGTTAATATTTCATTAAAAAAAAATATATTTGTGAGATTAGTGGTGGAATTGCTACTTGGTGGAGTGTTAAATTTGCTCTGGATTAAAGTCTATCTAAATCAGTGAATTTTTAGTTTTAAAATTCTAATAAGTGCATCATTGTATTCAGTGAACCTCTGTATGCTCCTGTTGCTAAAGGCAAGTAATAAAATCTAAGATTTGAGCTGTTCCATTGACATTTTTTGTGGGAAACCATTTAAATAATTTAATAACAACAGATTTGCTGACCAGTTTTTTTACTGAAATACCGAATTTATTCCACCACGGCATAATTTTTATTTAAAGTTCTTGAATAAAAGTGAATATAAATTCGAGAAAGTGTACTACCTAACATCATAGTGCACCATTGTGTGTATTTGAGACTCGTACACATGACCCGTGCCAAAAGTTTCAAATATTGAATTGAGTCCACCAAAATCGGGGATTTCTGACTACAGGAATCCCCAAACCACAACGATGGATACCAGAATAGAGACATCTAACCAACAAACCGAAAGAAACATGTCATATTCTTCAGTACTTAGTAAACAACAGCCAACAAAATTTCCAGAGAAGAACCAAGCTATAATATTTCCTGCGATTGAAGGAACCAAAATCCAAGAATGTCTCCTAGCCTTAGGAATACTCGTCAACCCTAAACACATTCTGTTCGCATCTAGAATTTCGAATAATAGAATTTGTATATACCTCGCCAGCCCAGAGTTAGTAACTACTTTTAAGAATGACCACGGTGCAATTGGTGTCAACAACCAAATTATACGAGCCAGAAGATTGATAACTCCATCTGAACGTTTGATCCTATCTAATGTGAGCCCAACAATCCCACATTCACATTTAGAGCAAGCCCTACAACAACTTGGCCTCAGCCTATTATCCCCTATATCCTTTCTCAGAGTCAACATGACCAATCCAGATTTTGCACATATAATGAGTTTCAGAAGGCAAGTCTACATTAATCCTCCCGAAAATATTGTCATCCCGGAGTCTATGTTGGTCAACCATGAAAATACTTCCTATCGAATATTCTTATCATTAGATAATCTAACCTGCTTCAAATGCAAGCAAAATGGTCATATATCTTCTCAATGTACAACTGAGACACCTGAACATCTAAATGAACCCCCTGCAATGCCCCCTCCCGAAAATCCAGAAGAACCGCCAGAGTATACTACAACCTCCCTAATTCCAGAAGATTCCCCCATCACTCCCGACCAAGACAACCTGACTAATGCATCGAATAAGAGGAACCTCTCAGAAATATTAACTCCTACGGAAGATACACCATCTGACCCATTCCGAAAACCATCGTCGAGTATAAGTAAGAAAAGTCGCCCTGAAACCACAAGTTTCGAAGAACACATGCAACCAACTAAAGCATACATTGATTCAGAAAATTTTGTAATCAACTACAATCAACTCAAAGACTTTTTTGAAAATGTATACGGCTCTAACGACCCTATGAGTGTGGCGAAACAGTACACAACCGATGTGCATGGTCTAATTCATATGCTGAGTAGTGTGTACCCATATTTTAAAGACAGATGTATCAAAAGTAGGTGTACCAAAATTAAGAAAAAATTATCGAAACAGTTGCAAGCAGAAGTATCGCTAACTTCAGATTCTGAAAGCGACGCATCGTCACAAGAAACACATTAATAATATCAACTTTCGAACTATCCATCATTCAATGGAACCTTAATGGGTTCTTCACACAACAAGAAATGCTAAAACTGATTATCTCCGAAAACAAACCCTCGATCATATGTTTACAGGAGACCCATTTTAAACAACACTACTCACAAAATCTGAGGAAATATCTTTGTTTCCATAAAAACAGACCAGATCAAAACATAGCAAGCGGTGGCGTCGCTACTTACATACACCAAACTTACGGTGCAATCAAAATCCCTATAACAACCCACCTTGAAGCAGTTGCCATTAAAATTTTGGACCCTAAAGAGATAAATATTTGTAATATCTACATTCCACCAAATCGTGACGTGACATACGAGGAGCTGAATGATCTCTTTCAGCAAATACCCAAACCGAGATTATTATTAGGAGACTTCAATTGCCATAACACCCTATGGGGATGCGACTCCACACATACAAGAGGTCGTATATTAGAACATGTTATCGATGATAACAATATGACGTTACTTAACAACGGAGAAAAAACTCGTTTCAACTCGTTTTCAGGAAACTCCAGTGTTATAGATCTCACCATTAGCGACCTCTCACTCCACACTCAATTCAATTTTACCATCTTTCCCTATCTATATGGCAGTGACCACTTTCCCATCTTACTCACAAGTTCACAGCATGTTGTAGAAGAACCTATTGTGACAAAAAAATGGAAACTAAAAAGAGCTGACTGGAATCTTTTTGCAAATATTATAGAAACCAAGTTTAGTCACTTCCACATGCGAAATAGTATCGATGAATGTGTTGATGATATTACCAAAATCATAACGGATGCAGCCCAACTAGCAATAGGAAAGACAAAGCAACTGAACAACCACACTCCCGTTCCTTGGTGGAATCAAGAATGCGACCAGGCAATAAAATCCTCTAAACACGCTTTAAATAGACTAAAAAGGCACCAAACACCAAGAAACCTGATAACTTTTAAGAGTCTGAGGGCAAAAGCTCGATGGATCATGAAAAAAAGTAGAAAAGAATCATGGGCAAGATATGTATCATCCATTAGCAGTTCAACACCACTAAGTACGATCTGGGACAAAGTGAAACGTATTAAATGTAATAAAACAGACCATGGAATCTCACGGATTGAATATCAGGGAAAATCAACTTCCAGTTGTACCGAAATATCTCAAATTTTCTCAGACATCTATGAAAAGAATTCTAACAGTGCAAACTACACACCCGAATTTCTGAACTACAAAAATAATTAAGAATCTGAAGGGATTGATGTTTCCCAAGATGAAATGAACCCTTTGAATGTACCTATATCCTATGAAGAATTCCTCGAAGCTCTGGTTTCTTTCAAAAACTCCAGCCCAGGACCTGATGATATCCCGTTCATTTTCGTACAAAACATGCCAGATACAGCTAAGCATATTCTCCTGAAAATATTTAATAAGATATGGACAGAAGGGGTCTTTCCTGAGAAGTGGTCAGAGGCAACCATAGTTCCGTTAATAAAACATGGTAAACCAAAGACAGATCCTCAATCATACAGACCAATATCCTTAACTTGTACAATGTGCAAGCTGATGGAAAAAACTGTTAACAATCGACTCACTTGGTTCCTGGAGAAAAACCACCTGCTCACACCAAAACAAAGTGGTTTTAGGAAAGGTAAATCAACATCAGACAATCTAATTAACTTAGAATCATATATTCACGAAGGGTATGCTAACAAACAAAACACCATAGCAATCTTCTTCGATATAAGTAAAGCTTATGACATGACCTGGAGATATAACATTCTTAGAAAGCTGAGCTCCTGGGGTATAAATGGCAATCTTCTAAAATTTACTGAAAACTTCGTGGGAGAAAGATTCTTCAGAGTTAAAGTTAATGGAACACTTTCCGTGAAAAGAGTGCAACAGAATGGTACCCCTCAAGGTTCGGTTTTGAGCGTCACCCTCTTTCTAATTGCGATAAATGAAGCTGTGAAGAATATCAAACAACCTGTAGAAGCTAGCCTTTATGCTGACGATCTTGTGGTATACTCGCGAGGAAAAAATCTTACCACAATCCAAAATAACTTACAGGAGGCAGTGATTTCGATTGAGAGTTGGCTGAAATGCACTGGTTTCAAAATGTGCCCAGAAAAAACTAAGTGCATGTTTTTTACTAAAAAAAGAGATCTAGCACAGCCTAATCTGAAACTATGTGGCCGGAATATCCAAGTGGTGGAACAGATGCGTTACCTAGGAATGATTTTCGACAGAAAGTTAAACTGGAATGCCCATCTTAACCATCTCAGAACATCATGTCAGAGCGGCATCAATCTACTGAGAATTCTGTCAAACCAAAATTGGGGTTCCGACAGACAAACACTCTTACTTCTCTATCAAGCTCTAGTAAGATCCAAAATCGATTATGGCTCTATAATATATGCCTCAGCAAGTAAATCAGTTCTGAAAATTGTTAACACGGTACACAATACAGCAATACGGCTGGCCCTTGGAGCATACAGGACAACGCCCGCTGAGAGTCTCTACAGTGAAGCTGGGGAGCCATCATTGCAGCTGCGACGACAGCAGCTGAGCTTAGCGTATGCATCTTTAGTCTCTACTGATATTCAGCATCCAGTATATCATAACACCTTTTCAAACCGTTTTCGCAATCTGTATGAAAACCGAAGAAGACTAACATACCCTTTCTATCAGAGGATCAACAAGTTCAGTTCCGAATTGAATGTGACTTTCCCAGTTACCCTTCCCAACAACAACTCAGACACGCCACCTTGGCTTATTGCCTTGCCACCATGCAACCTATACCTCTCCAAATTCAACAAATCTGACATTATTCCTAGTTTGCTTCACAATCATTTCCTCTCATCAATAAATGAATATTGTGATTATACTCACATCTACACAGACGCTTCCAAGTCAAACCAAGGAGTAGCATCAGCTTTTTCAAGCCCGAATACATCCAGTGGATTCAAACTACCTCCACAATGCAGCATTTATAGTGGTGAACTTTTTGCAATCCTTCAAGCAATCAAATACGCTGCTCATGAAGATATCCACAATACTTTAATTCTTACAGATTCGTTAAGCTCGTTACAAGGTATACAACTCATTTATTCAGATCATCCTCTGACAAGACTCATCAAAGAGTATGTTCACACAATTAGGGAAAAATCCAGACGATTGGTCTTCATGTGGGTCCCGTCACATGTTGGGATCTCTGGCAATGAGCGGGTTGATAAAATTGCACGTGAAACCATGAATGAACCAATCTTTCAAAAGCAAGAGGGAGTACCGTATACTGATCTGAAAAAATATATGAAATATGTGGTCTCTAACTACTGGTCATCTGTCTGGGCAGTATTTGGAATGAAACTTAAAGAAATTAAAGATGATATCAAACCATGGAGAAACATCCCTAGCCAAAGAAGACACCAAATAATAATCACCCGTTTGCGCACTGGACATACAAAGTATACCCATGAACACTTGCTGAAAGGAGAAGAAGACAAAATCTGTGATATGTGTCAGGTGCCAATGTCAGTTAAACATTTCATGGTCGAGTGTCCGAGGTTCGCGGAACAACGCCGGACGTGCAGTATAAGTGCAGATTTAAAATCAACTCTTGGTGTGTACTGTAATTTTGAAAACACAATCGGATTCCTCTCTGAAATAGGTTTAGTCAACAAAATGTAAATTACTAAGCTCGTTACCATGTTGCTTATTACTGATTCCTATCTTTGATATGATGCTATTCAAATATTATTGTATGTTATAGTGACGTTACCAGCCTAAATGTTATTTCATGTTACTGTTATGTTATGTTGCTAATAACCCTAGTGGTGGATGCAACTATTATTTTCTAAATAAAAAAAATATATATATATTTGTGATAATGTTGCAGTTGTTGGCATAGTTTTGAACAAATTTGTGCTTATCGGTTCTTTTTCAAGTTGTCAATTTGTTTATACATTTTAAAGTTGGATGGCTTTTATTATTTTATTGGACAATAATAATCGACAGCAATAGTGTTTGCGATAGGAAACAACGTTAGTCACGTTTATTACGTGAAGAGAAATTACTAATAGTAGAGTTAGTTAAAAGTTCGAAAACGAAAAACTTTTATTTTATTATTAAAGCGCAACAAAAGAACTAACTAACAAAATATGGTTTTCTACAATATATAGGTTTAATAAAAGTAGAATATTTCTTGCTACGTTGCATTGTGCAAGAATGTAACTCCTCCACCCCTGGATGGAAACGCATGCCTCAAGGATGTGGTTTCAGGACATCAAACGACAATTTCTACTTCCCTTGGTCGTTGGCTTCGTTTATGGTAGAACGCACAGATTTTTCTTAATATCCAAAATCCTAGAATGGAACCCAAGGATAAGTATAACAGGACTGTCCATATACTTGTTCTGGAATAGTAAACTGGAGTGCCAATATTTTCTAAATTTTCCTTTTGAATTTGTAGCTTGGTTTGAATTTCTTGATTTTCTTTTAAACTGATACTTCTAAGGTCAAGTGACGGTGGATCAACTTCTTGACTTTTGGTTTCCAAAATTCAGAGCCAAATTTATTACTGGGTGGTGAACGTCAACAAAATTGAATTTGCTTGGCTTCGTCGTAACAAACGTTAGAGATTGTATGTGAACAATACAACTTGGAGCGGATTCTAATAATACTGTCCCATGGATGGGTATGTTGTCTTTTGTTTCTTGGCAATCAATCATGGCTACTTCCTTCTTACGTGCGGTGATAAGCCATTGTCCATCGGAAATTTTCGTTATTAGGATTGTGTGTAATTGAACACGAAGTGGTCTACATGTTTTGACCTCTGCTTTATAGGTGAGTAATTGGACAGCACACGGCGACTCTTCTGTGGTGAAGGACTTGTGGGCTTCTTTACATATATACTCTTTGGATTGGTCCACGTTTGTATGAGCTACATCAGTAAGTGCAAGGATGGGTTTATAAGGGAGGTGAAAGTAAAATTCAGAATTGTTTCCAAGGATGGGTACAGGAAATAATTTGTAATAGTGATATATTTCTGATTCTACTAGAGGAATTTCTAATATGAACGTAATAATATAATATTTTGAGTAACTTTTGACTTCAATTAATTTTTCAAATTTAAGTATATTTTCTAAAATTGGTTCAAATGGCAAAACCTGTATATTCGATTTAAGTTCTAATTTTTTCATTTCTTTTAACAAATTTAAAGGATTTACTATCGAGTTATGTAGTGTATTAATTTTAGCAAAAGTGATAGCAGTTTCTATTTTTTCCAAAATATCATATATTGTTTGGTATAACATAGTAATTTGATTTATTACTACAAATGATTGAAAATAATCATAATGATAATTGTTTAAAAGAATATGTTCTTTTATTTTAAATTCAATCGTTTCTATCCTTAGTTTCAAGTTAGATTGATTGTGTGAAATATTGGAAATTAAGCTGTTAAAATTCTTAATTGTATTTTCTAAAAGTGAAATTTGATTAAGAGAGCTTATTTTTAATTTATGTTAATTTTCTTGTAATTATCTGATTTGACCTTCATAATGTTCCGCATCTTCTTGATCTAGATTACCAGTTATGCATTTTATAAGTTTACCTAAAGGGTTTAATAAACCTCGTTTAAACCTATTGTCAGTTTTCAAAAGAGGATTAATTTGTTTAAGTTGTGTTTCTATTTTATTTTCCAAAGATAAAAGAGGAATAAAAGAATTTTCAAACTCAGAATGATATCCATGGTGAATTTTGAAGTTAGTATTCAATTCGTTTGATTGAGTTCTTATTATCGATAATTCAGATATGATTGAAGTTAAGTTATATATTTGTACAAAAGACCAATGAGTAGTTACTAATTGAGTTGTCCTTAGTTTATACGGGAGGAGCCCAGGATAATTGTTTAGGCTGTGGAATTTGACGGCTGAGGTGACGACGGTGAACCATCTGAAATTTTAGGTAGTATTTTAGTTTCATTGATGTGCACAATAATTTTCTTTTTATTTTTTGGGTTTTCTAGTTCTACTTTTCCATTTTCTAAGACTTTGGTTAGAATATAGGGTCCATTAAAGTTACATGTTAATTTTCCTGCCCGACTTTCAATTTTCGTATAAACCTGTGCACCAACTTTAGGACTTAGTCTTTTTGGTTTCATTCACACGATTTATAACTTTTTCTTTTACATTTTGTGATTCTTCGTGTACTTTAGTATATAAAGCTTTGGTATTATTTTGATGGGAATTTATATATTGTGTTTAAGCTTGTGCTGGTATAAGTGTCATTGGATCATGACTATTAGTGCCCTAATATTAATTCATGAGGTGCATACCCTGTACTAGAGTGATTGGTACTGTTGTAAGCTATAATTGCTTAAGGCATTAAAGAAAGGACATCGGCATCTTTATCTTGTTCTCTTGACAGCCGAAGATGTTCAGTTATAGTAGAATGAAATCTGTCTACTGGCCCATTTGATTCGTGGTGGTAGGGTGTTGTGAAATGAATAGTAATTTTATGAGATTTTAATAGTTCTTTAACAACGTCGTTTTGAAATTCTGTCCCTTCATCAGAGACAATTTGTTTTGGGACAACAAAAAAGGAAAAGAAATGTACTAGTTGTTGACAGGCTGATATAGAAGTACCGAAATATGGCAAAGATTGCCCAAACTTTGAAAATATGTCTAAAATTGTTGAAAATTTAAGAGTTCCTACTTTATAAGTGTCAATGTGTATGATTTCAAATGGTGTCAAAGGTGTTTCAGTTAAAACTAAAGGTTCATTAGGAGGTTTTCTATTATATTTTGCTCTATGCCAAATTTCGCAAGCATTTATATAATCAGTGACATCTTTTTTCATTGATTTCCAATAATAGTTTAATTTCAATACCTCTATGATTTGTTTTACCCTCGTGTTTGTATTTCATCATTGTATTGTGTTCTTCCGGTAGCACGTTATTTACAATTTTAGAACATTCAACTAATTTCAATTTTGTAAAATGTTTTGACCAAACTTTTTGAAAAGTTAGATAAAAAATATATGTACGAAGTATGTTTACAAGTATTTTCTCTAAGAAACTCGGTGATAACCTTCTCATCAGCTGGAACTGTGGCTCGAATGATTTTGTGACCGTCAAATACTTTGAAGTCACGTTCAAGATAAGGCACATGGAGATTTCTTTACTATTAATTAAAACGCTTTATTATGTATAATACCATCTAATGTAAAATTTGCTTCTTGGGAAGATTCTCCGCTATGAGCCGTATCTGTGTCTGAATTATTATCATTTTGTTGGCCTTGAAATTCATTGTTTTCTAAATGTTTATTAATATCTTTTTGAATTATTTCCGGATTATTTACTGGTAGTGGTGAATTAATCATTTAGAGTTCCTTTAGTGTATTATCCAATTCTACAGGGTCGATATTATCGGGGTTAAATTCTCTTATATCGAGGTCAATATCTCCGGGATTATTTAAGTTTGATTCAGTTTCTAAAGTATTAAGATTAATTCTTGATAAAGGATCTGCAATATTATTTTTCCCTGGTTTATATTTTATGGTATAGTCAAATTCCTCCAATTTAAGGCGCCATCTTAAGAGTTTTGAATTTGGGTCTTTTAGTTAAATAACCACACTAGAGGACGACGATCTGTTAAAATTTCGAATTTACGCCCATATAGATAATGACGATACATTTCGCAAGCTCAGACTATGGCCAGCAATTCTTTCTCGATTGTCGAATATTTCTATTCTGTACTATTTAAGGTTCGCGATGCGTATGCTATGGGATAATCATTAGGGATTGTACCTTGTGACAATACAGCACCCAAAGCTACGTTAGAAGCATCAGTGGTTAATATAAAAGGCTTAGAAAAATCTGGGTATGTTAAAATTGGAGCATTTATTAAAAGTTCCTTAAGGTGGTTCAAAGATTTTATAAATACTAGAGAATGTACTATTTTAGAATTCTTTTTAAGACACAAATTGCAATTTTTGCGAAATTATTTATAAACCGCCTGTAATAGCGAGCTAAACCCAAAAAAGATTTAATTTCCCGTTGTGTTCTAGGTATCGGAAAGTTTTATACAGCACTAATTTTGTCTGGATTCGGTAATACGCCTTCTCTAGTAATTTTATTACCTAAATACATTACTTCGGTGTGCAAAAATTCAGATTCCGTAACCGTTCAAACACTAATCTTAATCTCTGCATGTGTTCTTGTAACGACGACGAAAAAATAATTATGTCATCAAGATACACATAGCAGATCTCAGTTTGAAAACCTCTTAATACATTATTCATAACCCGTTGAAAAGAGGCAGGTGCATTTTTTAGTCAAAAGATAACTGTAAAAATTCATAGTGTCCTGTTTCTGTCGAAATAGCAGTTTTCGGGACATCACCAGGATACATTTCGATCTGATGATATCCGTTAGCTATATCTAACGTTGAAAAATACTGGGCGTGCCCTAGTTTGTCTAAAATATCGTTTATGACTGGAAGTGGAAATTTATCATCGACAGTCTTCTCATTTAGCTTACGATAATCGATTACAATTCTATATTTCTTTTTATCGTTTAAATGTGATCGCTTTTTCTCGATAATCCAAATCGGCGAGTTAAATGGTGATTCTGAATGTCTTATTATACCATCCGATAACATTTTACTTATTTGATTATCTACTTCTTTTCTATAAATTTGCGGATACTTATAATTTTTTGTATATACTGGACTACCATCAATAAGATTAATTTTATGCTTAATTTGATCTGAAAATGTAAGGGGTACACCCTCAACATAAAAAATATCTCTATACTCGTAACAAAGATTTTTAATAGCTTCATATCCTTCCTAATTACAATGATCTAATCTAAGCTTATTTAAGTTATCTCTCTATAAACTATCAAGTTTGTCTTCATCTATATCCATTTTTTCAAAGCAATTCAAGTCTATAGTAGATTTCAATTCATTTTATTCAATTAACTCTATTTGGAAGGGTTCAGTAAACGTTATTTTAACAGAATTTTCACTAATATTCGTAATTACAGTAAAAGCAAATGAATCTACAATGTTTACCAGACAATGAGGTATTTCAGCTTTTCCAAAATTAACATAATTTAATATACCTATGCCGAAGATTTGATTTACCGGTAATGATACATACATAATACAACGTGAGGCGTTTCTAAGGTAAATTTCTTAAAGTTTATTAGCACCAATGTTTTTTAAGAAATCATAACCTATTAAGCCATCAAAATTTGGGGAATAATCAAATAAATAAAATCCGTGATTACCTTCAACATTAAATGAAGGAAATATAGGAATGATCATAGTTTCATCATGAAAAGATGTTGCATGAGCGGTACGTACAGAAAATTTTTCAGGTCTAATAAACTTTTTATACATTTTGTGAGCAAGATCCGGTTTAAGAAAACTTTGACCTGACTCTGTATCTATAAGAAATTTAGCATTTAATTCTGGTATAATAACCTTAGGCAACGCTGAATAAACAACATTATTTATATTTATCATTTTACATTGTCTTCCGAGGCCATTTGATAAAAATTTTCATCATAATAATCTTCGCAACTATTTTCTTGGAACTTTATGTTCTCATTAGATTGTGAAAAACTACAAGATGGTTCATTTTCATAATTTAGTGGTTCTACTTAACTACTTATAGATTATACAATTCTTCAAAATTAAAATTGCGCGGTTGTTGTGAATTATTCTTGAAAAAATTAGATTTTTTATTTGTCATTTTACTCGATATTATTTGAGGAGGTATCCATAGATTCTCGTTTCATAAAATTATTATTTATTGCCTGTATTGAGCGATTTTGAAAGTTTTGTTACGCTCGTGGGTTGAAGTTTGAATTAAATGATCTGGGAGTAAATTGTTGAGAGTTTGCATTTGCAAAGTTAGGTCTTGGATTTTGAAAGTTAGGTGTTTGATTACAGTAATTTCGGAAATTTGGTCTCGGATTACCAAAATTTTGATTATATTGAAAGTTTCTGAAATTAGGATGTTGTGGTTGAGTATTAAAATTTGGAAATGAATAAGATTGAGCGTTAGCCGGATAACGCCCTGATGGTTGTGACTTTTGTCTATGCTGAAAATTACCACTTGGTTTTGAGTTTGAAAAACTTGGATTTTTAAAGCTAAGAAAGTTTTCTTCCTCTCTGGCGTAAGCAATAGCTAGTTCAACTGAATCGGGATTTTTTAATCTAACAACTAATTGCATATGATAATTTAGACCATTAATGAAGGTCTTTAAACACAAATCTTCGTATTGTTGAATTTTTAATAGCTTAACATTATTTGGGTCGTTCGACATATTTATTTTTGAAATTAAAATACTACGCGCATCTTGGATTTTTAGTCCAAAATTTTGTACGCTCTCATTCTTTTCAGGATGCATCGAAATTATGTCTTGGATAATACAACCAATTGATCTTTGGTCAGAAAAAGTAACTAAAAGTGAATCTTTAACCATTGCCCAATTATCTAACTGTTCTAGAAGCTATTAAGTCAGCAGCTCTACCTATAAGTTTTCCAATTATAGTATCAAATAGACAAATATTTATTGCAGCGTAAGGAGCACCACGATTTTGATGATTCATTAAAAAATTCTCGCAAGCTTTAATAAATCTATTAAGTTGTTTCGGGTTTCCATCAAAGTTTGGAATATTATCTGCTTGGTATTTAATTAGTTGATAGTTTGGTTGAGCCATTTCGTTTAAATTTAAATTTGTAATTCTATCTATAATATCTTCCACGATGAGAATCAGAAAAAACACTTATACAAAAAAAAATAATAGGAATTGATTATAAAATGGATACACTTACAGTAAAAATGTATTCTTCATTTGTTGAATTTTTAACTATACTATGGACTTTGGACGATTTTTGTTCCTCTGTCCTCGCCAATAGGGTCGTGGACGATGTAGTTCCGGTCCCCTGATCAAACTATACTATGGACTTTTGGACGATTCTTATTCCTCTGGTCACTGGTGAGTTCTTATGGGCACTCCGATTTTTCGTAGATTCGCACCAACTAACCGTTAAAACGGAGAACTGTACTAATTTTCGGCACGTTTCTGACAATTTTGGCGAATCCTACCGACTGCGCCAGTTAAAAGTTCGAAAACGAAAAACTTCTTTTTAAAAACTTTTATTTTATTATGAAAGCGCAACAAAATAACTAACTAACAAAATATGGTTTTCTACAATATATAGGTTTAATAAAAGTATCATATTCTTGCTACGTTGCATTGTGCAAGAATGTAACTGTAGATGTTTAGTAATGATGTGGATATCCAAATATCAACAAATATTTGTATAAATACTGTATATAAAATTTTGATAAAAGTTCAAAAGGAGTAGTTGATGAGAGAAGAAAATCAATATTCTAAACAGGAAAGTAGAGTAAGAAACAAAATTGTTTTCGATGAACAAACATGTAATGCTATTGGTAGAGTTATTCATTTGCAATAAAGTTTTAAGAACTTTAAGATAGATGAATTTTCGTTACATAAAGAGAAGTAGATTTGGATGAAATAAATTTATATAATGACGGAGAAACTGTTTAAGACAGATACGTAAGTTTAGTGATGAAGGAAAACGAATTTATTATCTTGACGAAACTTGGATAAAAAAAGGCTTATATACAGTACTAGAAATATTCTTTTCATTCTCCCTCCTACGAAAATATATTTTTTTTATTTTAAATATGCAAGTGAAAGTAGAACATGCTAGGTTATCGGTAGCTAAGTATGAAAAACTTTCGTGCCCTGGACAACGAACAAATAAAATGTGAAATTACTTGTCAAATATTTATTTAGATTGGAAATTAAATTTAAAATTACAATTGTTGTATGTTCCCGAAAGATTTAACGGCAAATGCTGATTGAAATCTTGTTTGAAAGCAACGTCACTGGAAATTTTGACTTCCGTGTCCTGGACAACGAACAAATAAAATGTCAAATTACTTGTCAAATATTTATTTAGATTGGAAATTAAATGTAAAATTACAATTGTTGTATGTTCCTGAAAGATTTAACAGCAAATGTTTATTGAAATCTTGTTTGAAAGCAACGTCACTGGAAATTTTGACTTGCTTGTCGATTTGCGCAACATTATCATTAAATCCTATTTCTGAATTTTTGCTTCCCTGAATAGATATGGATTTTGTGGGCATGATATCTTGCCTGTCGATTTGCGCAACATGATCATTAAATTCTTCTGAAGGTTTGCTTTCCTGAATAGATATAGATTTTGTGGGCATGATTTTATTAGGAACTTCTATTTTATGAGTCACTGAATCTGCTATATACGCTCTTCGAAATGAGTGGTCTTCTGTTACTACAAATCTTCTTTGCACATTATTTTTTGTAGTAAGAATCTGCACTAAAATAACACAATTTTATACTCCACGTCCTTCACTTTTAAATTATATAACTCGTGAGTTCGGCATGCCCCAGCTACTCCAAAAATCGCTACCACTTTTTTCATTAAATATATTTCATCAGGAGCTTCTAACAAAAACTTTGATATATCACCTTCTGTAAATACCTGAGATTTTCGAGGTTGATATCCATCATTTTTCCTTTTTAAGAATGCCTTCAAGCGGCCAAATTTTGAAATATCCTGGTTCTTATTTAATGAAATAGTTAATTTCAACATTGAGTATTCTGACCATAATGTAGCAGGGGACAATGTCTTTGATTTTTCTAAGAAAAATACCAATAATACATCTTCAGTTATTGTGGACACATCTTTCGTTGTACACCATTTGATGAAATTTTCATAGGCTTGATTGTAACGGTCTTTAGATTTTTCCGGTAACAAACTTCTGCACGCAATAATTGCTGCTTCTTCAATGGAATTCATTTTTAACTATATTCTAGCCAAATATTACACTTAAAAGATGTAGACTTTATGGGAGAATAATTATTTGACAACTGTCAAAATAGTACTTTTGTTGACACGAATGTTACCAAAGTAACGTTAACCCACGCCTTCTACCCATTTTATTGCAGTCTACAGAGAATTTTTTGCATCTTTAAATTGTGTGTTTTAATAATAAAATCGGGGGAAGAATGAAAAGTTTAATACATTACACGCTGCAAAGCCCTTTTAGGTGCTCGGAGGTATTCAATTATTCTCGGCTACGCTTCGCTTCGTCTCGGCTATTTAATTACGCCTCGCACCTAAAAGTAAGCTTTCGCAGCTTGTAATGTAAATAACTATTAGTCACATGGGGTTTAACCTATTTTCTTTAACAGGGTATCATAACATGCGAAAGAAGTATCGTTGCACAAATTGTTTTTCAAATATCACCACAATCATTATAAAGATTCAAAAAATAGGTTGAAAATTTAATTAAATATTAATATGAAAAGCAAATCAACGATATTGATATTGAATAGGCTTGAAATAATTTATTATTGCAACTCAATAATTAAATACTGTACCGGGTGATCCAATAAGTCGATCTCTCGGCTATATATCTGAAACTACTAATGTTATAACTAGAGGAGAAAAAATTCCTTAGTAAAAATGGCCAAGAGAAATCGTAGGAAATAAGTTTCTAGGTTAACCTGTGAAGAAACATTTAAAAACCAGTTTTTTGTGAAATATGCCCAATTATACCAAGTGTTAAATAAGTAAACTAGAAAGAGGCCTGAATTCCGCACAAATTTGTTTAAGTACTTTTTTTATTTTTTCAAATAAAGGGTGAGGAAGTGTTCGTGGATAAATAACTATAATTTATGTTTGGATCAACCGATTTTAACGAAATATGTGTCATTAGAAAGAGCGGTACTTCTGACCAGCTATAGATACGACGTTTAACTGTACGTCACTACCTGTTTGTTACCGAATGAGGAAAGGTCTTTGAAAATCTGATAAAATGAGCATGCAGACGCACCAAACAGTAACAAATTGTAAAATGGTATTACCAGGGTAAATCATATCGAGAAATAGCAGAAAATTTGTTTATTGTAACATTAGAAAATACCCAACCAATTAGCAAGTAAAAACGGTTATAAAAATTTTTGAAATGAAATCGTGTTATCAGAAGCGTAGGAACTACAGGCGATTTACGCTAATCGTTCAGAATTGAATATTGGCCATTTTATAATATGTAGAGTATTTAATTATTGAGCTCAATTTTAAATTGTATCAGTCAATTTAATTTAATTCAGTTTTATTTTGTTTTATTTTAATTTAATTTTATTAACTTTCACTAAGTAATTTCTAATATATTTGTGAACTGTGTAACTTTAGACACTACCATTTTTCATCATAATAATAATCCTCAGTATCGAGTTTTGAGTCAACAAAAATGTTACTTTTTCTTTTATTTATTTCAACAACTTGATTAAAAATTCCATTAGTTGGTCGACATTGTTTGTGTAGTGTCATTTTAATTTGATTTATATGTAAATGTTTATAATTTATAATTTGTTGTTTGTTTTGATTTTATTGTGTCTCTGGACCTATTGACGAAGTAAGTTACATTTACTGTTATGTTAGATTTATAGGACAGTAGTTTGTAGTGTATGTAATTTATTTTAGAGTCCTGAGGATGACATAAGTCGAAAGCGCTTGGCTGGATTTAATAAAAAAGATTACACACAACTTTACAAATTCATTTATCCTTGTTAAAACAATAGTGTGTACACTCCATATTTTGATTTTTAATTATTGAGTTGCAATAATAAATTATTTCAAAAAGTAGCAAATTTAATGTTAATACTGTCGATTTATTGTTTTGCATATTATAACCATTAAAATTATTAAATTTTCAACCTATTTTTAGAATCTTTATAATGATTGGAGTCATATTTAAAAAATAATTTAACAGTTTGTGCAACAATACTTCTTTCGCATGTTATGATATCTGTTAAAGAAAATAGGTGATACACTAACACATTGTCGCTTATAGACTCTGTGTTAAACCCTATGTTACCAAAGAATATTCCTAGCACTGTATATCGGCGGCAGTGAAGAATGATTTGTGAAAGGTGGCTAAAGAGTTTACAGTGAAAAAACTCTGTTGATTATCATGATGGTAAATGGTAAGTAACAGAATTGAAACATGGCTTAGGTCCATGTACACAAGGGTTACTTGTAATTCAGTAATAGTTGTGGATAATTCTCCATACTACAATGACCGAAAGGAGCACACACCTACTTCAGCTAGTCGCAAGAGTGGTATAATGGATTCGTTGGCAGGTAAAAGTATTCCACATAAATAAACAATGCTAATAACTGAATAGGTATTCCTGGTGGGGCAACATAGAGCCCCTTACATGAAAAATGTTGATGAATTGGCAAAATAATTTAACGCTTCAATTCTCAGGCTTCCGTGATACCACTACGAGTTAAACCCCCCTTATTTGGGCTGAAGTGGAAAAACTGTTTGTTGAAGCTTTGCAGACGGCTGATACTTGAAGAAATGAGATTTTGGGATTTAGACATATGTGTAGAATTGGTGACCAAGCCAGTTCTTATCGAATTGAAAACAGAAAGTAGTAATACATTTTCTGAAGAGTGAATATCTAAACTAGCTTGCAGGGATGAATCCAATGCGATTCTTTTGAACGCTGGATATTCAAAATGAATGATGCAATTTTTTTAGATAGACTTATTCCAGAAAATCACTTAATACACGACAAAACTAGAATTTATGGCCATGACTTTCTTTAAGTATATTCACGCCATTGTCAATACCATCTAATGAGCTCGTTTCATGAATTTCAATGAAAGTGTCAGAAGATATATTGGGTCTGAACTAAGTATTTTCGACTAAGAACGCCACTCTAGGATTTCAAATAAAAATTTAAAAAAATATTGAAATTTGAATTCTTGTGGTAGACTGTGGTAGGCTAGAGTCAATGGCAAACAAAGATATTTTGCGCTGTTGTCACGAGGGAAAACTTTATAAAGAGGCTAGCTATATTCTTTCTTTAACACTCGTTAAAGAGAAACGCAAAGTACTGTCAAAACGTACTCTTTCAAATAATGTTCTCCTAATTGGGCGCCTCTTATTAAAAAAGGTAACTCTCGCGTAGTCAAAGAAATTTGGAAATATATATTTTAAACTGCAGTGATAATGCTTTCAAAATAGAAAATATAATGTAAAATGTATGTATAATGAAAATTAAATGTTCTCCATGTAGGTTGAGTGGTTTGGAAAACATGTAATGTAACACACAAACACAATTTGCGTTACCCCAGAATTCCGAACTCGATTTAGTACCGGATCACTTATTCTTCTTTTGTTTAGGGGAGTTCGAGTGACTGAGACACCATGTCCACATCCACTTGAGGAAGATTTGTCGAATTAGCTTCGGTGAAACCTGGATCCATTTTAAACATGTCTTTTAAAAGGCAAACAAACAGAAGCACATTTTCTACTATAAAATAATATAACAAACAACTAAAAAGTCGGCGAGGATGATATCTGTTTGAGGTTGGTTGTGGATATTGATGTCAATTGTCAAATTCTTCTAGTCGACTTTCACTTTGTATTAATCAACTTGGATAGTCAAGTAGGATTTGTCAACAGAACGTACTTTCAGTCTGACAACAAGGGCTTCTTAATCCTTCTGATATGATTTCACTTGTTAATTCATACCCATGAAATGAGCTCATTGAAATGACATGTAGTTTTTGTAGAGCCTATTATTACAAATACATAAATGAATGAGCTTATTCCAAGGACATAACCACAAATCAATGTCCATGAGTTTATTTTAAAATGTTTTTCCGAAATATGGCAAAATTTTTGTAGACATTGTGAAGAACTTTTTTCGAAAAGTTGTACAAAATTGATAGCTAGTTCCAATCGCAATCAACTTAAGGTGGTCATTGAAGAATGGAAGAAATACTTCAAATTGTCGTAAATTTGATAAGCATGCAAAACTTGCTTAATTTGGTATTCAGCAGCATTTAAAATATTGTTTGTATACATGATACTGATGTACAGGTCCGTTGGTTCTTTACCCATGCATCATCAATAATATCCATATGAAATTAGTCGAAAAAATGTATGTTAAGATTTTGTTCCGTTTTTCACAATTAATAGAAATAGATGCCACTTAATAATTATATCGATTATGTTATCAAATTTTAATGACGCATGAATAAAGAACCAATGGACCAACTATCCATTGTTTTTCCATGCAGTCCCATAGTTTACAAACGTTACTGAAACTAACTTCAACATAGAAATCTTCACTTTTAGTGCCAGATTTAAAAGCAATGATGCGTTTGGAATAACTTTATCTCTTCTTTTGCTTTCACAATAATCACTTTATATCCCTTGTTCAGGAGATTTTTTAATATGTTATCACTGCAGCCTTTTATGTTCTTATGAGGAAAGTGTATAATAGCGCTTAAAATATTTGGCTACCCGAAAAAAATAGGATAAGTGAAACTATTTGGTAATTTTAATTATATAACAGCAATTGTTTAAACATAATACTTATTTGCCCAAACCAACACCATCCAAAATACATAAAGGGGCAAGTGAAAGCAAAAATTATAGTAACAATCAAACAAATCCTTAAGACTAAACTTTGTGGGGCAAATACCACAAAAGACATCAACACTTTTGCTCTACTTATTGTACTTTACAATTTTGATGTTACAAAATAGAATGAAACTGAACTCGATTGGGTAACAGTCATAGAGAATCACATAGACAAGGTTTCGAACACTCATCCTAAGCATTGACAACACGCTTCTACCTTCCATGAACTCTAGAAGATAAGCCCAGGCTACAAACAGATTAACCTGCTTAGAACATACCGGCATGTATAATAAAGGTTAAGAAAGTAAATAACACAAAGCAGTTTGAGAAGTAGCTCCTAACGCCAATGAACCCAGCCGACAGCAGAAAGTTGAAGAACTTAATACAAAAGCACTGCATTGCAGAAACGTGTTCTAACATCATCTACGAAGAAAAATCTGCATAATGACTTCAAGCAACAAAAACCTTTGTGGCAATGGTGGGTTGAAAACTCTATTCATGATATCAGAAAGGAATTCGGACAACTCTCAATATAAAAACAATCTGCAACCATCCAAGCACTTGACGAAGTGGGTAAACAAAATTTATAGAAAAAAAATATATTGGACATCAGCATCACAAGCAACATACTAGTGAATATGTATACAAAAACTGGAAAGAAAATATTATAATAATCTGAACCAGCCCCCTATATCAATAAAGAAGCGTCAAATTACATCGAAAAATGTTGGGTGTTCAGACTTGGGTTGCATTGTTTGTAGTTTTTCAATCCATTTTTGGAATATTTATTAGTTCTGGCATAAGCGAGGCACTGGAACAACATAAAACATAAATTTAAACAACTCTGCACCAATTTCCCTTTCGTCAGAATATCCCAATAGTTTGTTGATGGTATGGAGCTAATATCAAGAATAGTCAATTTGCATGTCATAAAAGTGGTATCAGTTTCGCCATCTTGCTACCACGTCTTTGTCAACTTGACATTAGTTTGTTTTGATTGCTGCGAATTGTGTATTTTATTATTGTTAGTGTTGTTTTCCTAATTTTAATAATAGAACAATAATGGTTCGTTATGCTTTACGAAGTTGAACAAGATGAGACAGCGTAAATACGGAAAAATAATCAGAAATAACATGTCATAGGTTAGTACACAATAGAACAAGACTATACTAAAATATATCTTTCTGTTACAAAAAGTTTACTGTAACTTCATGGTATATTTAATATTTGCAGATTCCCTAGTACTCTATCAATAAGAGATATATGTAGACACAATTTGTGAATAGAGGTTTCTGGCAACCAACAAAATATAGTGTACTATGTTCAAAGCATTTTGCTGAAGAATATTTTTACGGAACCTGTCCAACTTGCTTGAGAAAAGATGCTATTTCAACAATTGGAGCCATTGAGGTATGGTGTTATTTTGAGCAGCAACAACATTTAGATGAACATTTTTTTATTTAAAAGTACCACCTAAATAGTAGTATTTATTATTCAATAGTATTCTCAAGCTATGTAAGACACAAATAAGTATAGTTGAACATATACCAACAAATTGAGAATATAAAAGCTTCATAATATACCTACTATTCAATTTAAGTATCCTATATTTGTAATTACATAATATTAATATTTCAACTTGCGTTCTTATGGTTAACATAAAACATTTTTAATACTTCAGACTTTTTTATCATATATCAATTTATTTAACTATATTTTCCTACAGTGTTTCTCAAGAAGTGTATTTATTTACAGAATGAAACACTCTCTCAGGGGCATTCAACTCCAAAATCTACTCATGGATTATTTTCAGTCTTGTCAGGAACCCTCAGCTTCTAGTGGAATTGAATAATGTAGAATAACGACAGTTGATGTAACAGTGACACCAAGAAAACAGAGAATATTAAAAGAGTTGATTTGGAACACATTTTTAAATTAATGCATTAATTAGAAGTTTCATTAACAATGCTCTGTGGTTATCGAAAACAGTTTGATCTAATATAAGGCGTTTTTGTTACTTGTAACATAGTATAGTACATAAAATTTTCTTATTAAAGACATATTATTATGGTCATTTATTTATTTTAAAGATATACAATGTCAAGAAAAAATGAGACTGGGGACTTTTAGTTTATTGACTGAATAGAACATTTAAATAACAAGACATTATATGGTGTGTGTGTGTGTGCCAAAAGGCCAGTCTAATTTATTATTTGATTATAAAATGTTGTGGAACATATAAGTTTACATACACATATATTTTTATTACTATTGTTATGTTTATGCATATATATTTTTTTTATGCTTATGGTTTTTTTTTTGTTTTGCCTATGCTTTTTTTATTGCTTATGCATTTTTTGTTTATGCTTTTTTTATGATTTTTTTTGCTTATGCTTTTTTTAGGCTCATGTTTTTTTATTATGTTCAAGTATTTTTTTATGCATTTTTTGTGCTTTTGCTTTTTTCTTCTTTTTTTTAGTATTTTTTTTAACTATCTTATTTGTATATTTTTTTTTCGGATTTTTCCTTTTTTTTTTTTTTAAAATTTGATTGGTTAGAAATTTTACAACATTTTACTTCATTTACAATTTTATGTTAGTTTCTTTTGTTAATTTATATAATAGTTTTCTCACCTCATTTTTTTCAGATGCTAATATTGTATCCAAACTAGCAGGCAAAGGTAATATGTTTGCAATCATTGTATAAAATTTTGATATAGCCGACTCGTGAATATTGCATTCTAGTAAGCAATGTTGTAGGGTACCTGTTTCTCCACATTGACATCTTTCATTTTCAGAAATGCCCAGTTTAAATTTATTCTCGGGTGTTAAACAATGTCCTGATCTAATTCTGGTAATAGTTCTTATGAAAGTCCGATCGCTGTCTTTATGAAACCAAGGTTTATGTTTTACTATTGGTTCAATCGCTTTGAACTTTTGACCTCCCATATATTCCTCGTAATGTTTTTGCCAAGCAGCTGTTAGTTTAGTTTTTGCCAATTGTCGCATATCTGTTGTCGGGATTTTGAAATTATGAATTTTAATTCCCTCCTCTGTGGCCCTTTTCGCTAGTTCGTCTACTTTTTCATTTTGGGGTATGCCTGAGTGTCCTCTGATCCAAACTAACTGAATTTCTTTGTTTAAGCTTTGGATTTCGTTACATATTCTTGAGATGTCTACTATTATGTGATTTAGTTCAGAATTGGGTGTTATATTTTCCAATTTTTGCATTGCACTTCTGCTGTCTGAAAATATAACATATTTTGAGCTGGATTCATATCTATGGCAGTATTCTAGTGCTTTTTTTATTGCCATTAGTTCGGCGGTATAGATAGAGGTATACTGGGGTAGCTGATATATTTCTGAATATTTATCTTCTTCATGATAGAAGGCAAATCCTATTTTATTATTCCTTTTTGATCCATCTGTAAATATCTTCTCGAAGTTGTGCCATTTTTCATTTATTTGTCTTTGAAATTGAACCTTTGTTGTTACGTCTTCTTTGTCATACGATGTATAATACGTTGTTGGTGGTTTTAGTAAAGTTTTGTAAGGCACAGAAAAACATGGTTGTACTTTGCTTTCATAAACAATATTTTTGTAATCGATAATCCAGTTATAACTCTCTATTATGAGTGGTAATCTTTTCTTTTCCCAATATCTTGATTCTAGGCATGCAATGAATAAATTATGTATGTTTTTTTGGCCCTCACCTTGTTTACTATTAATTTTTAAAATTAACCTGTCACTCAGCATTTGTCTTCTGAGATGTAATGGTGGTTCTGCACACTCCACTTCCAAGACATTTATTGGCGAGCTTTGTAAACTTCCTATTGCTAATCTTAAACATCGATTTTTAATTTTTTCTATCTTTTCTGTGTGACATTTAGCAGCGGTCCCATATAAAATGCTTCCATAATCAATGATTGATTGTATGAATGATTTATAGAAAATTAAACTTATATTTGGATCTGCTCCCCATTTTTGGTGACTAAACACTTTGACGATATTGATAGCATTTTCACATTTTTTAATAACATTTAAAATTTGTTGTTTCCAATTGAGTTTTTTGTCTAATATACCTCCTAAGTACGTAACAGCTGATTTGTACTGGATATTCATGTTGGCCATTCTGATTGTATTGGGATGCTGATATCTTCTCCTTGTAAATGTACAAACTGACCATTTTCTTTCATTTATAGCTGTTCCGTTGTCTTCAAACCACTTCTTAGCTGCAGTTGTTGCTTCATTGAGTTGTCTGTGACACATTTCTATATTTTTATATTGTGTTCTACGTTATATGGTATAACTGAAAAGTTGTATGTTTTTGAATTAACAGTTTCATCTCCTCAAAGGGACACTAGGTAGGAAAATTTTGAAAAGTTTCCACATATTTTAGTCAATAACATGTACTTCAACAAATAAAACAACCTCTTTAATGAAAAATTTAAATAGGCACACTAAGTGGAAGAGAATTTTACTTTAAGAACATTCATATCCTAAGAAACTTTAGTGTAACAAAACATGTTATATTTTTATTATTTAAAAATATAGTATTTGTGATGTAAAACTTTATTTAGTTTATACTGTAGAGCATTATTGATCTACACCAAGTATAGGCTAAATCAATAAAACTGAAATAGTCCAGAATCCGGCTCTGCGGACAACGCCATATTGCTACCATCACAATGCCACTCAAGTGATTGTCGTCTGTGTCATCTCTTCTTGATACTAGCTCTACGCTTAATGAAAAGACTACGATTTACCATAGCGAATATTTGTTTCTAATACCACGAAATGTTTTGTTATGTCGCTCAATAAACATGAATCATATCATACAAATAATGTAGCACCATTGAATAAAAAGTAAAGGAAGGATAGCTACTATCTACACTCATAGAGAGAAAGCAAGACGGAAGTAGCCATCTTGAACAACCAAGTATGACTCATTTTATTTTGTTGTTGCATTGGTTGGAGAGTACGTTTTTGCTTTTGGAAGTTTTATAATAATTTTATAGTGTTTTTCATTAGTTTTTCTTGTATTTTTGTTTTGTATTTAAATAAGTGTTTATTAGGATTAATTAGAATAGTGTTTTAAGTGTTGAAACATTAGTAATTAGACTACAAACAAAATGGTTAGTTGTGCAGCCTGCGGTTGCTCCAATACCCCTAAAAATAAATCTTTAGGCATCACTTTTCATAGGTAAGTTGTTTTCTTTTATACTTTAATTTATATTAATTTTAAATAATATAAAATATGCAAAATGAACATTTCATATTTTGATGAATGACAAGGTTAAGACATAGGCGTAACATAAAAATAAAAATAGTAAGTTAACTGTTGTAACACTATACATTTAAGAAATATTTATTTGCATTTTTTCAAATTGGATTTATTTATAATGTGTAAATATTGATTATAAAAGTTTGATGCATAAAAATATGTTTTTAGTTTTCCTAAAGATTGTCAGAAAAGCAAATTGTGGACGAATTTTGTTAATAAACCAAATTGGACAGCTATAAGAACAAGTGTATTGTGTTCTCAACATTTCAATAATGAATGTTTTGATCGAACCTCAAAGCTAAAAGTTAGATTGTGGTCCCAAGCTCTACCCACAATAAAAGTCGATCGTTTGAAATATGTAAGTATTTCCTTATATTATTTGTTCATTTTTATAAATAGGTATATCAAAATTGTTTTCTTCTATATTTAGTAATGTTGATTTACATGTATTTAAACTTTACAGGTAAGGAAATTTAATCCAGTTCAACTTACATCTATTGAGTCATCTGAAAACCAAGGTGAGCCTCTACCAGGACCATCATCCAGGGCAGAAACACCTACTCGAGATCCTTCTATAAATCCATGTACAGAAGATACCCCACGTAAAAGACAATTAAAAAGAAAAATTATGGATTTGCAAAAAAATGATGCTTTAAAAAGTACGAAAATTCGAAAACTTCAGAAAATTGTTTGGGGGCAGAGAAAAAAAATAACTTCTCTTAAGTCAATGGTAAGTGTGCTTCAAAGAAAAAACTTATTGTCAACTGACCATGAAAATGTATTATTGCAACATTTTGGCCCAAACAAAGAAATAATTGACAGACTTTTTAGAAAACCTATCAAACAGAAGGTAAAACGGAAGTACGAGCAACAAGTGAGAGCATTTGCAGTGACCCTACATTTTTTTTCTCCGAAAGCATATAGTTATGTTCGGAGAACATTTCAAAATTGTTTACCTCACCCAAAAACTTTGTCAAAATGGTATTCTTCTATAAATGGAAAGCCGGGGTTTAGCCAAGAAGCCATTAATTTCTTAAAATCAAAAATGGAAAATACTGAAAAACCATTATTTTGTTCATTGGTTTTTGATGAAATTGCCATTCGTCAGCATTTAGAATATTCTAATGACAAATATTATGGATATGTGGATTATGGAAACGAGTTGCAGGGAGATTGTGAAGAAATAGCAAAAGAAGTTTTAGTTTTTATGATAGTGTGTATCAATGAGCCATGGAAATTACCAATATGTTATTTTTTTATATCTTCACTAAATAGCTCACAAAAGGCAGCTTTAGTCAAACATGCACTGTATCTTTTAAAAAATGTAGGAATTGAAATAACAAACATAACTTTTGACGGAACTGCCACTAATTTTAGCATGTGCAAGGAGTTAAATTATAACTTTAATAAAAATAATATACAATCACATATAATTATAGACAATACTAAATATTTTTTAACCTTCCATTACTCGCGCACGGTCTCTCAGACCGGTCCAATATTTAATATGACGTAATTACGACTTCATTGGCTAAGCATCGTTCCCCCTCCATGTACCTTTCCAGTACATACTCAACGAACATCTCACTCATTTATTAGTTGATAGAAAGTGTTTTACGGAAGTGGTGCTTTAACACGGTGTAGTAGACCGGGTGCGAGTATTTAAGTAACTAATTATAACTGTCGCTGAGAGATTTCATAAATAATACCGGTAAGTTTTTTTGACTTTTCTACATTTTTTTACGAAAATTTCTGATACTATAATGCTAATATAAGGTGTGTCATGAAATAATAGTTGAAATATCTCGTTGCATATAGAAACGTGTGTTTTCTTGGTTGTAATTTTTTGGAAATCAATTTTCTATTTTTATTATAGATATGAACTACAAAACGGAGCAAGCAAGACTTTTGAGATTGTTTGAAGAAGTTGAAACTGATGAAGATTATGGAAATGATGATGATGATGAGCAAGGGGACATAGATAGCATAGAACAGAGATCAGAAAACAGTGACACTGAGCAAGAATTTGAGGATGGTGGAGGTGACTATGTACCTGTTCCTGTTACCAGAGATGCAGTATTTATAGGAAAAGACAAGGTAACACAGTGGAAAAAACATTTTCCACCAAAAAATATTAGAACACTTAGTGCAAATATTGTTTTGCAATTGCCAGGGGTGAAAGCTTACGCAAAATCCAAAAAGTCTCCTCTCGATATTTGGCTGTGCTTGTTTGACGAAGAAATGCTGAATATCATTGTAGATTGCACCAATATAAAAATTAATAGCATCGCTCAAAACTTTTCGAGGGAAAGAGACGTGAGAACTACTAATCTCATAGAAATAAAAGCACTAATTGGCATCCTATATCTTGCTGGAGTCAGAAAAGCTAATCATATGAATCTGGGCGACCTTTGGAGAACAGATGGTAGTGGCGTTGAAGCTTTTCGCCTGGGAATGAATAGAATACGATTCCAATTCCTGATGAGATGCCTTCGTTTTGACGATATAAATACAAGACAAGAAAGGGTCCAAATGGATAAATTGGCACCGATCAGACTTTTGTTTGAAAAATTTAACGATAACCAAAAAAAGTGTTACTCACATTCCGCGCATGTAACCATAGACGAAAAGCTTGAAGCATTTAGAGGTAATTGTAGCTTTAGGCAATATATACCCAACAAGCCAAATAAGTATGGCATAAAAATTTTTGCACTCTCTGATTCTCATATGTTTTACACCAGTCACATGGAAGTTTATGTGGGTAAGCAGCCAGAAGGCCCGTTTCAAAAAGAAACGACTGCTAAATCAGTAGTAGAAAGACTTTCTCAACATATCTATGGTACGAATAGAAACGTCACCACAGATAACTGGTTTACCAGTATGGAACTTGCGGAAAGTCTAAAAGAAAAGAAATTAACCCTTCTAGGAACCATTCGAAAGAACAAGAGACAGCTTCCTTTGGAATTTGTACAGAATACAGGCCGACCGAGCGGTTCCTCAATGTTTGGGTTTTGCAACAATACAACACTGGTTTCATTTATTCCAAAAAAAGGTAAAAATGTACTTCTCATTTCAACAATGCATTTTGGAGATGACATTGACCCTCGTACGAATAAGCCAGAAATGATAATGACTTATAATGACACCAAAGGAGGGGTCGACATGGTCGATAAATTGTGTGCTCAATATAATTGTGCTCGTGGTACCAGACGATGGCCAATGGTCCCCTTTTATAGCATGCTGAACGTAGCTGGGATAAATGCATTTGTCATTTATAATGGAAACAATCCCGATTCAACAACGCCTCGAAAGGAATTTCTTCTTAAGCTCTCCATGGCCCTTTTGTATGATTATCAAAAAGAAAGAGCTATATCTGCCAATTTGCCAAGGAGCCTAAGAAGCAGGTTACAAGAAGTGTGTGGAGTCCCAGCTGGAGATGAGCCCCCAGTAAGAACCCCTGGAACCGTCGGCCGCTGTGCAGTCTGTACCTGGCAGAAAAACAGAAAGACGAAGTACTTTTGTCAAAATTGTGCAAAATATCTGTGTTTAGAACATATTCGTCCTATGTGTAATGCGTGTTATGAAAATATAAGTTAATTTTTTTTGTTATCTTTATGTTATGCAATTTCTCAGTTCTGCTTTTTTGCCTAATATATTTTTTGTAACTAACCTAATAAATGACTTTTATTCTGTCCCAAAATGATGAAATAACCCTAAAATCCTTCACAAAGTAATAAGTAAGCTCAGAAATTACTTAATTCATTACCCGGTCTCCTAGACCGTGCGCGAGTTATTAAGTACCAAAATTTGGCGCGAGTAATGGAAGGTTAATGCCAGATCCAGTACATATGATTAAATTAATTAGAAATTGTTTTGGAGATCTTAAGACGTTTACTGATAAAAATGGGGATTTAATTGATTACAATTATGTTATTAAACTTAATGAGTTGCAAGAAAAAGAAGGACTTAATTTAGGAAACAAATTAAGAAGAAAACATATAGACTTTTTCAGACAGAAAATGAAAGTTAAGTTAGCCACTCAATTATTGAGCAAATCTGTGGCCGATTCTTTAATTTTTTGTAAAGACATTTTAAAACTAGAAGATTTTCAAGGCAGCGGCCCTACTGCTAACTTTATATTAATTATGAATAATGCTTTTGATATAATGAATTCACATAAAATAAGCAATTTTAGTTATAAACAAGCAGTTTGTCCCAGCAATATTAATAATATAAAAAAATTTTGGGATGAATTTAAAGACTATATTTTAAATTTAAAACTTTCGGGTTGTCCAGTTTTAGACTCTAAGAGAAAAGCTGGATTTACTGGTATACTAATGGGTATGAGTTCAATTATTAGTATTTATGAGGAATACGTTAATGATAAAAAACTTAAATTTTTGCCCACATACAAATTAAATCAAGACCATATAGAATTATTTTTCAATTCCATAAGAGCACATGGTGGTTATAATAATAATCCTACATGCAGGCAGTTTATGTCTGCTTTTAAAAAAATTTTAATTCATGCTGAAATAAGAGAAGGGGGCGCAGGAAATTGCGTTCCCCTAGAAGAAATTAATATTTTAAATATTGGTAGTGAAAAAAAATCTGCAATAAATATAATAAATGAATCTATTGCACATAGAAATGATGATGATAATGAGGATGACATATTAAAATTTATAGATGAACATAATTATGCCTTTCAGGTAGATTCTCTATCATCATATAGTTTGGAAGTACTCACATATATAGCAGGTTTTGTGAGTTTTAAATTGGGGAGAAAGTTAAAATGTGAATATTGTGTTTCCCAACTATATGGTGATAGAGAAAACTTCTTAAATTCTTTAATTAATTTAAAGTCAAGGCACTGCCTAACATACCCCAGTGAGGATATCATTAATATATGTGTGATTGCTGAAAAATGTTTGAGGCGCCTGACAAACAATTTTAAAAACTTGAAAATTAATAAAAATAAAATAATAATAAAAGTTTTAAATGACTTTAAAGACAAAAAAAATTTTCCCAATATGATTCCACATGATACCACTCCATTGGAAAACCATAATATTTTATTATTAAAAAGTGTTCTAGAAATTTTCTTAAACATAAGATTAAGTTTTAGTTGTAAAAATAGGATTAGTAGAGAATATATAAGGAAGGCGTTAACAAAATTAATTATATTTAAAGGTCAATAAAATTTTAATTGTGAATTCTGCTTGTTTTTTTTATCGAGACATCCAAAAAAATCATAATTGTAGTAAGCTTTGGAATTTTGTTTGTTATGTAGCCACTCTAATCTTTAACCATAAAATATTATTTTAAATTAGAAAATATGTGTTTTGTGAAACAAAACACGTGTTCTCTGGTTTAAAATGTCATTCTTACTCAGTATCTACATAACCATCAAAATTTCAACGCCTACTCTAATTAGTTTTTTTTTGCATGTCCCTATATGTAGTATCTAATTTTTTTATTTGCTACAAAATAATTTTATGTAGCGCGCCTATGGTAAAACGGATATTGCCGTCCGCCATATGCAACAACCATCCTGATCAACCAAACTTGTGTTTATTGCTCCTTCCTTTACTTTTTATTCAATGTGTAGCACAATATACTCACATATGTGAATTTTTATGAGTTCTTTCATGGAAAAGTTTTGTACGTGGACAACTGAGTATTAATCCACAATGTTTGCATTCAAACTTCTTCAGACCCTTGTGGGTCTGTAAGTGAACAAGCAATTCTTGTTTTGATGACGTTTTAACAGCACAAAAATTGCAAGAGAGTGTTTTTTCTGAAAAAAGGAATAGCATTACAAGTACAATTTACAATTGTGAAAGATATTTACCTTTATTCGTCACTTTGCTGTAATTTCTCTTTGCGGGATTTACGAAAGGATTCTGTTTAACTAAATGAGTTTGCTCATGTATCTGCAGATTTTCTAATCGTCCATAACCCACACCGCATTGCTTGCAAACGTATGGTGTGTCTGTTGAATGGCGAACTCTGAAAATAAGTGGTTTGTATATAATGATTACCTATTAGCTGGTCAAGGATCAAAAACTGTACAATGTATAAAATGTGAGTGATGTGACAGGGATAGGTGATTTCAAGTAACCTTAAAAAATAGCCTAAACCTACAGTATATCAATAGTATTTTGAATAAATAATAATGAGATGTTTTCATCAATTGCAGCATTTTAAAGATTATTGAATGACATGGCATGGGTTTTGAATATATTTAAATAGACCTAAATTTTATTACGATTGAAAGGAAGTATATTTTCTATAAGAGGCACACATATCTCAAAGATATACAATCGTTTGGAAAAAAGTATATCATAAATAATGGTGCTACAAGCTACAGTATGGACAGATATGATAGAATACTTGATAGGTTAGGTTAGGTTAATCAAGATCGAAATTATCGTCTGATTTTAAAGTGTTAATTCTTAAGTTTCAAAAACCTAATAAATACATTAAGCAGAATAATAGTGCCCAGAAATAAGACTGTGCATCTGGAAGTATTGTTTAAGCCGGAGGTGCAGTATTTCTTCCAAAAACGGTGACCTTCAAACGACCCCTACAGTTATTAAGAGAATAAGAAAATCGAGAAATAAATTAAAATAAGTGTAACATGGTTTCATGTAGTAAGTGCAATGCTGAGGAGACCGAGACGTATGCCCACGCAAAATGTGATGAATGTAATGTTTTGCTGTGTGTTAACTGCTCCAACTTATCGGCCTCAGAACATAAAGGAATAACTTTGAAAAAAAGATCACCCTGTGTAAGATACAGCTGTTGTGAGTGCCTAAAATCGATGAAGGATGAAAATAGAGGTAAAATTAGGAGATCCATAGGAGATATAGAAACATCCCTTCTTAAAGCAATGCAAAAGGGATTTGATGACATAAGGGCAGACTTTTCAAAAACTGATAAGGTCTTAAAATACATAGACGCAATGAATAGGACAATTAACTCAATAAAATCTGAAAATGGAATAATAAAAGCAACAGTAGAAGACCTAACCTCAAAAATTTTAATGATTGACGAGTATATACAAAAACAAAAACCAGAGCAACAATTACTGCCCAACGATTCACAGACAAATTTATCATCTACCAAAAAAGACATGCAGAACAGTATGAATGGTGCTACCAAAGATGACGAAAATAAGATTACATTGAGTCAAGTACAAAGAGCCGTAAACTCAGCACTTGTGACAGAGGATAATACTCGGGATGATACATCAGACTCTGAGACATCAAGTGAAAATAAAACTGTATCAAAACAATCTGAATTTACTGGAGTGCAGCAAAATAATGAAGCAGTATCATCCCATGTAAACAACCAGCTCATTGGGATACCAAATAAAAAGTGGTATTATATAGGACAGGTTTCAAGTAACTCAACAAATCAAATGGTTATACAATATATTAGAGAAAAAGCCAACATATCCGAAAATGAACCTGTAATTGTGACTCAGCTGCAAACTAAAGGGAACACCAAGTCTTTTAAAGTTGGAGTACAGTCCAAGCATAGTAAGGAATTAGAAAGTAAGGACTTCTGGCCACCATTTGTAAGCTGTAGAAATTTCGTTTTTCGCAGACAAGGTTTACAAAACTCAAACAATAATTTTAATAACAACAATTTTGGACATCGTAGAAATTTTTTTCTGAGAAATCGTGGGAACCATTGGAGACAATAAGTCAATGTCATATTGTATATCTCAATGCTCAAAGCTTTACAGCCCATAAAGATGAAATAATTGCTGAAATAATTAGTGAACAACCATGTGTCCTAGCTCTATCGGAAACAAGAACTACAATTGATATGGAGGAAATTGAACTTAATGTGCCTGGATATTCTTTGGTCCGTTGTGATGCTCCAAGTCGATATACTGGAGGAATCTTAATTTTTGTAAGAAGTGATGTAATTTATGAAAATGAAGTTACTTATTCTGAAAATGGTAATTATTGGTGCACTTTTATACATGTAAAAATCAATAATATTTGTTGGACTGTTGGATGTCTGTATAGATCACCTAGTGGTAGTTTAGCATGTTTTTTAAATAAACTGGAGCACATTATTGAGGATAGTATGAAAATGAATAGAAAATGGATATTGGTAGGAGACTTCAATATCAATTATTTAAATATAGATGATTTTTATTGTAATAAATTAATAACGATGTTGCAATCTCTAGGAGAAGAGCAGGTTGTTGGGGAAAGTACTAGATGTTGTGATTATTCTAGTACTCTTATTGATTATGTCTTGACAAATAATGATATGCTAGAAATTAAATTATTTAAAACACCAAAGATTACTGACCATTTAATTATAGGAATTAGATTAGAGAATGTTAATAGTATAAGTAATGGAACGAAAACAATTCTAACTAGATGTTTAAATGATCAGGCATATTGCCAATTAAATGTCGAACTTATAAACTGTGATTGGAATTTTGATTCTGTTGATATTAATGTGATATATAATGATCTGTATGAAAACATTAATTCTGTGATAAATAATCATCACCCAATAAGGGAAAAAAAATGTAAGAATGAGAATGTTCCTTGGTATGACAATGAAGTTAGTATAAGAGCTCTTGAGCGAGATAGGGCATATAAATATTTCATAAACTATAGTAATGGTAGTAATAGTAACATTCTATGGAGTGATTATAAAATAAAAAGAAATTTAGTTGTTGATTTGCTAAAACAAAAAAAGATAAAATACTTTGAGACTATGATAGACAACAACAAAAACGATCCGAAAGAAATGTGGAAATGTTTGAAGACCATAATAAAAAATAAGGATCAATCCATAAATTATAAAAACATTAACTTTGGAATGAATGAAAGTACTGTTTTTGCAGAGAATGAAAGGGAAGCTGCATGTATGTTTAATTCATATTTTGTAAGGAGTATTGAGGAGGTCTGATAGTGATCTACCTGTACTTGAATGCAACCTGGATGAATTTCAGCCTTTGACTATCGGAGAATTAAAAGAAATAATATTATCATTAAAGACGTGTAAAAATATAAATATTCCGCTCAATTCACAATTCCTAAAGAAAACTTTTGAGACAACGGGTTATGCAGTACTTAATTTTATAAATAGTTCATTAAAAAGTGGAACTTTTCCTAAAGACTTAAAAGCTAGTTCCATTACACCTGTCCCAAAAACTCAAGTTAAATCAGAGGTATCTTCATTTCGACCCATTAATACACTGCCTTGCATTGAAAAAGTGCTTGAAAAAGCCGTTTATAATCAGATAGTCTCATACTTTAATGAGCATAATCTTTTTCTAGGAAATCAGTCTGGGTTTCGAAAGGGCCACTCATGTGAAACGGCAATACAGCTTACTATCTCAAAATGGAAACAAACAGTTGATAATAACAAATATGTAGTAGCTGTGTTTTTAGACTTGAGAAGAGCATTCGAAACCATAGACCGAAACTTATTAATTAGAAAACTGGAATACTATGGTTTTAGGAGGAAGGTTATAAGTTGGTTTAAAGAATATCTAAATGGTAGATCTCAGTACGTTCAATTAGGTCAGAGTAAATCTACGGAGCAGGGTAATTGTTTTGGTGTACCGCAGGGGAGCGTACTTGGTGCTTTATTGTTCATAATTTTCATAAATGACATTAATTATGTTGAAGAGCTGGAATTTATCAATTTATTTGCAGATGACACATTGATTGCATACAGTGGTTATGATATTTTTGAGGTAATTGGAAGGATGCAGCGGTTGTTAAAAAGAATTCAGATGTTTTTGAATACCAACACGTTAAAACTTAATACAAGTAAAACTAAATCAATGATAATTTCTAGTAGTCATAAAATAAATAATCTTGACATTAAGAATATGAAATTACAAGTTAATGATGAAGATATTGAATGGGTGAATCAGATAAAATATCTTGGGTTTGTACTAGATAATACACTTACATTGAAACCTCATTTTGAGTATATTCGCAAAAAGATATCCAAAAAACTTTTTTTCTTTAATAGAATTAGCAAGAATCTATCACTATTCTCAAGAATGACAATATTCAGAAGTATAATCCAGCCCTATTTCGACTATTGCTCTAGTGTTCTATATTTGGGTGACATGGGTTCAATTCAATCGTTACAAATCTTGCACAATAGAGGTATGAGAATAATTCTAAGTTGCAACCGTTATACACCAATTGAGATCATGCAGTCTACATTGGGTTGGTTCCCAGTGACAGAAAGACTTTACTACCTTACTATGGTTTTTATTTTTAAGTTAAAAAAGGGCATGTTACCTGCATATTTTGATGAATTTGTGTCATTAAGGGAGCAGATTCATTCATATAGTACAAGAAATGTTCAGGATTTTAATATTCTAAAAACAAACAAGTATAGTACTATGATATCTTTATTTCACAAATGTATGAATGAGTATAACCATCTTCCATCTAGTGTTAAATGTGCAGTGACAATGATGACTTTCAAGAGACTGTTAAAGGCCCATATTTTATCAGACTGAGATTTAATGTTAGATTTAATGTTAGTAGTAAGGTTGAATGTTGTATGATAAATTTTTGATCTTAATTAAGTATATATATTCATTGTAGTAGGATTTCTATTTCAAATAAAGCTTATTATTATCGATAGCGATAAAAAAGATTTCGTGAAAGTACTCGAACCCTAAATATAAACTCAAAATGATTTGTGAAGAATATCTTGCGAATATTCGTAAAAATTTGATATCAAATTCTTCTGTAAGTATGAAATTTCTATCATAAATAATACAACCTATAAATTAATCTTATCTAAGCACTTTAGATCGTTTTCAATACTATAGGAATTTTAACCTCAAATAAAACTCACAAGATGAATTCACAAATAATATTTATGAATTTATTTCAGCTTCTGGATACTGGAACCTCGTTCAAATTAATCTACACGATTAATATGCGTCGTACAAACTACGTAGAATGCAAATAATATTTTTATAAGTGAATATCTCACCGACTCGACTCGGAACACCCTGTATATTGTATTGTTCTTTGTTAGCGAGAGCAGTAAGCTTTCAAACGATATATGGTTTGTATAGTCAATTTCATTAAGCAGAATGAGAATGTCAATAAAATTGTAAAGAAAAACAACTCAGTTCAGCATTTTTTGGTATTGCTAATATGCATTCATCAACATACCTGTAAAAAGATACTGTTTGAATTGAGTTGTTGGCCAATATTGTTTCTTCAAGGTCTTCCATAATTGGACAATGACGCTAGAAATAGAGGTCCCCGTGGCACACCCTTCTATTTGTTGATAAAATGCCTCTTCATACAAAAAATAAATGGAATTCAGAGTGAGCTCTATAGCTTCTAAGAAGTCATAGATATATCAGTGTATGTTTTAATCTGATCCCACTTTTTTATTTATATTTTTTGCTAAGTTTATAGGAATACTCGTACATAATGATTTAACATCTAAGGATGCTATACTCGATAGTCGAAATTCTGTAAAGTGACTCATCGCTCTTACTGTCCATAAAATCAGTTGCAGAAGCGAACTTCATGAGCGCATCATTTTTGAAGGGTTCTTAATAGTCCTAAATAAAAAATAAATAGAAAATGTTCTTGTACGCTCTGGCGTTTAAATTTGAGAGAACAGAAATACGAAATTATTATGGTAGGAATCATTATGTATATACAGGGTGTTACCAAGAATAATACACATTTTTAAGGATGAGCTATAATAAGATGTATATAAAAAAGTCGATAGTCGAAATTCTGTAAAGTGACGTCATCGGTTATCTACCGATTTAAAGTGAACTCCATGAGCGTATCATAGTTTGAGGGTGCGAATACTGAAATATCTGGAATTTCAATTTTTAACATTTGAAATAATAACTTATCACAAGTTGTTCATAAGTAAGTTAAAACAAAATAAAAAAATGTTTAAAAGTCAATTCCAACTTACTACTACTAAAACTAAAAAAAAGTTGTTTGTCAAGACCAAAATAAATTACCAATAAGTATAGGTATGTTGCGAGGTCACTTGTAAAATGTCTGACTAACTGGAAGCGGTATCACTCCCTGACGACTCCTCAGAATCATCGCTTTCTCCTCCTATATCGATAATGAGTGGTTCCGTCATTACTTCTACACGTATGTCTAAATCCCAAAACTTTATTTCTTCTTTTAATACGTGTTGAATACATTTACGCCAACTCTCAGCAGTAACGGTATGCAGCGCCTCGTCAAACAGTTTCTCAACGTCAGCCATTTTGAATGTACTGTTTTTTCTCGCAACATAATTTTTCACTTGGGCCCAAACCAGCTCGATGGGGTTTAACTCACAGTGGTAGGGAGGAAGTCTAACAACTGAGACGTTGAAATCTTTCGCCATTTCATCGACAACGTACTTAATATAACTGCTTTTATGTTTCCGTACGAGAGATAATAATTCAACTTTTAGCATTGCCTCGTTGTGCGGAATGCTTTTACTCTCTAACCAATCAATTATAACCATCTTGCGGCTAGCTGAAGTAGGTATTTGCTCCAGTCGACGAGAGTGGTATGAAGCATTATCCATAACTATCACTGAACCAGGAGTTACCTTTGTTAAAATTGATCTAAACCATGTTTCAAACCGGTTACCATCCATCTCTTCATGGTAATCGACAGTTTTTTTGGACTGAAAACTTAGTAATCCACCTTCTACAAATCCTTCCTCGCTGCCAATGTGAGTGATAATCAGTCGACGTCCTTTCCCAGAGGGAGCTTTTAAACCGGAAGAGAAACCCTCCATAAAGGCTTGTCGATTGCTTCGTATATTCATGTCTTGCCACACTTTTGACACAGTGTGGCCTTCATTTAACCATGTTTCGTCAAGATAATATATGTGCCGTCCTTCGTTACGAAACTGTCGTATATTGTATATAGTACTCTCAGAAACTTTAGTTAAATAACTGCACTTAATCACAACGTCACTAACACCCAACTGTTTGTCCATGGCACGCAGTCCTTCGTACACATTTAATATGAGGACTTTTTCTTTCCGAATTAAATTGTTACGACGCCGTTTTTTATCGCCAACACCGCTACACTCCGCCATTATTGTCACTAAATATACCGATATAAATATTACAATAAATACCAATAATAACCGATTTATCACACAAAACCACAACACAAATACTGATGTTACGTTCATGATGAGAATAAACACCTCACATAACTGTTTACTATCACTGTCTCATTCGCGTAGCTCGATCTATCTATCTCGTTCTCAAAGCCGGAACATTGAAGCGACTCTCCAACATTGTCAAATCGGCGAGTTTTTCACAACAAACTTTGCGTTCAAGAAATATACATAAACACTTTATTTCACATTTCAAGTAAACTAATTATTATTAGTCTGCTTGAAATTTGAAATAAATATATTAAATTGGTATTGACTTAATTACATTGCATCTTTTGTACCTGAAATATTGACACAATGGATTTGAAGTGTATTTATAAAATACAGCATTTCTCTCTAGAATACATATGGCAACTGCGCTTTAACCAAAGTGTTGATTAGATAGCTCTGACTCACTTTACACAATTTCGACTATCGAGTATAGTATAGAATTTTCTGGCAAGATGATGTTTTTAATCTTATTTTTGAAATCTATCGAGTCTTTTATGTAGTTCTTATTGTGGTAAACAATGTTTTCGAGAATTTTTTTAAGATGTTTGGACTGTGTTTCAAAAGGTGATTGGATACATGAGCCGATCGGTCCAACTGGTATTCCTTCTTTGTGAAGTTTTGGTAGACCATGGAAGCGAATTTTGTATTTTTAAATTTTTTGCTGTGTTTGTAAAAATATATGTTTTATTTTCCCAATTCGTTATTAATGCATTGTTTTTCTTCTGGTATATATTTGTAGTATCATTCTTCAGTTGTTTGTAAATGGTTTGATCTCTGAGTAAATTATACATTTTTTCTTGGTAGTCGTGTTTAAACATTATCACAGTTTTGTTAGTTTTATCGGATTTTAATACCATTATATTTTTATTCTGCCTTAGAAAGGGTTTTTTTTATTTTGTTGGTAAATTTTTTATTTTGTTTATTTTGAATATTAGATTTTTTCTTAAAGTTATTTTTAGGATTTGTTATAATGTTGCAACGTTGGGACCGCAAATTATCTTTAGTTTCGGAATTAAGATTTACGAGAGAATTTTAGATGTTGCTTATTATTTCCGGGATAGGTCTATCGTTCGCATTTTCCAAAGGAACAGCAAAATTTGGCCGTAGACTAAGTATTTCCTGTACATATTCTAGAATATCTATATCCGTGAGATTTTCTATCCACGAATCATTACAATTTTGTCTGTTATGAATTCTATTCTTCAAATTTTCAATTTTATTGACGTTTTTATTTTTCTGAAAAGAATTTCATTTTTACTTGATTAATTATTTATAAATTTCATTCATTTATTTTCTGGTAAGATAGTATTGAATTTAATTTTCAATTTTGAAATTTTGTTCTTTATATTAATTTTAATTGTGTCAGTGATTAATAAGTTGATAGTTTTTTGAGTTAAACTGGTTATGTCTTTTGCAAACTTTTGTTCAAGGTTTTTACAATTGAAAGTGATGTGATTAATTTTGAATTTAAGAAAATTTGGTGTGTATTATCATTTTTACATCTTAAAAGGAAGATTCTTCTGTTTTTCTGTTTACAATGTTGATGACAGGCCTTTGAATATAACTTCATATATGCCACATCTTCTTTTCTGTACTCATGCTTTATATATTGTTCATTTTGGATTCTTGGGTTTAAGGACCATTTGTAAATTCATTTAACTTGTAGTTAATACATTTATATTTAATGTTTCGGTCTTACTATGACCTTCATCTGAAATAAAATTTGTTAAAACTAAAAGAAATGGTACAAGTTACAATAGAATTTCAAAAGCAAAACAAATAAATCTTACCTTCAACAGAACGTTCATTTGATCTTTTAACATACTTTATAGATATTTAGGACGTATCACATAATATAATAAAATTTACATCAAACAAAACGAGCATTTTAAAGTGACTTCTTAGAAGCTATAGAACTCACTCTGAATTTCACTTATTTTTTGTATGAAGAGGCATTTTATCAACAAATAGAAGGGTGTGCCATGGGGACCTCTATTTCTAGCGTCATTGCCCAATTAGTTATGGAAGACCTTGAAGAAACAATATTTGTCAAAAACTCAATTCAAACAGTATTTTTTTACAGGTATGTTGACGACTGCATATTAGCAATAACAAAAAATGCTGAACATTTCTTCTTACAAGATTTCAACAGTTATCATGACAGACTACAGTTTATCATTGAACTAGAAAAAAATAACCAAATTAGCTTTTTGGATCACATACAAAATACTATAAAAACAGAATGGCAAACAAATGATACCTGGTCTTCCCGATATTTAAACTTCAAATCACAACACCCTCTAAACAAAAAAAAATCTGTTATTATAGGACTTGCAGATCGGTCAATAAATCTGTCCAACCCAGAATTCAGAGAGAATGCAATAATAAAAGCTAAGGATGCCCTTATACTCAACAACTATCCTTCAAATCTGATAAACAAGATATTTAAAAAACGTTTACATATATTTTATAACCATAATAATACAAAAACTACGATAGATAATAAAACAAACCAATTTCTCACTTTACCATACATACCAAATTTATCAGAAAACCTAAAAGACATTTTCACACCACAACATACATGTTGCTCATAAAGGGTACAACCTACTAAAAACCAATTACACCTATCTAAAAATTTCAACCTCAAAGGAAAAAAAGAGCAATATAGTCTATGAAATACCATGTAAAAACTGTGAAGTCTGAATCGGACAAACAAGTCAGTATTTAAAGAACAGAATAAATAGTCACAAATATGACAAACGAAACGGCACTCACTATTCATATTTCAGAAAACCAACACGAATTTGATTTCGAAAATACAAAAATTCTTCGAAGTGAAAACCACACAAAAAAACGCGAAGTTCTAGAAATGATGGAAATCCAAAGAAAAACCAGTTCCTTAAATTTAAAGACTGACACAAAAAAATCTTAGTAAAATTTATAGTAATATTATAAAAACTTAGAAATATAGACAAACACATGGCACATTTGAAATACAATAAATTTATTACCACTCCACTTCAAAAAATGTCTATATTGTTTTTTGAAGTTTTATAATAATTTTTGGATAATATTTGAAATGATTTATTATATACATATTTTTTACAACTTTACCTACAACAAGGTAAAGTTGTAAAAAATATGTATATAATAAATCATTTCAAATATTATCCAAAAATTATTATAAAACTTCAAAAAACAATATAGACTTCTCTGTACCAAGGAGATGAGAATGAAGATGTGACCCCCGTGCCGGTAAGAGCTATGAGAAGACGCGGAAGACCCGGGAAGGTAGTTCCATCAATGACTACGGAGGAAGTAGCATCACCTGCCAATCCACCCCTAATGAAGAAAGGATTACGAGGTAGACCCAAGAAACAACAACCTTAATCGTCCTGCTCGGTGTAGTAGCCTCTCATCGGAACGATCTCGAAGCTAGAGGGGGAGGTTGTAGCAGAACGATCACTACTAGGCTATGCAACTCTACAGTACCACCTTCATGTAGAGGCCCCGCCCAACATCTGAGACTCCGCTATAAATGGTAAGATGGCGCCACTCGAACCGCCTTAAACCACACGGATAGTGAAGTAACCTCGTTCTATACATAGTAGCATGGTCAAGGGTAGAGGCGAACACGGATTACGTATTATTATACTCCGAATAGTTCATTTTATTTTCATTTTGTAATACACTGGCGCCCTGACGTGGAGCACGAAATAAGGATTCCTGGATGCAAGTGAGATTTTCATGAATACTTTGACATTTTTTTTCTTGTAGGATCGAAACTCTTTTGCATATTGGTTTTTCGAACTGGATTTTCGTCTGTCCGGCTTTTCCAGTTATGACGACAGGAATATTCGCTGTTGACTTTATCCAGTCCGATTTCACCAAACGTTCCGCGTCAAATTAAACTCATTGCTGCAAGCCAAACAACCATGGCGATGTCTCCGGAGCAGTTCCAACAGCTTCTACAAGCCGTAGCCGGCATAAGGACAGAACCAGATAATCAGAAGAAAGGGAGTTTGAGCGAATGCACAGCCCGATTCGACGGAACACGTTGTCATGAGACAGTCGACAATTTCCTAAACACAATAGCAGTCTATAAGGATATAGAACAAATCACAGACCAAGACGCAATCAAAGGCCTGCCACTACTACTTACTGACACTGCAGCTACTTGGTGGCAAGGCATAAAAGGAGAAGCAACAGATTAGAATAATGCTATTCGATTAATCCGTGCCGCTTTCTCTCCGGCAACTCCTGCATACCAAATTTACCTAGATATCTGCAAGTCCCCTCAAGGAATCTCAGCACCTACTGACGAATTTATTTGTCAAAAACGATCACTCCTTTCCAAACTTCGACAAGGAAGACATTCCGAAGAAACACAGATTGATCTAATCTACGGTCTTATGCACATTAGACTTAGGGGAAAAATTCCAAGAGGAGCAATCACTACTTTTACTGACTTACTGACAAAAGCTAGACAAGTTGAGCATCTAGAAATGGAACTCAAGTATAAGCCTACTTTACGACGCAATGAATCAACGGATACGCTACCGCTAAAAAAACCAAATTAAGATGCAGGTTTTGTAATTTTAAAGGTCACAGCATACAAGAATGTCGTAAACGGCGGAAGCAAGACCAACCTAAAACGACTGCGACACATACGGAGCCTACACAATCAACCGCTACCAAAACTGACAAAGGTCACCTTCACTGCTACGGATGTGGCAGAGCTGGATACTTCCGCAGCAATTGTCCCAATTGTACTACTGTCGGCAAAGTTGTCGATGCCCAAGCTGTCCACTTCTATTCGATAAATACGCTTTTAAGATCTACACCTGAAGTCCCAACAGTTCCTGCAAGAATATGTGGTATTAAGGGCCAAGCACATATAGATACAGCGGCTAAAACGAGCGTAGCTGGCGTCACCCTCTACAAACTTTTAAAAGACAAGAATTGTGCATTCACCAAAACCACAGCCCGGGTCACACTCGCTGATGGACTTCAAAAGCAAACAGAGTTACTACTATAGAGTTAGGCGGTAGAACTCATAATATCAACTTTGTTGTGCTGCCTAACGCCGTGAACAACAGAACCTTATTAGGCATAGATTTCCTAGAAAAAGTTGGCATCGTTTTAGACTTAGGACAACGGTGCTGGTACTACGCAGACCGGCCTTTCGAGCGTTTTGAGTTTCAACCACAGTACCAAGGGCTAATACAAAGACCACGGAATCGATCAGCAGAATCGAAGAAGCCGAACAAATCTCTAAATATCGAAAGCGAACCAGCTAAGGTACCAGATCCTAGAATACAACATCACGGACGTTGATGAGAATGATGATGTTTCATCTCCATTCTTAGAATTTTTCGTCACCCTTACGGGATGAGTTATGGGAAGCTCCAGACACCATTCCCAAACGTTAAAAAAACCAAGCACACGAGTCATGCGTATGCACCGGAAGACATAGATGAAATTTTCCGTGACAGCCTCCCTCTCACTTACTCGCCACAAAAGAAAACAGGCACCAAGCGAAAAATCCTTGAGTTATTTAGTTTCTATGTCTCCCTGCAACCAAACGAAGCCGCAACGCTATGCCCGACTGATCGAAACCAGCTGAATGCAATACTGCAGGAATTTCCAAATGTATTTGAGGAACATGGCCCTCCTACCACGCGGGCGGAGCATCGAATAGACACAGGCACTAGTGGACCAATTTCCAGTGCGCCTTATCATCTTAATGTCACCAAGCAAACCATTTTACGCGACAAACTCGACGAGATGTTAGCTAATGAAATAATCGAGGAAAGTGAAACAGCGTGGACTTCCCCCGTCGTCATGGTTCCAAAGAAAGATGGCGATGTTAGGGTCTGCGTCGATTATCGCCGATTAAATTTGATTACGATACCAGATCGATACCCACTTCCTCGTATCGACGATTTGCTACACACAGCAAAGAGCAAACCTTATTTGACCACTTTGGATCTCAAATCTGGTTACTGGCAAATAAGAATGCATGAGGAAGATAAGAAGAAAACCGGGTTTATTAGACCTTTTGGAGTTTACTGCTTTGTGCGCATGCCATTCGGTCTAAGAAATGATCCGTCAACATTTCAGAGATTAATGATAGGTTTAAAATTGGTCTCAGTCATATATCACTTCTAGTATATTTATATGACTTTGTTATTCGTTCATCAACGTTTGAAGTCCACTTGAGGGACTTGGAACAAGTTTTTCGACGTTTACACGATTTCCAACTCCGTATTAATAGAACTAAATGCCGTTTTGCTTGTTCGACCATTGGATTCTTAGGTCACGTGCTGACAACAGATGGGATCACAATGGATCGCCACAAAATCCAAGCAATTGTGGATTTGCCTGTGCCTACTCATGTAAAGGATCTCCTACGATTCATCCAAACGTGTTCATGGTATCGCCAATTTATTGCAAATTTTGCCAGCATTGCAAAACCCCTGACAAATTTAATTCGGAAGAATACTCCGTGGAAATGGGGAACAACTGAGCAAGATGCGTATAACAAATTAAATAAGTGTCTGATAACTGCTCCAATCCTCAAACAAGCAGATGAGAGTGAACCCTTCACTATTAAATCCGACGCTAGTAGCTATGCCATCAGTGCAGTTTTGGTCCAGGGGGAGGGAGCAACCGTACACCCTATTGAGTATACGAGTCGCTTATTAACGAGTGCAGAGAGGAATTATACGACTACGGAGCGAGAAGCCTTAGCAATTGTTTGGGCTATCTCGAAATTTCGAGGCTATATCGAAAATTCCGAAACAATTGTCATTACTGACCACCAGCCGTTGAAGTGGTTATTAGGATTGAAAACGCCTACGGGACGCCTTGCACGATGGGCACTCCAACTTCAACCTTATAATTTAAAGGTACTTTATTCTCCTGTTAGAACCAATATATTAGCAGATTTCTTATCTTGACCACCATGTGCTAACCACTGGGATCCTCAACTATGTATCTGTCGGGAAGTTGAGTTGCCCTGCAATAGTGAAAATGAGGTGCGAGCTAAACAGCTACTTGACAGCAATATCAAACAAATAATAGACTCTCTTGAACTTTCGTCATCTGAGGAGACTCAGAAATTGTTTCAACGGGGTTATTTCATGAATAAAGGAGTACTCTACCGATACGCTTACCATGATTCCCCAACTGCTGGACATTACGGTGTCGACAAGACGATCAGCCGTGTTTCGAAAAGGTATTACTGGATAGGAATGCGGCGTGATATTGCCTATCATATAGCTAAATGTGTACCGTGCCAACGTTACAAAATTTCCAATCTAAAGTCAGCTGGTTTATTTCAGACAACCGCAAATAACCAGAGATTCGAGGTGCTAGCTTTAGATCTCTTCGGCCCCTTGGCGACCACCGAAGACGGAGAGAGATGGATTTTCATCATTGAATATGTTGCCAGCCGCTGGGTTGAACTATTTGCCCTGACCGAAGCTTCGGCAGAGACTTGCGCCCATACCCTATTAGATGAAGGAATTCTGCGATATGGACTGCCACGAAGAATCATTAGTGACAACGGGATACAGTTTATCTCGGCTGTCATGCAGAAGCTCACTTACTGCCTAGTCATCAAGCAGGCATTTGTACCGGTTTATCATCCCGAAGCAAATCCGGTGGAACGCAAAAACCGAGATCTAAAAACACAACTTGGCATCCTTGTTGGGAATAACCATCAACAATGGTCGAAATATTTGGCCGCAATTAGATTCGCAATGAATAGCGCTCGGTGTGGTGGCTGCACTTAGGCGTGATGGACCTTACGTTATCATCCGCAAACACGGTCCTACTAGTTACGAGTTTGCAGACCTTGAGAACCCTACTGTACCTCTAGGCGTCCATCACTCGTCCACTATTTCTCTGTACAAAGGAGATGAGAATGAAGATGTGACCCCCGTGCCGCTAAGAGCTATGAGAAGACGCGGAAGATCCGGGAAGGTAGTTCCATCAATGACTACGGAGGAAGTAGCATCACCTGCCAATACACCCCTAATGAAGAAAGGATTACGAGGTAGATCCAAGAAACAACAACCTTAATCGTCCTGCTTGGTGTACTAGCCTCTCATCGGGACGATCTCGAAGCTAGAGGGGGAGGTTGTAGCAGAACGATCACTACTAGGCTATGCAATTCTACAGTACCACCTTCATGTAGAGGCCCCGCCCAACGTCTGAGACTCCGCTAAAAATGGTAAGATGGCGCCACTCGAACCGCCTTAAGGGATACCGATAGTGAAGTAACCTCGTTCTATACATAGTAGCATGGTCAAGGGTAGAGGCGAACACGGATTACGTATTATTATACTCCGAATAGTTCATTTTATTTTCATTTTGTAATATTTTGTTGTTGAATAAAATTATTACTAATATATATATATATATATATATATATATATATATATATATATATATACATAAAATTCATTTCAATACCAGTCAAAACAAAAAAAGACAAATTAAAACATCGTTACTGCTTTCATTATATAGAACAAATACTCGTATATGTGAATCAAAATTTTCATCGATGTCTGTTATGTTTAGATGCAAGTTTTATGATATTATGTGATACGTCCTAAATATCTATAAAGTATGTTAAAAGATCAAGTGAACGTTCTGTTGAAGGTAAGATTTTATTTCTTTTGCTTTTGAAATTCTATTGTAACTTGTACCATTTCTTTTAGTTTTAACGAACTTTATTTCTGATGAACGCCATAGTAAGAGCGAAACGTTAAATACAAATGTATTAACTACAAGTTAAATGTTTTTACAAATGGTCCTTAAACCCAAGAATCCAAAATGAACAATATATAATTGAAAAAGAAAAGACCAAGAATCAAAAAACGAAACTATATATACTAAAACATTTAATATTATTTATGTTATAATAATGATATAATTAATAGGATATTTGAATAGCCCACTACGTTGGGACGAAATTATTGTAATGAATTTTTATGTATGTATAGAGTATGAGATTATTTCTGTTATCTGGGTTCTTACGGTTGTGAATAAATTCAGTTGATAAATAAATAAAGAAACATTTTACTTGAAAACAATATTTTAATTTTATTTATAAAAATTTTATGCGACGCCCATGTATGGGTCAAATGAAATTATTGATTTTATTCTTATGTGTGGCGTTCTGTGCGCATGCTCAAGAACATGAGGTAACGATGCGCTAGAGTAAACATTTGATAGACACGTCGGGTCTGTTCAGTTTCACAGCGAGCTTCTATGCTGTGTCGTAGAACATGTTTCAAATTATATACAAGTTAAAAGAATTTATGCTGTGAGATTTATACATACAAAAATACAAATAATATGGTACAAGAAATAGTTATGAAATTTATATATATAGAGTTTAAATGTTACATAAAAGAGTTGGATGTATCTTTCTTAAGTTTCTTATTTGAGAAATGCGTAAGTATTAAATTTTATTTCTTTAGATTGGCCATTTATCATTTAGAATTATTTAATAATATAGCTATATTGAGTCTCTAATCTTAATTCTTTTTCAGACCGATCATTATTTCAAAGTTTATTTTACTCATGAGATTTTAAAGAAAACATTTGATTGACGTTAATGAGTTTTTTATAACTCTTGTTGTACAACAATACACTGACCTTGTGTTCAGGAACCAGGATCTGTCTCTCGGGACTCTGGAAAGCAGCTTCCGAAGTTTACAGTTGAATGAATATGTGAAAATATGATTTTCACTCTGGAAAATCAGCTACAATCATTGGGTAAGTACATGTGCATGTTTTTTCAATCGTTTGCTATGTTTTTATCCTCATTTTGAGGATAATTTCTTAAAATTTCTGGAGCACTTCAAAACCCAACCTTCTAGAAACTAAGCCAAACCACCGACCCTTTTTCTTCAACTCCTTTCAACAACCAACAATCAGTCTTTTGTTTAATTCAGCTCACTATATTCAAAAATGTTTGTTACACTTGTTGTTGTTTGAAAGTTCCTTCTGTCATGTCACATAAACCAATCACCGTTTTCGTTTTTAACGCACTCAAATTATGATTTCACTTTACATTCTAATATCTTTACCTACATACAAAAAATTAGTCTCACTAAAAATTGTTTATTCAATATTGAAGTTCATCTTGTTATTATGGGACGAATAGTTTTTCTTAGGCGATATACAATAGTCTTTAATATCAATGTTCAGTTCAATTTTCTTATTATAATTAGCAATTGTGTTTAGCCATCAACATAAATTCTTTTAAAACATTTATTAATATTCCTTAATCTAATTATTTATGTTCATTATATTCGATTAAACACATTAATTAATTTCTATTCATTTCATCTATGAAATTACTCTACTTTCAACGTTTGTCGCTGATACATATTGACATCTATATTTTGTCGCTAGCGTATGTCGCTAAGCGTATTGGTATTACAGCGTTAAATATTCTAACCCATATGTTTCTAGTAAAAATGCGTTATAATATTGGACAATATCCTTTTTATTTCGAATATTTATTAATTCATGTTTCTTTTCTAGATTATATGTTCATCGTTTTTTCTGACATGAGGTATTTAATACGATGGACGATATTTACTCTATGGCTTTTGGATATATGATCAAGGTAATGTTTCTTTTGTCAATTCTATGTGAGTCTTCTCAGATTATTAATTATATACATAAGTTGTATTACTTTTTTAGTTAATATGAGCAATTTTAATGTCTCGTATTTATGATTCTAATAAAATATAGTCTAATGTTTTAATTTCTAATCAGTTTCCAACTAATCTGTTTTACACCAGTGTTTCTATCTTTATTTATACGTTATAATACATATATAAACATCTTCAGTTGTTTATACAGTGTCTTCCTTTATGGGATATATAAATCTAAAGTTTCTCTTACCTCACGTGTACTAGTAAAGAGTTGCTAGTGCTGAACTTCTTATGACATACCCCACATGCAAATTCTTTAATTTTAAGATGAACTGATTTTATGTGCTGTTGAAGAGCACTGGCATAACCGCACTTCAGATTGCAATGGGGACATTGCAAAATAGGTTTTGTCCTATTTTTCATTAATGCACGGATTTTTGACATCGTCAGATGTAAAGGTACATGTTTCTCCAGCAAAGCCTTTTTTTGAAATCTTTCACCGCATTTCATGCAACAATATCTTTCAGGATGGATGGCTCTATGAGAATTTAGGTCTGTGACAGTAGGAAAGCTGAAAATACGAAATCAAGTTATACATTTAATTTACAATTAATAAATTATAAAAATTACAAATAATGAAAGTATTATTACCCTTGCATGATAGACATCGCTATAGAGGTTAACAAATGTCGAAAATATTAGATATATTCAATATTATGTGAAAGAAATAAAATAGGTCCATCAATATTCCTTTTTAGGCTTATTTCAGAATGAAATAGGGCTATTGTAGAGAGTAATATGACGCGTTTACACAGAAATTGTTAATCCAAATTAATAATGCCAATATCTAATCAGGTAACTATCAAAAATGTTTCTCGAAAATACCCTCTATTGTAAAAGTCTTTAATCCAATACTATCACTGCAGGTATTTTTGTATTTTGTTATAAGTAGGTGTTTTAGTTGTAAAGTGTAATATATTGCAGTATCAGTTGAAGCAAAAAGTTTAACAGTTTATAGTATGCGCAAAACATATAATGCAGAAATGTAATGGCTTTAAGTTATGTTGAGGAGCTACACTCTGAAAGGTATTAATATTTTGTTTACTATTACCAATACCACTTACACACTACACTTTATATCCATGCTAGCCTACCAACTAAATAGTGTGCGTTGCTTATCGCTGATGGACACATACTGTGTTCGAAAAAATTGCTATCTCAAAATATACTTACAGTTCAGTAAAATATGGGAAAAATAATAAGTTTTTTGAAAATTATATTACTAATTCTTGTTAATAAAACGAGATATAAGGTAGTGTTAATTGTCTGGTGTTATATTTGAGATGTATTTAATAATTATAAAATTATTAAATACATTTTAACGATTGTTAGTTGAAGTTATAATATTAAATGAATATATCGTCTCCTGGTGCAAAGCTGGTTTGGGAAAGACTACCGCAATTGAAGAAACGCATAACTTAACAAAAACACCAATATCTAAAGTAAAAGATCTCATACTGAAACCTATTTGTAACAAAAAGAAAGTGATGCCAATATAATTAAATGTGTTGATAAATGTGAAAAGGATATTATTCAAAGAAAGATTTACATGTTATACCAAGAACAAACGATACTTGATTGCATTAAAAAAGATTAATTAACGACGACAATATCTAATATTCAATGTGGCCATGCAAGTATGTGGAGAATTTTATTGCAGATGGGGTTTAAACACAGTAAGATCGATAATGCAATAATGTAGTCATACCGTTTAGGAATGTGGCGACATAGTTATTTTTTGGATATAAAAAAATATAGAAGTGAAAATCGATCTAGTATCTATCTTGATGAGACATAGCATGATAACCGAAATAGATTCGACTAAAGAATGTCTGACAAAAGCACCATCAAATAAAGGACAACGCATCACAATTCATAGTGAATCGAAAGAAGGTTGGATTCCAAATGTGTTGTTATCAGAAAAAAATTAAAAATTCAAGTTTGGACTACTATCACGAAAATTATTTGCTTCTAAATATACTTGATAACAGTGTTATTGTGATGGACAACGCAAGTTATCACAGCCGACAGGTAAATAAACCACCAAATAGACCAATTAATTAAAGAGTACTTGTTGAGTCGTGACATTTATTTTGACAAAAGCTACAACAAAGCTGATCTTTTAGAGACATTAGCAGCGTTTAATATTGGAAGAGTATGTCTGTGAAAAAAACTGTAAGACATACAGTACTGCGACAGGAAATCTCAAAAGTTTAGAATTTGGTGCAACAAAATATGTGCATAATATTCAATGAACAGGCATTTGCAAAAATATGACAATTAAATTTGTATTTAAAATGCCGCGTTTATCAATATTATTCTCTTTCATTTTCATGTTATATTTAAATCAATATTGTATATTCGTTTACCTACTTATGTAAAAAATATTAATATATTATTTCCTAGAGTAAAAATTTATTTATATATTGATATACCTTCCCAAACAAAACATTTAAAAAAACGAATTTAAACAAAGAAATGTTAGATTTCATTCACACCCCACTTTGTAATTATTGGAATATTTTACCACGGGTTTATGATGGTTAAGATTAATTATAGAAGGTAAGAATTGATTCGGTGTTAAACCTTTGTACAGTACAGTTGTGCGCTCCGAAACGATTAAGTAGTTAAAAAGTAATTAGTGAATATTTTCAAAGTGAACCAAAACAAACAAGTAAGAATATCAGGTTAACTTTTTATTAAAACATTAGTAAAACAACACATTAACTAGAAGTGAATCTGAATTTAATATCAGATATAAATAACAGAAAATACTTCGCCAGATCCGTATTAAGGAAAACCTAAATGATACTTAAAAATGGATGACAACATATCTCAAATAGGGTGTACACCCACTAATAACACAACCCAACAACCCAAAACATATTCCTCAGTAGCAAACCAACAAACCAAAACAAACAATTTCCCATCCAGAAATCAAGCTATACTATTCGACGCAATCGAAAACACTAGGCTAGAAGACTACCTAAAGGCACTATGCCAAACAATCCAACCAAATAACATAATTTTTTGCTCAAAGCTATCAAACAACAGAATATGTATTTATTTGGCAAATGAAAATTTAGTGAACACATTCATCAACAATCACGGTAAAATCCAAATAAACCAACAAATACTACAGGCACGTCGACTAGTCACTCCTAGTCAAAGATTAATATTATCCAATGTTTGTCTGTCCCTCTATCCCCCACTCAGTCCTTGAATATGAACTTAAAAATCTAGGGATCAATCCTCTTTCACCCTTATCTTTCTTGCGAATAGGAATCTCAGACCCAGCATTTCTACATATCCTAAGTTTTAGAAGACAAATATTTATATCTCCATTCAATAACCAGTCCCTTCCCGATTCATTTTTAATCACATATGAACAAACCTCATATAGGATATTTTTGTCCATTGATAATCAAGAATGCTTACAATGTAAACAAACTACAACAAAAAACTGCCCAAATAGAGCAATCACTTCAACTCACTTTAACCCATCAACAGAATCATCACCAGAAAATCCAGCCGACAATAAAACTGAAGAAGAAACAAACAACATTTCACAATATCAACAGGATCAATCAAATAACCAAAACTCAGAACAAATTTCCGAACCTCAAACAATGAATACCCAAGTAGTTAAACACACCGAAAATAGTAAAGACAACACACCGACTGTCAACAGAAATGAAATCGAAACAACCAAACCACAAAATAAAAGAACATCAACAGAACGTTCCCCATCACCAACAACAACTGAACACCTACCTACATTTGTAAAACCAACAAATAGTGAAAAGAAAATAAAACAAACCGAAAACAAAAAACCAAAAAAATCAATAGGAGAAATGTTAAGTCACACTAAAGCGCTTTTCAAGAATACAGATATCAATTATCCTCTAACCTATGAAGAACTTATAGATTTTTTTGAAAATTGTGAAGGGTGTACAGATCCTCTCAGTATCGTGAAAATGTACACCGAAGAAATAACGGAAGTCACAGACCTACTTACCACAATATACCCCTATTTAAAGGATAAAAAAATGAAGATGAGATGCACTCGAATTAAAAATAAAATTCTCAAACAGATAAACCCTGAATACCAAACAGAACTGGACACAGATACCTCTATTGAAACCTATAAATCTTGTTTACCTTCACTTCCTTAATTCAGTGGAATATAAATGGGTACTATACCCACCTAGAAAACTTGCAATTAATAATTTCAAAATACAAGCCCATGCTAATATGCCTACAAGAAACCAATTTCAAAAACAATAGAATCCATAATCTAAAAAATTATAATTGTTTCTCTAAAAATCGAGAAAATGCAAGAATAGCCAGTGGAGGTGTAGCAACATATATTAGAAATACAATAGATGCAACATCAATTCATCTAAAAACTACTATTGAAGCAGTCGCCGTTAGAGTGAAAGATACAATGACCTTTTCATTGTGTAACATATACATTCCCCCAAATCAGGAACCTATTACAGAAGAACTCACTGAGCTGCTGAGCCAAATTCCAGCTCCTCAGATAATAGTGGGAGACTTTAATGCCCACAACTATATCTGGGGCTCTACTAAGCAGACACCTTTTGGAAAAAAAATTGAAAATCTATTAGAAAAGTACAATCTTAACCTCCTAAATGACGGCCAAAAAACCAGACATGACATAAGAACTGGTGAAGATTCAGCAATCGACCTAACAATATGTCACCCATCTCTCTCACAAATACTTAATTGGGATGTATCAACGTATTTATATGATAGTGACCACTATCCCATAATAATTAGCAGCGAACCGGAAAATACACCGGACCCAATAACAAAATGGAAAATGAAATCAGCAAATTGGAACGAATTCCAAGAATGTATACAAGAAAATCTCCACGAGTTAAAGGAAGATGCGGATATTGATCAAGAAGTACACTTTATCACAGAATTAATAACGCAATCAGCAGATAAACATATTGGATGGTACGAACACAACAACAAACACCAAACGGTTCCCTGGTGGAACTTGGACTGCAAAGAGGCTGTGAAGAAATCGAAAGAAGCTTTTAACAGATTCAAAAGAAGCAAGACGGAACAAAATTCAATTGAATTCAAACGATTGAGAGCCAAAGCCAGATACACAATAAAAAAAGCGAAACGGGAATCATGGAAAGAGTATGTTTCAACAATAAACAGCTCAACTCCAATGTCCACTATATGGGAAAAAGTCAAAAGGATATCCAAACCAAAACAATCCAATACAATAAACTTTCTGGAGATAAATAACACTATTTATAAAAACCGAAATGTAATAACAAACATCTTATCAAGTTAATATCAAAAAAACTCAAGTAACTCAAACTACACACCAGATTTTTTGAATCATAAAAACAAAGCAGAGCAGCAAGAAATTGACTATAATAATAATAACCAGCAAACGAACAGTTTGAACTATGCAATAACCATTGACGAACTTGAAAATTCACTCCAAAACTCTAAAAACTCCAGCCCAGGTCCTGATAATATTCCACTCGTTTTTCTAAGAAATCTAAGTAAACAAACCAAAGAACATTTACTAAAGATATATAACCTAATCTTAACAAAGAAAGTATATCCCAGAGCATGGACAGTTTCCATTATAATTCCCATTCCTAAGCCAAGTAAAGCGAAATCAGATCCAGAAACATATAGACCAATTTCACTCACCTGTAGCATGGGAAAAGTTCTTGAGAAGATAATTAATAACAGACTTTTATGGCACCTAGAATCAGAAAAACTAATCATACCCGAACAGTGTGGTTTCCGTAAAAATCGCTCCACGTTAGACAATCTTATCGATCTAGAATCTGAGATCCATGAAGCCTTTGCAATAAAGCAGCACTGCATCGGAGTATTTTTTGATATTCGTAAAGCCTACGATACAGTCTGGAAATACTCAATAATCAAAACTCTTTACGACTGGTCAATACGGGGTAACATATTGAAATATATATCGAACTTTCTAGATCAACGACAGTACCAAGTACGAGTAGATGGCGTATACTCACAGCTGAACACCCAAGAAAATGGCATTCCACAAGGGTCAAATCTCAGCACGACATTATTTCTCATAGCAATAAATTCAATTATAGCAAACTGTAAATCACCCGTGAAATGCAGACTATATGCAGATGACCTGGTTATCTATTGCAGAGGGAAAAATATGACTACAATACATAAAACCATCGAACAAACAATAGCTACAATAGAGGATTGGTCAAAAACAAGTGGACTGCGTTTCAACACGACAAAAACCAAAGCTTTATGTTTCTCGAAAAGGACTCAACCACAACTTGAAAACTTGTACCTTTATGGACAGAAAATAGAATATGTGAGAGAAATAAGTTTTCTAGGAATGATACTCGACCAAAAGCTGACATGGAAATCACACATTCTGACATTGAAGAAAAAATGCCAACCTGGAATTAATTTACTCAGATCACTAGCATTCAAAAACTGGGGCGCAGACTACTCAAGTTTACTGCACATCTATAAATCATTGATCAGATCAAAACTTGACTACGGAGCGATTGCCTATAACTCTGCCAACAAAAGCCTTCTTCAGTCAGTGGAAGTTATACAAAACACAGTTCTTCGCATCTGTTTGGGTGCCCATCGTACAAGTCCTATCCAAAGCTTACATTGGGAGACTGGAGAGTTACCGCGTTCTTACCGAAGAGAATATCTAAGCATCTCTTATGCTGTCTCTGTAATATCAAACAAAAGAAATCCAGTAGCCCACAACGTCTTATCTGATCGTTTCAAAGCCAAATTTTTATCCAGCTCAACTACTCCTCCTTTCTATCACAGAGTCAAAACATATTTAAACAAAATAAATTCGCATTTCCCAAATATTTATGACGTCACATCAATAAATTATCCTCCTCCATGGACAATAACACTCCCTATCCTAGACCTAAGCCTCGCCTACCTTAATAAATCAGAGACTCCAACAACCAGAATAAAACAAGAATTCCTAAGTGCCTTAAATAAATACGGTAGCATTTATAAGGTATACACAGATGCTTCAAAAAACCAAGATGAAATTGGGGCTGCCTTCTACTCCGAGGACTTTTCGAAATCCTACATACTCCCACCCTTCACATCTATTCATTCAGCTGAATTATTCGCCATCTTAGAAGCACTCAAGAAAATCCAGAAAATCAAGCATAAAAATGTCCTTTTAATATCTGACTCTCAAAGTTCACTAACAGCACTTCGTCAACTGTACTCTAATCACCCTATAGCCATACTGATCAAGAAAGAGCTACATAATTGCAGAAACAGCAGCATACATATTAAATTCATGTGGGTCCCATCCCATACTGGAATAGAAGGGAATGAGAGAGTAGATCAAATAGCAAAAAATGCATTCACCAATCAACAATCAGAAAGGAACGATTTTACCGTACATACTGATTTGAAAGCGTTCTACAAGAGCAAAATCTGCGATAAATGGCAGGAAGAAGCAAGACATAACCAACACAAATCATATGAAGTCACTACAAATTCTCGCGGTTGGAACTGTAAAAACATAAATAGAAGAGAACAAGTGATTCTTTCTCGTATTCGAATCGGTCATATGCGCATCACACACGACTACTTACTAGCAGGAAAAAATAAACCAATGTGCGAAATGTGTAACAGTGAGTTAACCGTGAAACACCTGGTAATCGAATGTGCGAAATACGACAAGGAACGGAAAAAGAATCAACTACCCCTATCACTAAAAAAACTATTACAAGAAAAGCAAGAAACTAAAAAACTTTTAAACTACCTAAAAGACTGCAAATTAAGTAGCAAAATATAGAGACTATAACCAAGCTACAATAAGTGAACTTCCATTATTTTAACTCGCTAATAACCCTACGTGGTTGATGCGATTGATATATATAAAAAAAAGAAGGTAAGAATAGATGTAAATGTAATATTACCAGAAAAAAATTCTCCTGGTTAGAGAATTTAAGATGCTAATAGTCAATATAACTATGATTATTTCCTACCTTCCCTATGAGATAGAACCCCAATAAGTTTACAATACTAAACTGCAGCTTAGACAGAGATCAAAAGACAATAACCGTTTTATAGCTAGAAATGTTGGTTATACTTAGTATTTAGACAACACTGGTTCTCAAAAAAAAAATGTTTCCTATGCAAGGCTTATTTATACACTGAGTTATTTGAAGGGGTAAGTGGATGAAAGATGTATGTAACAAAAGGGTATTGTTGAGATATTTAACCTTGAAGTTGTCATTGTGGTACTTTTTTTGTATTCATTTTTTTCAAGGGCTATGCAAACCATACTATTCCTATTAGTGGTGAAATTGGGGTAAGGTGAAGAGAAGGGTGGAATATCTGCTGGATAAATTAGAAAAAAAATGTTTTTGTACATACCCCCTTCTTCCTCATTAATTTGTTCATATTTGCATTGGCCTAAAGGAACGAAATGGGTATGTGCATACAATTCAAAATACTTTTGTATATATATTCAAAATTATATTTTCTTCTGTATATTAAAATTAAATCAAGATTCTATTGAGTATTTTAATAAGAGCGGGTATGCTATAACTGTTCCAAGCAGATACCTTTTCATCTTAGATTCCTTCATGTTCTTTGTGTAAAACATGTTCATAAAACCATTTGTGTTGATCCGGAATGAAGCAAAGTTGTTCTTTTAAGTTTTCACGTTTTTCCTTAGATAATACGCCAGTTTTTCTGAAGGATCTGGGAATATCAAAATTTTCAAAAAGAGAAGACGGATTTTTCAAATTTTTGTGAATATTGACCTCCTTGAAGGGAGTATAATAATCAAAGCTTTCCTTAAAGAGGTATGACCCATAGGTATCTACACGGATCCATTTAATTCCATCTCTGAAATATACTTTTTCATTCAGAACATCTTTTTTTCTATTCATAAGTTTCATTTTTTGTGGTAGGTCCTCAGTGTCTCTGAAATGATGTTCCATGTCAATGACCATGCTTTTTTTATTGGAAGAGGCAATAATTTCTCGATACTGCTGAGGAGTACAAATAGTTTGGTGTTTTCTCAATATTTTTTCTATTCGACCAAAATCCCGGTCCGAATCCAAGTATGAATGACCTACTTCAGGAAACTTGTGGTCGATTATTTTGAATATATTTTTCTGTATAAGATATTGATAAATACAGAGCATTAGGAAATTTTTGTTCTGCCCTGCACAGGAGTCTGTCCAAATAATCAAATGATTTTTTTGTTTAAGTGCCAGTTCAACTTCAATGGTTCTTAAAAGACAACTGGAAATCTCACTACTACCCCTACATGCTAAATCTTCGGTCCATGTGCAAAAAACTGTCTTGTCCACTTCTTTAGTTATAATATGAATGCCTAGATTATAAAACCACATTTGGCGGAGATAAAATGCTTTGGAAGTACTGAGTCGGGGCAAAGGCATGGTTTGTTGGAGATCGAATGTTATATATGCGACCCCATCAGAATTTTTGGCTAGTTCGCTATCGACGACCTGAGCCGCAAAAGCTGCTTTGTAGTTTTCGGCATGTCCCTCATTTCCAGTACCTGAATCGCAGGTGCTGCAAGTGTCACTTTTGGGATGTCCAAATGACAAATTAAATTCATTGACATTGAATCGATTAGGGACTTTGTTAGCATTACATGTCTCGATATAAAGTTTATGCAAAATTGGGAGTGACAGAAGAGGAGAAAGGTACTTCTTATGGATATTACAATTTCTTGAATAGTGCGATGATTCTGAAGGGAAACTTGAAATATGCTTGATTATGTAAGCAGTGACATCTTCGGGAGTTTTGTTGGGTCTATTGTTATGTTTTCCTCTTTTGTCTGGTAGGGGGGCAGCTGAACCTTTCTTTATTGACTGCTGGATTAAGTCAACCTTTTTCATGCTGATATTGTATATTGAAACAAAAGCTCTTTTCCATACAGCAGTTTGTTTTCCCCCATATGTTATATTATATTGGAATGAGGCTGTTTTGTGTTGTAAAGCTCCGGTTCTCTGTCTTTTTGTAGGGGTTATTTTTAAACTGTTATAAAGTAGAGAATTTTTGGCATTTATATCCAGTTTGTAAAAAGATGACATTATGATTTTTCTGTCTTCAATTGTAAATGACTGCGAACACTGTCGGCGACAATTTTCAGGGCATAAGTTGCCTGTAACACTAGTTTTAGCAGGTTTCAACTGACCCTTATAATTTCTGTAGGCCTCTCCTCTTTGTCTGCAGAGTGCAGCTTTATTTTTTTCCATTCAGAAGGATTTCTTTGCCTTTTTCTACTTACTTTTATTTTAGGTTCAAAATATTTCTTTTTAACACTGGCAGTAAGCAAAGTATTCCCTTCTTTATTTTGTTTAACACTACTTTCATTATTTGTCTGACGTATCGATATGTTGTCGTCCTCCATCAGTTCCATATTATTATGATCTTCAGTCGGTTCATCACTACCTTGTACATCCATCATTTCACTAGCACTCTTCTTTTCCATTACTCTGTGACTGCATTTCTTGATTTTATGGTCATTTTGATCTTCTGCAATTCCGTCGTCCGATGAATCAACGTAATCCTTCTCATCTGGCACGTATTCATCACTAGAATTGTCGCCAAATAAGTCATCGCAACTGTTGTCGGAAGTATTTTCTTCTCCAACATCTGCAAGAAAGATATACTGTATGTATTGTACTAAATGCGTTAATATACGTACTCAATGTACCATTTCACTATTAGGCCGACAACACCGAGTATTATAAGGATCAATATCTCAAATGCACGTGCACTAATATACAATAGTAGGTTTATTGTCACTTATGTAATTGCCTATACATTCCATTAGTGTTTTTATTTGTGTGTCTTGTTGTTTGTATTCCATCGAAGTTAGCTGCCCTAACTGCAGCATGTGGTTCCGACACTACAACAATCAAATTGCATTTGAAGGACTGTGGAGAAGGTAAGCTCAAATGAGTTTAATATTTTATAACAATCTTACCATCATCCTGGTACGATTCATTCATTTCGGTAAAATTATCATCACCTTTTGACGATGTTGATATTACATTTTCTAGGTCAGAATTCACGTTTTCATTGACATTCTTGTCAATACTTCCGCTCGCACTGCTCGCAGTTGAACTATCTGCATTCAAAGCTAATCGTAATATCACCTTTCCTCTGGAAGTCATTTTAACTGTCTTTATAAATATTTTAAATCACTCAATATGTGCACGTGCTCTTCAAAACAACCGTCGTTGTGAACTGATTCACACAGCTGTTAAGTGCATGAAGGCAGTATGTTGCACAGTGAATTCACGGCACTAGTGGAAGAAAGAGGTATGTGCTATTTTACGTTTCATACCTCATTCATCCAATACACATTAAATAAAAATTGTTGTAGGCACTGGTGGAAGAAAGACGTATGTCTCATGTTATGTTTCATACCTCCTTCATGTCCTACAAACATAAATTGTTGCGGTCACATAACTCCTTCATGACACTGCTATATCTGTAAATAATATTCTTAGAGAGCTGGTGATAGTTTCACAAAACAGGCCAACACATACCTCCTTCATCTACGACAAATCTCTATTTTTGTACAAATGTTACATACCTCCTTCATCCACTCACCCCTTCATTTATAAAATGCGACATAGGGTTTTCTGTACAAAACTGTCAAACGCGGGCTAACCAAATAGTGTTTGTGAAAAATAATAACAGATTTGAAAAGGTCGTTAAAAAATGAATTCAAATGCACTTTTAATTTTCTTAAATTCGGTCTGGTTTACTAAGAAAATGCATAATTATGTTTTTAAAAGTCGTACGCCCATTTTTATAAAACTTTGGAATACGAATTCTAAGGACCGGTGCCGATGTGGCCGAGTTGGTACTTGGTACTCAAAATTTAAAGTTGAACGTAAAGGGTCGAGGTTCGCTCTCGCAGTGTGTACGAAATGTTTTTTTCACAATTTTTGCCCAAAAAGAAATATTAAGTAGAGATATTTAAAATAAGACACTTTTTTCAGGTTACAAATTTATTTATTAAATTAAATGCTCAAATTGTTTTCCGTTTGCTGCCAAACAGTGTCCCAAATGATCATAGAAGTTCCGCCGTACATTAAAAATAACAGTTCTACTAATTTTACGACATTCAGTAATAATAATAATATTTTTCAATTCATCTTCTGTCTCCGGTTCATATTCTGCTACCTTATTTTTTAGAAAACCCTATAAAAAGAAATCGGGGGTGCTAAATCTGGAGATCTTGCCGGCCAATTTATTGTACCCCTTGACCTATCCACGTATTTGGGAAAACAGTATCAAGGTATTCCCGTACTTCCCTACTGGAATGAGCCGGGCAACCATCATGTTGATACCATACTGAAACATTTCTAGGTGCCGTATTTGCAATTTGGGGTCCTATTTCATTTTGGAGAAGATTCAAATATTCTTGGCCATTGAAGTTATTACTTAGGAAGATAGGACCAATTATTTTATCACAAAATATGCCGGCCCATTCGTTTACTTTTTTCTTGTATTGGGTATGAGATACATTTATTTTACATGGATTTACTGTATCCCAATACCTTTGATTTTGTTTGTTAGTTGTTCTCTTTAAAACAAAACTAGACTCGTCGGTAAAACAGACATATCTTAAAAAATTCCTATTTCAGTTGGCTTTGTCTATCATAATTTCGCAGAAAAATTGTCTTTTAAAATAGTCTTGCTCAAAAAGTTCTTGCACATCATGAAGTTTGTAAGCTTTGAAGCCGTTTTTTTTCTTAGAACACTGTGTACTTTAAAAATACTAACATTTAAATCTCATGCCACGAGTCTAATGGTGGTCCTAGGGTTTTCAACAAAAGCCAACAAAATGGACAGGTCAATCTCCATTATTGTTCGATTTCTTCGTCAGTGTTCCGGTTTTAGGCACAACGTGGTTTCAAATTGTTTAATAATTTGATGTATCCTGTGATGTGGTACATCAGTGTGACCATTGGACATTTTAAATAAAAATTGTTTAATATCTCGACTACTGTGACCGCCATAATACATACGAACAATTTGCACAGTTTCTTCACGAGTAAGGATTTTACAACGAGAAGAAAAATAAATAATAACTGATAAGAATTAAATACTACCAAAAATATAAACAATACAATAAATTAAATAATGGGAAAACACGAGCAATTTTAAATGAAATTATAACTATTATAATAAATTAAGTTATTAAAAAATGAATCTAAACTTAAAACAACAAATGAACTTACAAAAATGTCGACAAACGAAACAAGTAATAACTCGTAAACTAAAATAACAAATCTAATCGCTTCAAAAATACTTATTTGCTCCAGAGATTACAAATTGTCAAGAATGAAAATGACATTATTTGGAAGGCGACCTACTAGATTTTGCTTTTTAAAATTGATACTAAATTGTCTGCCCTTTTCTTTAAATAAACAAATTTTTGAAACAAATAACTTTGCTTTATTTTAAAATTAATGTTTTTTAGATAAAAATTGTAAAAGAACTTTTTTTTTATTATTATATCACATTTCTTAGCAATCAAAACAAACAGTTCTATAGGCTAATTTGTTGGCTCGGGAACAGTGTGTTCCTATTGGCGTGGTGAGGTCTTCTCCAGTGAGGCTACCCCTTTAATCATTTTTCAGATCGGCTGGCCAGTTTCTTTTGAGTCTTCTGTCAATTTGCGGTTCTATTAGGGGATGGAGTAGAGGGTTGCTGTGCGATTCTAGTCTTTTGTGGTGCTTATTACTTTGTTCTGTAATTACATCCTGTATAAATGGTATTCTTAGGTCTTCGTGGAGTGTTAGATTTGACACGTACCAGGGTGCGTCAGTTATCATACGTAATATTTTAGACTGGCTTCTTTGGATTATGGTTATGTTCGACTTGCTCGCACATCCCCAGAGTTGTATACCGTACGTCCAGATCGGTTTGATGACAGCTTTGTACACGAGGATTTTGTTCTCTAGGCTCAATTTCGATTTTCTGCCTATTAACCAGTGTAGGTCTTTTATTCTTAGGTCAATTTGTTTCCGCTTCTTGAGTATGTGTTCTTTCCAGTTTAGTTTTGAGTCGAGGTGCACTCCTAGATATTTGGTGCTAGGGGATTGTGTAAGTTGGATGTTATTAGGTGTCACAGGAGGGCACTGTTCTTTTCTCAACGTGAAGGTCACTTGGACTGACTTTGTTTCATTCGTTTTGATCCGCCACTTATGTAACCAAGTTTGAATGTTATTTAGTTGTGCCTGCAGAATCGAAGACGCTGTAGCTGGGTTTTCGTAGGCTGCAAGGACGGCGGTATCGTCTGCAAAAGTTCCAGTGAATGTTTCATTGTTGGTTGGTAGATCTGCTGTATGTAGTACATACAACAGCGGTCCAAGAACACTGCCCTGCGGTACCCCGGATTTAATTGGAAAATTATTGGAAAGACTTTCATTCATTCTCGTTCGAAATTCTCTGTCGCTTAGGTAGGATCTCAATAATTTCAGGTAGGTAATGGGAAGATATTTCTTTATTTTGAATACCAGACCTGTGTGCCAAACCTTGTCAAAGGCTTGACTAATATCCAAGAAGGCAGCTGTACAATACTGCTTGTTTTCCATTGCTGTATTTATGTTATGAACTATTCTATGAACCTGCTGGACCGTGGAGTGCTCTTTCCGAAAACCAAATTGGTGGTGAGGAATCCATTCTTCTGTTTCCGGATCTGAATTGATTCTTTGTAGCAGCAGTCTTTCAAGTATTTTGATACCATTGGTAGCAAGCTTATTGGCCTGTATGAGGTTACTTTGTTTGGATTTTTGCCCTCTTTTGGGATTAAGATTATTTCAGCTGTTTTAAATAGCTTGGGCCAGTAGTTTAAGCGTAAGATGGCATTGAAGATAAGAGTAACGAGTATGATTCCTTTCTCTGGTAGTTCCTTTATCATCCTAGGAGTTATTTTGTCGAGTCCAGAGGCTTTTCGATTGTTTAAGTATTGGATTTCTTTTTGGACTTCATCTTTGGTTAGTGGTTTAATTGGTGGGATGTTTTCTGGAATGTTGATTAGGTTACTTTCAATTTCAATATCTGGTGCGTCACCGTAGGGTGTAAATACTTGAGCTAGATGCTCAGCAAATAGCGCCGTTTTTTCATCGTCATTTCTGGCCCACTGTAGATTAGTTCCCTGCTCGTTTCTAATTGGGGGTACCTGGGTTTTAGGTTTTTGGAATTTTTTATTGGTTTCCATATCGAGTTGTCTTGCCGGTTTAGATTCGTTATATAATATGTAAATGATCTTTCTTGTTCCTCTTTGAGTTTAGATTTTAATTGGTTACTTAGTCTATTCAGTGTGGTCTTGTCCGATGGGGCATGGCTACGATGCCATTTTGCTTTTGCCTTTCTTCTTTGGGCTACTAGCTTTTTAATTTCCGCTGGGATGTAGTGAACTTTATTACCTGTATTAGTTGCAGGGGTGGCATTTTATGCGGCCTCTTTGAGCATATAGTTTAAAGATGTTAGTGTTCCATCTATTTCGTCTGATGTTTTGAGACTTACTTGGAGGCTGATATCCTCTTCTAGTTTGGCTCGGTATTTTTCCCAGTTAGTTCTACTGTTATGTAACCTTGGTGTTATCGTTTTGTAAACTATGAAACTACTAATTGTTGCTATAATCGGAGAGTGGTCTGATGAGAGGTCATAGTTTGGCATGATGTCCATGTAAGCAGGGGAAATACCATTGGTAATAAATAGGTCCAGCAGGTCAGGTGTCTTATTTGGATCTGTTGGCCAATAAGTAGGGGTGCCAGTTTCCAGGGGGTGGTAGTTGTTTTCATGTATTAAGTTTACTAATTCTCTGCCTTTAGTAGTTGTGATACGAGATCCAAATAAGATATGTTTGCTGTTGAAGTCTCCCCCCGCAACGAATTTGTGGCCTAGAGTATCAAAGAAATTCCTGTAGTCTTCCTTCTTCAAGTTGTAACGAGGAGGACAGTAGACTGCTGCAACTGTTAGCTCATATGACCTCATACTAACTTTTATAACTGTGGCTTGTAAACTATTTTGGGCGTATTTTGGTAAGTCAACATGTTTTATGGTGTTTTTTATCAAGATGGCCGATCCAGCATGGGCTGTATTGTCTGGGTGGTTTGATGAATAAGTTGTGTATTGAGGTATCCTGAAGTGAGTTCGACTTGTGAAGTGGCTTTCACTTATTAATAGAACGTCTATTTCATTGTGATGAAGAAATAACTCTACCTCGTTTTTATGTTGTGGAAGCCCATTGGCATTCCACTCTGCGATTTTAATGAAACTATTGAATTTTGGATACAAGCGTTGATAGCATGTTTAGAACCATGCTGTTTTGTTGTAGTAGTTGTTGAAACATTTTTTTAAATTCCTCAAAAAATTTGTTCATTATATCATTAATATTAAAATTTGTCTGTTGTTCACTATCATTTCTTACTACGTTGGCATAGCTATTCTGTGGATGCATAGGATAGTGGTTTTGGGGCACTGGTTTCGTTGTATGCAGAATAGGTCTAGTTGTAGTGTTATTTGCATTTTTTTGTATATTCATACGATTGTTGTCATTGTTTGGTTTAAATAGACTATGGTAGAATGCACATCCCTTATAGTTGGCTGGGTGGGCACCATCACATAGAGCACATCTAGCAGGGGTATCTTTACTTTTTTTGCAGGCTGTCGTATTATGTGCTCCACCACATTTGACACACGCAAATGGTCTGTTGTAGTATGACCTTGAGTGTCCGTACTGCTGGCATCTCATACATTGTGTAATACCCTTTGTTGTTTTGGGCGATTCTATTTGAATAGCTCTGTTTTGTAGATTTGACAGCTTGTAGATATCTCTGTTGTTGTCTGCTGGTTCTAGATCGACGAAAAAGATATTCAGCGGTTCTTTTGTTATTCGGCTCTTACAACTCATTACATTTCTCACCTTGTGTCCATTTTTGGTTAGTTCTGATTTTATTTCTTCTATGTCCGTAGTATGATGTAATTGTTTAATGACAATTCTATAGACACGCTCTTCTTTAGGTTGGTAAGTATGGTGTATTACGTCGTTGTCCCTCATGTGTTTTATTACCTTCCTATATGTATCTGGTGTCACAACATATCTTTACAGTATTGTCGGCTAGGGATTTTGTGGTGTATTGTGTGCTTTCTGCTATTGTGCCCAGTTGTTCTATCATCTCCCCGTAGTTAATTACTCCGTATACGTATATTGGAGGTGGTTTTGGTGTTTTATTTTCATTTTCGTTGATTTTTGTGGCGTCTACTATCTCTTCCTGTGTTAAGGGGCTAAACTTGTTATTTGTTACTGTCTCTTGTGGTCTATTTGTTGCACTAATTTTTCTTCTCTTTGTGTTTTTAACTACTTGCCAACTATTTTTGTTGGAGCTATTATTTTGCTCGTACTCATCGAAACCTGCGAATTCTTCTTCACTAGTTGATGACATTCTACAGTAGTTTTGGCTATGTGATGCTTGCTGTGGAGGGGATGGTTGGCTGACAGTATACTGGGGTTGTTGAATATGTCCATGCAGTATTGGTTGAGGGTGAGTTTGAATTTGATGATATTACGGTATTTGTGTATTGAAAGGTGGGACACCCTGTACAGTACATCCATTGTTTTGAGGCATCATTTGTTGGCTATAATTAAATCCCGGCCCATTAAAAGCTGGTAATGTGTTCATTTTTTTTTTATCTCTTTTATTTACTAATGAGTTGTCCAGTTTTTATCATTAGCTGATAAGAAATTAATTTTGTTTTGTGATTCACTTTGTCGAAGCACTATTGATAACCGGAGCGATACACGTCTTTATGCTACGAAATTCAAATGAATACTGTAAAAGAACTAAAAACAAAAAACTTCGTCACAGCGTGGGATCGAACCGTTATCCTCCACATTCAACTTTCAAATTTCGCGTACCAAATACCAACTGGGCCATCTCGGTTCCGGTTGTTTGTATTCGAAAGTGATATAAAAATGGCGTACGACTTTTAAAAACATAATTATGCATTTTCTTATTAAACCAGACCGAATATAAGAATTTAAGAAAATTAAAAGTGCACTTGAATTTATTTTTTAACGACCTTTTCAAATTTGTTATTATTTTCCACGAACGCTATTTGGTAAAAAAGTTAGCTCGCGTTTGACAGTTTTGTACACGAAACCGTATGTCGCATTTTATAAATAACACAGTGTATATCATTAATAACCTAGACTTACACAGCTATAATAAACACCTGATTAGATGGGACCCTACAAAACTTCAGTCCTACAGAAATATTATAGACAACTATGACTTTGATCTAAACTTAAATACTGTAGAAAGTTTGGATAGACAAATACATGAGGCAATCAGACTGACAACAAGATTTCTAGACATGGAAAAAATACAAACATTCAACCCCAATAATAGTTCTAAAGCTAAACCTTGGTTTGATGAACAGTGTAGGAATTCTAAAAAATTATTAAACGTAGCAAAAAGAAACTTAGTAGCATCAAATTTTAGTAAAAACATTGTAATAACGTACAAGCAAACTAAAAAAGAATATATCCAAATTATTAAAAGTAAGAAACATGCATATGAAAAAAATATGATATATAAATTAACAAATATAAGCAACCCCAATGAATTCTGGAAATATATGAATTCACACAAAACTAAAACAAAAATTGGCGGTGTTAACATGAATCAAATGATTACTTATTATAAAGATTTTTACAAATCCACACTAAATTCAACTTTTTGTGGCCTAGATGCTTTACACCCGTATCTTGATATAGCTTTCTCTACTTGTGAAATTTACAATGCTCTAAGCTTAGCTAAGAATAATAAAGCGCCAGGGGAAGACAATATAAGTAACGAGTTTTACAAAAACATGCCTTTAAACTGGATAATGCACTTAAAATTGCTTTTCAATACTATCCTACAAGATGAAGAAATCCCATCCACCTGGCCAAATATTAAAATGATTCATATTCATAAAAAAGGCCCAGTAGATGATCCTGACAATTACCGTAGTATTGCATTAATCAATCACATAACCAAACTGTTTACGCAGCTCATTAGCACTAGACTCAGAGATTATGCTGAAAAATATCAGCTACTACCTGAGTGTCAAACAGGGTTTCGGAAAACGCGATCCTGTGATGATAACATTTTTGTCCTTTACACAATTATAAATAATTATTTACGCCTCCCGTCTAGGAAACTATTTGCACTATTTGTAGATTTTAGGAAAGCATTCGACTCTGTGGACCATGGATTACTGTGGGAAAAGCTATTCGATATTGGAGTGAGCACTAAAATTATTAGGATACTAAGAAATATCTACAGTTCAGCCTCACTGTTCATCGAACAAGGTGGTCAAATCTCCGATAAAATTAAAATAACTAAAGGTGTCCTACAAGGAGATATCTTAAGCCCCTTGCTATTCTCTCTCTTTATCTCGGATTTGGAAATTTATTTCCAAAATCATGGTGCTAAAGGAGTAACTCTTGATAACAATGAAAATATCAATATGCTGCTGTACGCAGATGATATGGTCCTACTTGCAGAATCCCAAATAGAGCTGCAAAGAAACCTTAAGATTTTAGAAGCCTATTGTGAAACATTTAAACTGGAAGTAAACACAAGTAAAACTAAAATAGTGGTTTTCCGCAGAAGTGCTAATATGGGACAACAGCCACAATTTGATTATAAAGATGTCACTATTGAGCTCTCGAATACCTATGAATATTTAGGAACAATTTTCACATTTAACGGAATATTTCTAAACAACCTAAAGCAACGAGAACAAAAAGCGAGACTCTCCCAAGGAGCAACACTGAGAAAAATAAATTCAGCTGGTATATCATCTCTTAATTCAATAAAGACCCTGTATAACAATGTTGTACTACCCACCTTTACATATGCAAGCAGTATTTGGGCGTTAAGATACTTGGAACAAACTGAAAAAGTTCAGAGTAGTTTTTGGAAAAATCTTTTATTTCTGCAAACGCGAACAGCAGCCTATATCATCAGAAGTGAGGTAGGTATCTGTAAAATAAGCTACTTTATAATAAAGCAGGCGTTAGAGCTACTGCTCAGGTTAAAGGATCACAACCCTAGAAGATACACTCATAGAGCACTTCTCCGTTTGATCCACTTAAAAGATCACTCTAACCTATGTCAAAAATATAACTGGATCGACCAATTATACCGCGGTATAGCGACGTACTGTGATTATGATCTAGATATAAATAGTTTTAACACAAACCATATCAGTAAACTTTTATCACAATACCTACAGAAAAATTTTTATGAGGATTCAAATAGAATACTTCTCAGTACACATCATACATCGTATAAATACCTTTTACAAGATCGAAATGAATCAAGCAATTATCTACAGGGGGATTCTCCATTACATATTAAAAGGCTCGTCGCACAACTCCGAACCGCTAACTCCGAAGTACTGTATATATATTTAAATAATATGTCTCACAAAATAAATACAACCCTAATCTGTTCAATCTGTAATAAACTATTACCAGAAACGCTTGAGCATATAATTTTAGTGTGTCCAATGTATCAGAGCATAAGAGCTCACTTTATTAAACCCCGGGGCCATTCAGATGACTTAGACTCACTACTTACCTCAACAGACAGAAAGCAACTGAAGGAATTATATCGATTTATGAACGAGGCAATGAAAATCAGATCATTTGTATACGTATTTGTTGTACATATATATGACTACGTGGGTATGTTTATACAAAATTACAGAGCAATCGTTCAGTACCTATATGCTCAAACTCAGAGTTGCTTATTGTAGAATATCTTATGTAGTACCAGCTGACTCTCTTGTTCATGTATTATATGTATACAAAGGAACAATAAAATTTATTATATTATTATAACCTAGACTTTAGCACTTGCTTCGATTTGTTTGACTATTCTATATCATAGGTTTCATTGATTTTAACTGTTTGTTTATTCTAGTATTGGAGAAGACTCGAAAAGAGTAATTGATGGTGATGTTCATGATGATAAACGATAAATGAAAGTTGTATAATTAGAATACTTACAAATCTTCGCATAATTCACATGCATATCCGTGGACGTTTTTGTGTTTTACCAAATCTTTATATCTGATAAATTTCATATTACACAAACTACATTTGAAAGATTGTTCTTCTGCAATTTTATGTGCGGAGGTTAAATGCAATTTAATGCCTCTCAGGGTTCGATAATCCGTTATACATAGTGGACATCTCAATAATTGTACTAAATCTTCAGGAACGTAAGAATGATCGTTACTTACAATTTTTGAAGTATTTTCACTTTCTTTTGGAGACTTTTCCTCAATTATGAAACTCTCTAAAATTGAATCAGTTTGTTCAAGTGGTTCTTTAAATATGTTATTCTCCGTGTGACCTTTAAAAATTTCAGTTTCATCATGGTGTTCTATATTTACAATTGACGCATTTAGTACATTATTTGATTTAATGCCTGGAACATTTAGTTCTCTATTTGACTCACCACTTGGAACATCTTTTTCGATATTTGATTCACCACTTGAACTATTTAGTTTGTTATTTGATTCGCCACTTGGATCAATCAGTTCATTATTTGAATCACTATTTGGATCAATTATTACAGTTAGAGAGTCATTATTATTCTCTGCTAAGTGATCATTAGAGACTTTTGTTTTTCCGTATTTCCTGACAGTGACTGTTTTTACTTCTGTAATAGGTATACCCCATTTAAGAACGATTGGACCTGGAAAGACAAAAATATATTTTTTTCCTTTTATATAATTTATTTATATAGGATATTAAAATGTATAATCAATTAATAACATAATACACAAATCACTGACAATCTTTAAAATTCTATTGCAAATTTACAAAAATGCTCTAGAAGATTACAGGGGTTTAACGCTTTGTATTTATTAAGAGCATGATAACTGAAATGAAAGAGCAACTCCAACAGTTCTGTTTGTTGGTACGCGCATACGCTATCATAATAAAAAGCTTTTTGTATTCTGTAATTTCCAAACACAGAATCAGTACTGTACAATGTGCGTTCCGGATAGATTCAGATGTGATTCCTCAAGTGATAATAGCATCTCTAGATGATGTCATAAGTTTGAAAATACTGTCTGTCTTTGCAAACGGAAGAGTACGCATCGTATCTAAGCGCCTCCACTACCAGCTGACCTAAATGATTTAAGAAACAGGATTGAGGCAGCTGCAACTATTACACCACAAACAACATTTGGTAAAAGCTGGCCTATCGACTTTATGTATGCCGTGTGACGAAAGGTGCTCACACTGAACACCTCTAAGCTAGTACGTGCAACTATTTATTTATTTACGGGCAAGCCCATTTTAGGTATAAATTACAATTATAAAATTATAATTAAAATAAAATGAAAAGATATGGAATATTTACATGTCATACAATAAAGAATAAGTAAAAAGGGGTTAAAAATTTAAAAAGACAAAAGACAACAAACAATAAACTTCAATAAAGCATTAACATCAGAACATTAAAGCTCGGCACTCAGTAACTGAGTTTTAAAGTGATGAAAGGGGGTGCTAAACATCTCAAGATCATTATGAGTATTGGCTAATCTTAACATTCTTGGCATACAGCTATTGAAAGTATTGTTTAAACGATAAAAAGGTACATAAAATGTTTGTTGCTGTCAGGTTGATCGGGTTTGAACATGAAGATTAATTTTTGCTACAAGTTCAGCACAACTACATCTGCCATTGATAATGTTGAAAAGTAATGTCAGGTCTCTCTGTTTCCTCCTAGTTTCCAAAGAGGGGATGTTCAGAAAATGCTCTAACAATTCATAATCGCAAAAGATACCCAATTTATAGGCCATGTATCTAAGAAAATTGTGTTGGACATTTTCAAAGTTCCTGCTGAGTGTTATGTAATGAGGAGACCAGACAGAAGAACAATAATCAAGATGGGGTCGGACAAGTGAACAATAAAGGACTTTAATTGCAGATGTGTCAGTAAAATCGTGGGTTAGCCTTTTGATAAAACCTAACATTTTCATGGATTTATGGATAGCTGTAGGTATGTGTTGATTGAAGCTTAAGGTGGGATCTAGAATAACTCCAAGGTCCTTGATTCGATTAACAGACTCCAAGACATGACCATTTAAGGTATAATCGAAAGTAGTAGAAGGTACATGGGATCGATAAAAGCGCATGACATGGCACTTAATAGCATTCAAGTCCATGCCATTTAAGGAGCACCAGTTTGATAGATTATCAAGATCAGACTGAAGCCTGAGAGCATCAAAATATGTTTGAATAGTTAGGAAAAGTTTTAAATCATCTGCAAATAGTAGTGCTTTGCCATACCTAAAACAATGAATAATGTCATTGATAAATAAGTTGAATAATAAAGGACCAAGGTGTGACCCCTGAGGAACACCAGAGGTTACTTGAAATAAGTTAGAATAGTGGTGGTTTACTTTAACCATTTGAGTCCTGTTCGTAAGATAGCTACTAATCCATTGTAGTAACACCCCACCTACACCATACTTATCAAGCTTTTGAAGTAAGAGAGTATGGTTGACCCTGTCAAAAGCCTTAGAGAGGTCAGTGTACACAGAATCAATCTGGCAACCCCTCTCCAAAGCTTCAGACAGGAAATCGACATAGGTAACTAGATTTAATTCAGTCGATTTCCCAGCACAAAAGCCATATTGTTGTTCAGTTATGATGCCAGAGCAGTCATATGTAAGGTAGTCTGTTATAATGTTCTCAAACACCTTAGGTATAGTACTGAGAATAGATATGGGTCGATAATTTTTGATGTCAGTCTTGCTTCCCGATTTGTATATTGGGGCAACAAAAGTTAGTTTCCAGTAATCAGGAAACTCACCTGTCTCCAAAGATTTATTGAAAATATAGAAGAGAGGGCGAGACAAAATGAAGCTGGAACCTTACAAAACCTCAAGTCCAACGATAATGTCCTAATAACCAACTAAACTGGAATCAAAACAATCAACAAAGAAACTATCACAAATTTTGCTGAAATAGCTCAAAGTTTGAGGAATACTGCTTTTACCAATAACACTCCAAACACAGAATTCCACAATGAAATATCCAACTCAGAAGTAATGTTTCTATCTTCACATGCAATTTCAGCCAACACCAATACTATTTCTCATATTCAAAAACTACTCAATAAGTCAAAGATTGGGGATATTGATATCAAGTGAAATAATTTTCATAATTCTATTTCACATAGAGAAATATCTATCGAAGGTAGTTATCATTCTATCTATTCAATTTATTTAAACAAATTGAATCATGACAATTATCTCATGAAATAATTTTTATTATATATCAGTATGCTAAACATGAATACACTACCATCCAAAGCTTCAGGACATTTAGTTTTAAACAAAATAAAATATTGCCTATTATTTCAGGTGAAAATTAGCAATAAAATGATTGTTTGTTGTTAATACATTTCTCACGGGTTAAATTAAATACAAATTTCTTGATATTTAACAGCAGCAAATATTTCACTTGTCAATTCTTAACATCACCGTTGTCAAAATTGATTTTTACAGGGTCAGGAATTTTTGCTGGGTCACAAATCATGATATGGAACATACCCCCGGCTTTGAAAGGTTTAGCTTTCAATAAATACAGATATCATAAATAAAACAATATAAGTGATTATAAATCAAACAAAAGAAGAAAACGTTCTAAAAGTTAAAGCAAGTGTCTTAGTTGTTGTAACCACAGTGTTCGTCTTCCATAGGAAGTTTAGACAATCTTGCAAAGGAACGGCGCACTATTTTTTAGCCTATCCCAACATCTGCTACTCGTGCGACTCCATAGGGGCCGAGGTCTAGTTTGTCCTAAGGGCCATTTGAATGGTGGAGTGTGGTCGTCCTTTAACAGAAATAGTGAATCAACGGTTAATGAGCCTTAGTTGGACTTCTTTTTAGTAAGTGATTGCAATTCCGAAATATATCCTTTGGACCATAGGAGTTGTGTATTGGCAGTCGAACTGTATACACGTGTTTTGTGTGCCTGACTAGAACATCATTTCTAGATAAGTACACCTATTTTTAGTTAATTTTCACACTAGGTATATTATCGGTTGGTCATAATTTAATTGAAGTACATCGTGATTCTATCACATCAACTTTTTCCATTCTATTTTTATTTACAATTTTTTGTTCTGGAACGAGTTCTTGAAAAGACAAGTTTAAATAATTAACTATGAACACAAATACGGGCGGCCCAGGGCCGCCCGATAATTCTGACGATATGGACACTATCAGTAACAAAGATTCCTATAAAGATTTAAAATTATTCAATTTAACAAATAAATACACTATGAAAGATAAAGGTCCGTTTTATGTTTTTGTAGAGCACATGAACAAAAACTTCGGCAGGTTATTTCCAATGAAAATAGGATATTTTTTGTTAACTGAAGACAAATTTAAACAAAACATAGTAGATATAATATCGGTAGGAGTAAGTAGAGTAAAAGTAATTTTTAAAAACTACGATATAGCGAATTCATTAGTAGGCCATGAAATCATGGAAAAAAATCAGTTGGTTGCGTACATTCCCACATTCTATAATCACCGCAAAGGTCTTGTGAGATGGGTAGACACTTTTTTTTCTGAAGATTTTTTACTCAAAAACATTGAATGCAATAATATGAAGGTGGTCAAAGTTCAGCGTATGAAGAGAAGGGTTACGGATGGTGAAGGTGAAATCAAATTTGTTGATCGTCAACTAATAATTGTCACTTTTGAAGGAAACTTCATACCCGAAAAAATTAAAACTAATTTATCCTCATTTTCCGTGGAGCCTTATATTCACCCGGTTGTGCAATGCTATAGCTGTTTGAGATATGGCCACACGCCAAATTGTGTAAATCAAAGTCACAAAGGTGTCAAATATGTACTGAAGTACATACCAAGGACTCAGAATGCCCAAATCCTGGCAGTTTTTGCATATATTGCCAAACCAACAATCACCCTACGATATCCAAAAAATGCCCTATGTATACAAAACAACATAACATCAAAAGAGAAATGGCGTTTAAAAATATTTCTTTTAAAGAAGCCGAAACCATAGTTAACAATCCTACATATTCAAAAATCACAACGAATAACAGATTTGCAGTTTTTAATAATACACAAAACTTCCCTCCTCTACCTGTAACTTCGCAGTCACAGTACCACAGTACACCCCCCCCCCCCCGCATATATGCTACATAAACCAACTGCACCCTCAAAAAAACGTAAAGCCTCTACCCCTCCCATAACACCCCCACCAACTTCCTAAAAAAAAACAGATGTACCAAAGGCACCTAAAACAGCTCCCATTATTCCAAACCCTCACAGGGATGATTTTGTTCAATATAAAGAGAAAGTCATAGAAAATATCATTAACTTCATCCATACTAATTTCGATCTAAAATCTAGTACAACTCACCTCAACCCACTCACAGACTCAAATACTAGGGATTTTATAGCTACGGCCTTAGAATTCGATACAATTGATACAGTCAGTATTAGCGATGAGTCATGCTACTAGGCAATTGAAAATACTTCAATGGAATGTAGCTTCTATAAATAAATGTAAACCAAATTTATTGAACCTGCTATCTCATGAAACTTTTGACATTCTTATGAAACCTGGCTAAAACCAGGTGTTAATATGAATATATATGGTTATAACAGTATACAAAATAACAGAATTGATGGCAAGGGGGGCGTTGCCATTCTAATATCCAAAAATATAAGATTCAAAATCAAATCTATTAAACAGAATTTTAGTAATAATATCGAAACATGCGCTGTATTCATTGAAGACATGAACTTGTCCTTGGTGTCTTTATCCAAACCACCAAAATATAATGTTAGCGTGAAGGACTGGGAAAACCTATTTTCACAGTTCAGTGGCGATACCATATTCTGAGGAGATTTCAACTGTCACCACACCCTCTGGGGTTCTGCTGGTGATCAAGTCTGTGAGACACGACTTGTTGACGCCTTAAACAACACCAATTACATAATACTTAATGATGGATCACCTACTAAATTTAATAGGCCCACACAAAATAAATCTGCAATCGATCTCTCAGTTGCATCACCCAATGTAGTAGTAGTAAATTGAATTGGCCAGTACTTCCTGACCCCTTGGGATCAGACCACTTCCCAATTCTATTACAATATAATACTAATTATACTCCCCAGAACATCTCTCCTTCAACCAGATGGAATGTCGCTTCTGCAGACTGTACACTATTTTCAAGCCTAATCAAAAACCACTTATTAGTTCAAACGGGTAATGATATGTCTCTTACTAAACTGATCAATATAATCTCTGACTCGGCCTCATCATCAATGAAAATAAACCAGCCAGTCTGCATAAAAACCCCTCACCCCCTCTGGTGGGACGAAGAATGTTCAGCTAAGGTCTTACAAAGAATACTTGAATATAAAAATCTGTCCAATTGGGATAACTACCTCAAGTACAAAAGCATCGAATCCCAAACTAAACTTCTTTTTAAGACCAAAAGTATGAACAATTGGAAGGACTTTCTTAACAATTTAAATAAAAACACACCTATCGATAAAATATGGAATTTTATCAAAAAAATTTCAAACAAAAATATTGTAATTCGCAATCATATACATCCACAGAGATGATAGATAAGTTACTAGATTATTTTGCTCCTCCTACTGTTAGTAATACATTCACCAGCACAACAAAAATAACTCACTCTAGCAATGTTCCCTGTAATCATTTCAGCTTATAAGAATTGGAATCTGCTCTCTTATCTCGCCGTGGAACGGCGCCCGGCAGTGATAATATCACCTATAAAATATAGATATTTTTAATAAATGGTGGCTTAATAGCCGCATCTTTGATGAGCTTAAAGAAACTATCATTGTTCTTATTTTAAAACCCCAAAAAGACCCAAATAATATATCTTCTTATCGCCCAATCTCGATCATGTCCTGTATTATGAAAACGTTTGAACGCATGATAAAGGCTAGGTTGGAATGGTATTTAGAATACAAATCAAAACTACCACATTCGCAGTATGGATGTCGACGTGGAATGGGATATATATATATATATATATATATATATATATATATATATATATATATATATATATATATATATATATATATGTTTTAAAACGTCTTTCGACGTTGTCCGATGTCTAACTTCCATCTCTTCCTATCGTCCCATTGGCCCTCTCTCAGGTCTCGTGAGCTCATCGCCTTCGCTATTCCTTCTTTCCATGTTTTCCTAGGTCTTCCGCGTTTTCGACGATTAGGCGGCATCCAGTTCATTACTTTCTTGGGAAGTCTTTTCTCTTCCATCCTCTGAACATGCCCGTACCACACTAATTGTTTTCTCTCGATGTCCGTTATTAAGGAGCCTTCTATCCCCATTTGGAGACGTACGTCCTCATTTCGTATTCTTTGTCTTCTGCTGATTCCTAACGATCTTCTGAATACATCCATTTCTACAGCTTCTAATCGTCTTTTGTTGTTTTCTGTTATTCGCCACGTTTCTGACCCATATAATAGGCTGCTCTTTATGAGGGTTTCGTAGATATTATATTTTCTATGTTTTCCGATTTCCTTACTCCAAAATATCCCATTTAAACACCCAATTATCCGTCTAGCTTGTGTGATACGTTTATTTATTTCTTTGTCATCCTTCCCTGTTATGTCGAAAGTTACACCTAAATATGTATATTCATCGCAAGCCTCAGATGTACAATATTCATTCTCGAAAAACTTGTACGTCGGTTGTCTGTTTGTGGACTTAAAAGGCGCATATGACTCGGTTGATCTGAACATTCTCACTGAAAGTTTAATTTCATTAAACGTTCATCCTCAGATTTCATACGACATTGTAGACTTGTTTCGCAATCGAAAAATATACATTAAAGACAATAATAATGTATTGCATGGACCGATGGTTGCCAATCACGGATTACCTCAAGGAGCGGCTCTTAGTCCCCTTCTATTCAATGTATATACTTATAGTTTACATAACATCTTTGATTCGGATGTAAAATGCATACAATACGTAGATGATTTTTGTTTCTACACCACACAGGATAACTACAATCAATGTGTCAAAGTACTGAAATATATTGTATATTTCCTTAAGACATGGTTTAGTGATCACGCCTTAACAATTTCTCCAGAAAAATCAGCTGTTATGTTTTTTACTAGACACAGATTGCACCTCACTGATACGCTTACTCTGTGTGGTCTTAAAATAACAATCAAAACAGAATACAAATATCTAGGCGTTGTACTAGATAATAAACTTCTGTGGGGTAGCCACATAAACCATCTCAAGAGTAAAGCTGAAAAAGGGATAAATATGTTGAGATGCGTCACAAAAACTAAATGGGGAGCTGATCCTAAAATCGCTCTCTTGTTCTACCGGGCATACATTCGGTCGATACTTGATTATGGCTGTATCCTGTATGGGTCTGCTGCAAATGTACATTTAAAAAAAATTGATCGAGTACAATATAGTGCTATAAGGATATGCATTGTAGCCTTAAAATCATCGCCCACTCCAGCCATTTTTGCAGAGACAAGAGAGCCCCCTTTAGGTATCAGACGAAATTATTTAGCTTTTAAAAAACTATGTTACTTAAAGTTTTTCAATTATAACAATACCCTTAATCAATTAGTCCCTCAACTGTCTATAGAAAATTTAACAAATAAATACTGGAACAAAAAAAATAATCCACCCTTGGCGGATGCATACGTTATATTCAATAAATGCATTGATCTGATCACACCTCATAACAAATTTCCCATATTTGAACTTGAATTTTCAGACATCACCTTCGGACCAAGAGTCATATTTCCGACTTACAGCGAAATCCACACTGTTAACCAATCTCGCCTTCACGAAATAATCAACAAATATGATAGCTTCTTTAAAATCTTCACAGACGGTTCAAAATCAACAAGCGGTACTGGTTAGGCCGTTTATATCTGCGATACCAGTACTAAACTTCAATACAAAATCTCAGACACTTGTTCCATTTTCACTGCCGAAATCTTTGCAATCGAAGAAGCACTACAGTGGTTAATTAAACAAAAACTTACGCAAAATTCATTAATAATGTCCGATTCCAAATCTGTACTTGAATCTATTAGCAATCTATCCCACAAAAAGTTATCTACATCTCTAAACATTTGTAACATTAAGAAACTTCTCCACAAGCTATCCACACAGGGGAACATAGTTATTTTCATCTGGGTGAAAGGTCATGCAGGTATTTTTGGGAATGTCAAAGTTGACTCTTTAGCCAAGGAAGCCACTAAATTACCGAACGTCATAGGTAAATACGATTTTAGTGACATAATTAACAAAGGAAAAATTGAATCACGTAAAAGTTGGATAGAATTTACCAAAAAATCTAACAATCATTACACTTTAATACATCCAACCTTACCGAATCGCGTCCCACACATTGATGACTATGCTGTAAGCCGAGCGTACTCTGTCACTATTACCAGGTTAAAATTGAATCATGCTAAATTTCCAGCACATCTTCACAGAATTGGTGTAGCAGAAACGAACATCTGTTCATGCGACAACGAATCCATTGCTGACTTGAACCACATATTTTTTTCATGTGGAAAATATAGCAATAGTCGTCCTAACTTTCTACGTGTCATCACCAACAGTATAGTTACAGTTCGCTGACCCATGGTTCATGCATGGTATTAACCTTCGAGCTTCCGGTATAACTCACGAACGCTGATCCATGTTTGTACAATAAATGATGATTCTGCAGAATTGCATATTTTTAGTCTATAGCTGCATTTATTTTAGTATATAAGTTCGATTAATTGAATGTATTGGATATAGTGTATTTTGTGTTTAAATTGTGTAGTTGTATTGTCAATAAAGTATCTTTTTAAAAAGTGACTTTTCGGGCAGCAACCCTTAATTAGCTCAAACCTTTAATTTAACCACTCTGCTAAGCATGAATAATAAAAATTTCCTAGATCAGTTAATCACTTTTCTCAGAGAAAGCAAACTTGATATCTAAATTAATTTAAACCGAAAATCAGTTCAATTCATGCAGTGATAGTGTACACATCGCCCACGAATTGAGTGCTAGCAGTTATTTATTTAAGTAGCAACTATTTGAGAATTTTGAATAATATTAAGTTTAGTTTAGGTACAACACAAATAAAAAAGTAAGTAACAAAATGGATTATGATTCAGGAGACCCCGGAGGGTCTCCTGAAAAAAACAGTGACAACAACGAAAAAACAGGTACGACTAGTGATAATTTACCAGTTTACGATATAAATAATAAATACCGATCGACTGATACCGGTCCTTATTTTGTATATGTTGAACATATAAATAAACAGCTAGGTAGATTATTTCCCATTCGTATTGGACATTATCTTTTTCAAATTAATGAATTTAAGAAATATCAGTAGGAAGAAATCGAGTTAAAGTAATTTTTAAAACATATTCTATTGCAAATAGTTTAATTAATCACGAAATAATTATCAAAAATGATCTTATAGCTTATGTACCTACATTTTTCACCCAAAAAAAAGGAGTTATAAGAATGGTAGATACATTTTTTGATGAAACTTATTTAGTTAACAATATTAACTCGGATAAAAAAGTTATGACTGTGAAAAGAATGATGAGGAAATTTAAAAATTCAGATGGTACAACAAAATTAATACCAAGACAAATGATAATCGTATCATTTCTAGAGTGCAAATAAATTTATGTAATTTTGAGGTTGAACCGTATATATCCGGTTGTCCAATGTTTCAAATGCATGAGATACGGACACACGACAAAATTATGCAAAGGAGTTGAGAAGTGTAGAAAATGTGTTGATAAAATGGAAGAAAATCATAATTGTAACGTTACCCATGAATATTGTATTTACTGTGAAAAATTTGATCATAATGCATTAAATAAAAATTGTCCCACATATAAGTTTCAATCTAATATAAAAAAAAACAATGGCATATCATAATATATCATTTAAGGAAGCGGAAAAAATAGTTAATAATCCATCTTATGCTAAAATTACCACCAATAATAGATTTTCGGTACTTAATAATCTTAATAATTTTCCAGAATTACCACCTAGCCCAAAAGACTCACATGTTGCTACTCAATCACTCACCCAAAGACCTCGAACACAACCGACTAAACGTAAAAGTGTATCTCCTATTAGAGTATCTCAAACTACAAAAAAAGTTCCACCACGCCCACAATCACAACCTGTCATTCCAAACCCTCACCGTGATGATTTCATGGCTCATAAAGAAAAAATAATATTTGAAGTTAATTCGTTAATAACTAAAGCACTTACTGATCCTACATATTTTCAAAGTAAATACAAAAATTTAGAAGAAATCCATAATAGTATTAGAAATCAATTTAGCTCAATTATAAATAATCCAGTCAGTGATTTAGAGAGTATTTATGATGAGGACTTTTGGTGAATTACATTTGTTTCAATGGAATTGTCGTTCAATTACTAATAAAAAAAACAACTTATTACAATTTTTAGAAAGCTATTCATTCGATATTTTAATATTACAAGAGTTACAAACTAAAATGGAAGATAATTTTTCTCTTCGAGGTTATTATCCCATACAAAAAAAAGGGATGATGGTTACGGAGGTGTAGGCATTTATGTCAAAAAAGATATTAACTTTAGTGAAATTGAAATAATAAAAAATTTTAATACTAGCATAGAAATTTGTGCAATAGAAATCAGTGACTTGAAAATAACCTTAGTAAACATATATAAACCACCTAACGCAACTACTGTTAATGTTAATGACTGGATAAATATTTTCTCACAATTTTCAGGTAAGGTTATTATCTGTGGTGATTTTAATTGTCACCATAATTTATGGGGATCCCATAAGGATGATGTACAAGGTAAAAGACTAATAGTTGCTTAAGATGACTCCATTTTAATCTGTGTCAATAATGGTAAACCAACTCGAATACACAGGCCTAATCAAAATCCTTCTAGGGTTGATCTTACTTTTGTTACTCCTAACCTAGTTTCCTATCTAGATTGGCAAATTATGGAAGAAACTCTAGGTTCTGATCATTTTATAATAAGCATTTCTCTCCATTTGTCAGGTAATCGCGCAAACATTTTAACTTCTAATAGATGGAATGACTCGAGAGCAAATTGGATAACATATCAGGACCATATTGATCAAATATTAACTGAAAATGATTCTAATATTAATCTCTCAGAAAAAGCTGACTTGTTAATTACAGCCATGTCAAAAGCCGCAGATTTGTCTATGCCTATCAAAAAACCTTTTATTCCAATTACTAAAAAACCTATTTGGTGGAACATAGAATGTACAGAAGCAGTAGAAAAAAGGAAACAAGCTCTTCTTGAATATAAAAGAATATCTAATTTCCAAAATTTTATTAATTATAAAAGAAGTGTAGCAATTGCCAAATTAACTTATAAAAAAGCTAATCAAGATAGCTGGGTCTCCTTTATAAATTCTATCAATAGGAATACTCCCCAAACTAAAATTTGGAATTTCATAAAAAGAATTTCAAATAAACATTTTCAGAATAATCGTACTCCTCTACCACCACAATTGCTTGAAGAAATATTTGATTTAATTTGTCCTGCAACTGTCCAAAATAAACTCGAACTTGATCCATCACACATCTTAAAAACAAATCCTTATTTAGAAACTCCATTTAATATGCAAGAATTACTTCACGCTATCAAAACTTCCAGAAATACTGCGCCTGGTAAAGACAATTTAACATATAAAATGATAGAAAACCTTCCCATAATAGCAAAAACAAATCTTTTAGATATTTTTAACGACTGGTGGTTACAAAATGATTACAAAGAAACCATGAAAGACGTAATTATTACCTTATTACCCAAACCTTTTAAGGATAGCTCTATTGCGACATCATTTCGGCCAATTTCTTTATTTTCCACCATTATAAAAACGTTTGAACGAATGATCAAAGCGCGATTAGAATGGTTTACAGAAAACAATCAACTTCTTCCGGCAACACAATATGGGTATCGTAAGGGTTGCGGCACGATAGATGCTATAACACAATTAGTTAATCACGTACAAGTAAGTTTTTCTGAAAACAAATATCTTGCTTGTTTATTTATCGACATAAAAGGCGCCTATGATGCTGTAAATTTAAACATACTAACAAAAAAACTTATAGAATTCGGTTTTGGTAATGAAGTGGCGACCAATATTTTTAATCTGTACACAAATCGGAAAATCTACCTCAGAGATCATAAGAATGAACTTCATGGTCCGAGGGTATTGTCTCAAGGTCTACCGCAAGGATCTGTTTTGAGCCCTTTTCTTTTTAATTTATATACAACAGAATTGCATCAGATAGGAGATGATTCTTGTTATAAAGTTCAGTATGCTGATGATTTTGCCTATTACACGATCCAAAATTCACACCAAGAGTGCTTGTGTGTTCTCGAGAACATGATGAATACTATTAGACGATCCTTACATGACTTAGGTTTTAACATATTGCCTGAAAAATGCTCTGTCCTTTTTTTCACGAAACATCGATATCAGCCACCCGCAACAGTGCTTCTCTCTGAACTTACAATTCCAGTGGTGAATAATTATAAATACCTAGGCATATTTCTGGATAGTAAGTTGTTGTGGACGAAACATATTGAGTATATCAAATGTAGATGTGAGAAAGGGATAAACATGTTAAGATGTGTTTCTAAGTTAAAGTTTGGTGTTGGTGTGGCCATTTCATTAATGTTTTATAGAGTATACATCCGCTCAATTCTGGATTATGGATCGACTTTGTACGGTTCTGCTAGCAAAACAAATCTACAAATTGTAGATTGCATTCAATTTAAAGCTCTACGTATATGTATAGGAGCAATGAGATCATCCCCAACTGATGCAATCTTAGTTGAATCTCTTGAACCTCCATTAGCAATTAGACGCGAATATCTGGCAAATAAATATTTAATCAAAATTAGAGAAAAAGATTGCTGCAATAACCTCAATAATCTTGCTTATCTCACAACACAATGTTTAACAAACAAATATTGGAAGATTAAAAATAATCCACCTTTGGTCGATGCTTTTATTTTTACTAATAAATTTCATGAGTTAATTCATACTATCGACAAATATCCAATGTTTAGATTCAGCTATGACTCATGTATGTTTGAACCTAACATCATATTCCCCTTATATTCACTTTCAGACATAGTTAACAAAAACATTATGATATCCATTCTTTCAAACTATACAAATTATTCAACTATTTACACGGATGGCTCAAAAACCAATAATGGAACTGGATGTGCCTTTTATCATTTGAATAAATGTTTTTCTGTTATACTCGATAGTCGAAATTGTGTAAAGTGAGTCAGAGCTATCTAATCAACACTTTGGTTAAAGCGCAGTTGCCATATGTATTCTAGAGAGAAATGCTGTATTTTATAAATACACTTCAAATCCATTGTGTTAATATTTCAGGTACAAAAGATGCAATGTAATTAAGTCAATACCAATTTAATATATTTATTCCAAATTTCAAGCAGACTAATAATAATTAGTTTACTTGAAATGTGAAATAAAGTGTTTATGTATATTTCTTGAACGCAAAGTTTGTTGTGAAAAACTCGCCGATTTGACAATGTTGGAGAGTCGCTTCAATGTTCCGGCTTTGAGAACGAGATAGATAGATCGAGCTACGCGAATGAGACAGTGATAGTAAACAGTTATGTGAGGTGTTTATTCTCTTCATGAGCGTAACATCAGTATTTGTGTTGTGGTTTTGTGTGATAAATCGGTTATTATTGGTATTTATTGTAATATTTATATCGGTATATTTAGTGACAATAATGGCGGAGTGTAGCGGTGTTGGCGATAAAAAACGGCGTCGTAACAATTTAATTCGGGAAGAAAAAGTCCTCATATTAAATGTGTACGAAGGACTGCGTGCCATGGACAAACAGTTGGGTGTTAGTGACGCTGTGATTAAGTGCACTTATTTAACTAAAGTTTCTGAGAGTACTATATACAATATTCTAAAGAAATCGCGGGACGGATCTTTGACAAGAGAACGAGGTGAAAACTGTAAACCGGAAAGTAGGGGAAGAAAGAAAATTGTTTTGGACGACCAAACACGGAATGCTATACGTAGGGAAATACATTCTTTTTATTTTAGGAATGAAATCCCCTCGGTAGCTAAATTGAGCAAGGTAATAGAAGCTGATGATACTTTACCAAACATCAGTGATAAAGTTTTGAGACGAACTTTAAAATTAATGAATTTTCGTTACCAAACAAGAAGTAGAAACAGTGCCTTAATTGAACGAAATGACATTGTGGAATGGAGGAGAAATTATTTAAAACAGATACGACAGTTTCGTAACGAAGGACGGCACATATATTATCTTGACGAAACATGGTTAAATGAAGGCCACACTGTGTCAAAAGTGTGGCAAGACATGAATATACGAAGCAATCGACAAGCCTTTATGAAGGGTTTCTCTTCCGGTTTAAAAGCTCCCTCTGGGAAAGGACGTCGACTGATTATCACTCACATTGGCAGCGAGGAAGGATTTGTAGAAGGTGGATTACTAAGTTTTCAGTCCAAAAAAACTGTCGATTACCATGAAGAGATGGATGGTAACCGGTTTGAAACATGGTTTAGATCAATTTTAACAAAGGTAACTCCTGGTTCAGTGATAGTTATGGATAATGCTTCATACCACTCTCGTCGACTGGAGCAAATACCTACTTCAGCTAGCCGCAAGAGGGTTATAATTGATTGGTTAGAGAGTAAAAGCATTCCGCACAACGAGGCAATGCTAAAAGTTGAATTATTATCTCTCGTACGGAAACATAAAAGCAGTTATATTAAGTACGTTGTCGATGAAATGGCGAAAGATTTCAACGTCTCAGTTGTTAGACTTCCTCCCTACCACTGTGAGTTAAACCCCATCGAGCTGGTTTGGGCCCAAGTGAAAAATTATGTTGCGAGAAAAAACAGTACATTCAAAATGGCTGACGTTGAGAAACTGTTTGACGAGGCGCTGCATACCGTTACTGCTGAGAGTTGGCGTAAATGTATTCAACACGTATTAAAAGAAGAAATAAAGTTTTGGGATTTAGACATACGTGTAGAAGTAATGACGGAACCACTCATTATCGATATAGGAGGAGAAAGCGATGATTCTGAGGAGTCGTCAGGGAGTGATACCGCTTCCAGTTAGTCAGACATTTTACAAGTGACCTCGCAACATACCTATACTTATTGGTAATTTATTTTGGTCTTGACAAACAACTTTTTTTTAGTTTTAGTAGTAGTAAGTTGGAATTGACTTTTAAACATTTTTTTATTTTGTTTTAACTTACTTATGAACAACTTGTGATAAGTTATTATTTCAAATGTTAAAAATTGAAATTCCAGATATTTCAGTATTCGCACCCTTAAACTATGATACGCTCATGGAGTTCACTTTAAATCGGTAGATAACCGATGACGTCACTTTACAGAATTTCGACTATCGACTTTTTTATATACATCTTATTATAGCTCATCCTTAAAAATGTGTATTATTCTTGGTAACACCCTGTATATACATAATGATACCTACCATAATAATTTCGTATTTCTGTTCTCTCAAATTTAAACGCCAGAGCGTACAAGAACATTTTCTATTTATTTTTTATTTAGGACTATTAAGAACCCTTCAAAAATGATGCGCTCATGAAGTTCGCTTCTGCAACTGATTTTATGGACAGTAAGAGCGATGAGTCACTTTACAGAATTTCGACTATCGAGTATAAAATGCGTTTACATGATACATGTTCAATTTACACAGCGGAGATGTATGCAATATGGCAATCCCTCACTTATATATTTGAAAACAAAATTGGCAATAGTCTTATAATAACCGATTCAAAAGCAGCATTGGAAACTATAGGAACTAAAAAATTATATAATCAGGTAAAAAATTCCCTTTTATGGAATATTAAAAACTATCTATATCTATTAAGTAATTCTGATACTAAAATAACGTTCATCTGGGTAAAAGGACATGCTGGCATTAAAGGGAATGAAATTGTAGATAGCCTTGCCAAAAAGGCAGTTTTGGAAGACAAGTTTTTTGATTTTTATAACACACTTGACCTATTGCCGTCACTTAAAAGACAAATAACTCACAGTTGGAATAGTGTATGGCAGGAATGCGTAAAAGAGTCTAAAAACCCATACACACTTATACATCCAGAAATACCCAAAACAATACCACATATTCAAGAATACAATACAAATAAATACTACACTACGATAGTAACTAGAATGAAACTAAATCATGGTATCTTTCCTGCGCACCTTGCTAAAATAGGAATTATAGGCTCTTCTAAATGTTCATGTGACAATAGTTCAATAGCTGATCTTAACCATTTAATTTTTTCCTGTAGAAATCACCAATATCAAATAAATATATTTCTAAATTTTCTCATTAATCACAATATTTCTTTACCGACAAATTTAACTCACCTATTAAGTTTAAACGAAAAACCTATTTTAGACGCCTTAGTTGAGCAATTTAAAAGTGCACAAATTTCAATATAAAGTTGAACATTAAAATTAAATAATTTTTGTGGCTAAGAACTAAGTTTTCTACGGCCAAAATCACACACACACACACACACACACACACACACACACACACACTTAAACCGAAAATATATTAGGACCTAATTTAACACCATTTCTGTGGCAAACGGATTCTGTCCAATGCCAACCCTCCATTTCACACACATACACACACACACACACACACACATTTGGACCATAGAGCCTAAAATAATTGCTGTAGGCGTTGAGACATTATGGAGACTGGATAGTCGATTCAGAGGTTATTATTGCGTCATGTCTGGATCGGGTAGTGAAAAAGTGCGCGTCAAATAAGAAAATGTGAGGGAGTAAAAGCTTGGAAATCCATGAAATCAGGAGAAAGTTGGGTAATAGGCCGTGAATTTAAAATGCCCTCGATTTCCGTCAAAACCGTGGACAAGTCTTCGAATGTACATCTGGTATCACCTAACATTTTCTTCAAATGTACTATTGTATATTTAATGCTGGCTTCCCAAATTCCGCCCATATGGGAAAAGGCGGAGGGAATGAATCTCCAATTTACCACTAAGGTGTTAAGAGATCCTTGCAATTTATTCTGATTCAAGAAAATTAATTTACCTAGTTCCTTAATTTCCGATTTAGCTCCAACAAAATTAGTACCTTTGTCGGAAAATATTTCAAACGGTTTTCCGCGTTATGTTATAAATCGACCGAACGCAGCGATAAAGGATTCTGACGTCAAGTCGCTAACCAACTCTATATGTTCACATTTTATCGTGAAACAAATAAATAAGCAAATGTACGCCTTAGTGAACTACGCGCCATGGCCCCCTTTTGATTTAATTATAATAGGTCTACTCCAGTTCCAGTAGTATGAAATAGAAATGACGGACACACACGCTGGTTGGGTAGATTTCCCATGATGAGTATACTTACTGAAGGGTTCACACAAAAGCAACGTACGCATCTACGAACAATTTTCCGAGCTAGTGTTCTACCGTCTATGAGCCAAAATCTATTTCTTATTGAGTAGAACAAGTGCTGAGGACCAGCGTGATGTAAGTTAGCGTGCTTTTGCATAAAAAGTGAGATGATCAGTGTATGGAAGTAGAGCTGGATTTTTTTTCTCATATGAGTAATTTGATTGTTGAATGCGTCCACCAACCCTAAGAATATTGGATGAATTGAGAAATGGATTTAAACATAATAATTTACTATTATTTGGTACAAGTTTGTTTCTAGACAAGATAGTGATTTCCTTTTTAATTGCATCATGCTGGGCAATTCGTACTAATGAGTTCATTGCCCTCCTTAGCTAGGTTGCACTTAAAGGTTAAAATTTCTGTTTTGGATTGTGACTTTGCAGTTTGAACTGAACCTCCAGCATCAAGACACTACTCTTTGTAAATGATTGTATAATGAAAATTTTTCTATTTTAATTGGGTCTCACAATAATTGTGCAATTTTTGGATTTCGCACCTCCGGTAAGTTACCCTTAAAACAAATCGCAGATTATGGCCACTCCTCTTGAGGATTTTTTAGTCATGTTGGACTGGACCACCATAAGGAAGAGGTCTCCTATTCATCAGGGCTGACACCTCTTGTTAATAGATCAGCTGGAGTATCCTGGCTGACAACATGTTTGCAATGAGGCTGGATTTTTATCCAAGATAAGCTGATACTGGTATCCCTCCAGAAGAACAGTTGAGAAATCGTTACCTCGATAGATGCTGTCACTTTTTGAAGTAGCTCGGTTAGGAGTTGGGCTGGGTACGGTAATGGTTTTTAACGGTGCCACCTTGGTTTTTGCACACAGCAATCTCACGGTTACGGATCCATTTCGATCGAACATACGAACAAGCGCCGTACGTCTCTATGGATGCATCAGAAAATCCATTAATTTGTATATGAATACACTATGCACACACAACACACCTAGGTACTTCCAATTGGTTTAAATCTCGCAATTGTCAATGAAAATCTCTCCACTGTGCGTCTAGGTTCGAGGGAACGGATTCGTCCCAAGAGATCTTTAGGGCAAACAGTTTTTGTAGGTTTGTTTTTCCAAAGATAATACAATGTCCCAAGAGCCCTAAGATGTCAAAAATCTGAAAAATGTCGCTTAACACAAAGCGATTAGTAATTGATTTGAAGGATGGTGAACTTATGTTATATTTTAGTAAATTGGGACAAGCAGACCAGAATATACCCAAAGTTTTGGTTTTTTCATCATCCCCTAACTAAAAAATAGCCTCAAGGTTTGTGGCTTGCACATAATCAAGAATAGTTTTGCTATTAGATACCCGCTTCTATAAGGAAAAACAACCAGACAAAAGGATAGTTGTGATTTCATCACAAAGTTTTATAACTTCCTTTTCTGTATTACCCCCAATAATAAGATCTTGCATATAGAAATCTCTTGCAATAACTTTGGGGCTAGGGTATTTGTTTTAAGCACCTAACACTTAGCCAAGGCGAGGAAGCCATACCATTAAGTAACAGTATGTAGTTCGAACTCTTGAGTTTCACTCCAAAGTATTTGCTGGAGCGGCGTTTGTGAAAGGTCTACGATCATCTTGATCATCTTGATAATGTCAGCACATGCAACCACTTGGTGTTGACGAAATCTTAGTAAAATGGATAGAAAGTCGTCCTGAATAGTAGGACCGACAAATTGCACATCGTTTAGTGATACACCTGTCTGTTCGAGCCGATGATTTAGTGATATACCGGTGTCTGTTTGAGCCAATCCATCGAACTCGACACGCAGCTTAGTGGTTTCGTTGAATACTCTGTGATGGGGTAAACAATATGATACTCCCGATTTGGAGTTTTTTGGAATCATATGACCATGCAATGGTATTCTTGCATAAAATAGGAATATGGTTTTTCCGGTTTCTAAATTATTGATTTAGAAAAGTTGTTCCTGAAATTCTAAAAAGCGTTTTAGAATACGAACGAGTCTACCAGAACCTAGTTGGTGAGTCCAGTCCATATTATCTATATTATTTCTCGAGAATTAATAGGCCTATAGTAAAAATATTTCGAAAATAGATGCAGCTTATGATTAAATACATACATTGCAATTATAGTAACGTTACTTATATAAAAAAATGCAACGTCAAGTGAAGACTATTTTGGAACAGACAATTTACAAGGAAATTTGCGCATTTTACATTGACATATATCAATTATAAAAGTAGACATTTTTGAACTTTTGGTTAAATTATTTAGATAGGAAATTTCTAATTATAGGTTGTTTATTATTAAGGTTTGATAGAAAGTTCTATCTTTGGTTTATGTGTTTATATTTTTTGAAAAGTTTTAATTTTGTAATTGTTATCTGATAATAGATTATATAAATTTGAATTCTAAATCTCTTTGGTTCTTTTTCCATATTCATTCTCATTATATTTGATAATTTTTATGCTAGAGAAAATTTAGTATAATAAGTGACATTCGGTTAATTTCCTGACAGTAAATTTCATATAGGTCATAAGAATTTAATTGTCTTATAGTGTATTGGACAAACAGTTACTTTAGATTTTGAATAGTGCAATACGTAATTTGGAAAATTATTTGGAAATTTATAAAATTTGAATTCTTATTTGAAATCTTTGATCCCTCTCTGAGTTAAGAGTGAGTTAATTGATTGTGTATTGATTTATCTTTCATAATATAACATTTAATATTTATAGAGCCGGGCATATTAATTTGACAACTGCTGTCATAAAATTTAATAGGTTATACTTAGCGGTAAAGGTGTTTTCACATTAGTGCAGTTACTATTACAAATTGTGACGACAGCAACAAATAAAATACACATCATATAAAATCAAAATCATAATATAATAAAAATAGAATATTGAATATATAATAATTGTCACCCGAACGTGGGGCAAATATTATTAAAGAATATAGAGATATATAATAATATATATGTATGTATATATATATATATAAATATATATATATATATATATATATATATATATATATATATATATACATACATATTGCGATGTTTATTTTAATGTCAATCACCTAATAAACTTTATTCTTCTGAAATATAATTTATATTTGCCACGGTCTGTGATCCTATCACAGGTGAGTTCTTTCGGGTGCTAATTTTATTATTATTTTAAATTTAATGAGTGAAATTCTTAATTGAATCAAAATAAAATAACAAATCCTTTAATATTTTAATAACAAATTCAATTTATTAAAATTATGGTGCAAATGTCATTTTGTGAGAAAATTGAAAATGTCTTATGTCAATTGCAAATAATTGCTAATTACTGGTTCAATTTTAAAGATTATTATTTAAATATAACTAATAACTATATAACAATCTTAACTACAGTCCCGGAATAGAATGGAAAATATAAAAAGAAACACAAGTATTGAAGAGACTTGGAATTTACACGCACTAATTAGATTTTAATTTAGTTCCTCAATGATCAAAAAATTTACGTTCAAATTAGCTTGCTTTTTGTTTAATATTCAATTGAATTTGTTTTCTTTCAAACTTTTTTATATCGATATATTTAAAATGTTGTTACCAATCCTCTCCTCAGTGTACTTAGCTGACTCTAAAGAAACCTCTTCTCGCTTCAAACTGGACTCAAATTGGCTGCCCCCAGGATAAAGGATTTCTCACACGAGAAACGTTTTATAAAATTTTCTGATACATGCAAGTTCTGTCACGTTTGACACAATTATCTAAATTATATCTTTTTCTAATTTTTAACAGTAATATTTCGTAAAACAATTTTTATGTATCTCTTCCCTCTGATTATTGTTAAACATTTTTTTATATCTCGATCTCAAAATTATTTTTTCTAATAATTTTTTTTCATTTTGACACAGACATTCCTCCATAATTCTTTTTTCCTAGTGATGAACCATTGCAATCAGTTCTGGAGATAAAGAAACTTTAATATAATTGTCACCTTTAAAATATTCTAGTTGTCAAATTTATTTGATTTAGTATCGTCTTGTTAGTTATCCATCCATTTCATCTTTCATAAGATGCTATTTTATTCAATTACTCATTGTTATTTAATAATTGTTTCAGATTCATTCCATTGACTGGATAAATGACAATTTTGAAATTCATCTCTAATAGGATATGTTCACAGTTACGTAGAACTGTAATAACTAAATACTGACATTGTAAGATCTACTACTTCAAGATTTGTTTATTAAATGATTTTTTAGATATAATTACTTAGATTCAACCTTTCTAGTATACCGAATGTCCCGTAAATAGTCAAAAAATCTTTAATGTTTAATTTTTTTTTGTTTTTAATACTAATTTTGTTATGAGATGTCAGGACACCTCACATGTATATCGGAAGTCACAACTCAACAGGCACCAACTCCCCTGTTTTGCCTTCAACGTGAACTAACGCTGTTGATAGTAGCACTACATTTGCTTTCGTGTTATATATTGTACTGTCGCTTGCATAATTAACAATTTTTTCATTTTCTGGTTGAACATAAGTAGGTTGTCATTTTTAATATTTGATGCATTTTGTGTCGATTCAAAGTGTAGGAGAGTGTTATGCTTACCATGAAATTTTTTAGAATTTGTCGAAAAACAAGGTTTGCTTGTATGATTGCCACACAGGCATTTAATACACAGATTAATGTTCTTCATTTTTCACGCCTATCGGTAACTGATAAATTTAGAAACTTTGACCAAGATTCTATATAGTGGTTAGTGTCTTTACAAAACGCATATTCCACATTTTAGGTTCGTTTGTAATTAGAATTCTCGAAGGATGGTAAGGTAGTTTCATCACTATTTTGCAAATTTGAGTCTTACCCTACTTTCCTCCCACTCACGAGCTGTATTTTTATCTAATTTGTTGGTTAGTATGAAAATTAACAACGTGTCCCACTTTTCAACCGGTTGTTTTAGGGTAATTAATGAGCGCACTGTATCCATCATACGTCTCAACTCCGTTGAAGATTAATTGTTGTATCTATGTAATAGAGTGGCACCAAGCATCGGCAGTTGTCTGGCGAGAATTCAGTAGTGCGTATAACTTGGGCAGTACTATCTACGGCCCAGTACAAGTAGTAAATTTTTTGGATGTCACTTAAAACTGAGTTTGAATTTACCAAAGAATCGAATGAATCTCTAAACTCCAGCCAATGTTCATATTGACCAGAAAACTTAGGTGACTTGATTTCGGGAAGCTTAACTCCGCAGCTGTGAGCCATTTGCATTTGTCGAATTATTTGTTAATCCTTTGCACCTGCTCAAATTTTCAAAATATACTTGTTCAAATTGTTCTCTGTATGCACATTTAAAATTTAGAAATTCCTCATCTTATTTCATTAATTCGATTTCCTCCTGCATATCGTCAAATTCCGCTAAAATAGTTCGAAATCGTTCTAAACGTGCTTTTAAATCAATTATTTTTGTTTAATTGAATTAATTTAACGACCAGTCACCGACTACATCAAAAAAATTGTGAACGAATTTTTGAACAGTTTGTTTCCTTTTTATATCGTGAATTTGAATTCGATAAAATCGCCCACACTTTTATCGTTGCCAGGCATTGTAAATTCAAAGCGAAACCCCATCGAAATGCAGGTATAATACAGTGATTTGTTCAATTTGGATAAAGGAATTGGAACGAACTGCCAGTTTTATTTGTTTTAGACAGTTCAGCTATAAGTTGATTTCTTGATTTTTCACTGAATCCAATTATTAAGGACCAAAATATGTTACTGTTTGTTGTTAATACTTTTCTCACAGGTTAAATTAAGTCCAAATTTGTTGAAATTCAACAGCAGCATGTATTTTATTTTTCAACTCTTAACATCGCAGTTGTCAAAATTGATTTTTACAGGATTGCTGGGTCGCAAATCATGATACGGAACAATGATATTTATGACCTATTATGTTGTTTACACAAAAACACGAGGATTGTAATTCCACATTCAGTACGTTTTAAAAAACTCCTTTCTTTTATGCAACGGTTTGACTTTAATGAAAATATTTGGTTTCAACTTTTGTGGAGCCTATTTAGTCGCACATGAACGTAATTAACATTGAATTTAAAATACTTCTACTACTACTGCATTGAACGAATTTTTTTATGACAATGACAAAACGTGAGCAAATCATGTACTCTGGGTGATAAAATATACAATCAACGAAAGGCTCCGAATGTCATGTAAAATCCACAACAAATCAAAAATATTAACTTCAGAAGAGTATGCTCAAAATGGAAGCATCTCTTAGCTTCTACCACAAATTACTGTAGCTCTGAACGATAGGCGAGAGAGACCCTTCACAATAACAACTAAACATCGTCTACTGCTGAATTGACAACTGTGCTATTAACACATTTAATTTTGCTCCATTACAAAGTGTCAAAAAAGTGATAAAACACAAAATTTGTGAGAAATTAACAATATTCTAATCTGACATTTTTCCTTACTGCAATGAAATCAGAATTTGAAAACGTACAACAGAAAGAACAAGTATATTGAATCAATAATCTTAAAAACAATCAAGGCGTTCTTTTTTTTCATAGACTAAACAGATCACCATAACAAACAATACATAGGCCAGTTAATTTTATTTCATTTGGCGGGATCTAATGAATATGATCAACCAGCATATATAATTGGTCATTCAAATACCAGAACCTCCCGACTGCCCTATTGCAACAAACACTAATGAAAGAATATGCTACTGGTAAACAAGCAGCACAGTTAAATAATAAAATTGACATAATCAGCAAAACTCAAGTAACCAGATCAGTTACATAATCCAATTAATACAACATGAGACGGGGAAATGGGACAGAATGATATTAACAACCAAAGAGCAAAGACAAATTTTGATCAGAATCCATAGCCAACCCTAATATCCAAATTACTGATAAAGTAAATTTTGATTAGTAATATGAACTATCGCCAATAGAAAATATGGAATATGGTACAAAAAAAGAAATCCAACAATCAAGATTTGAATAGTATATCAGTGCAAGAGCAGAAAAACTGCTGCAGACTGCAGAATTGACTCTATCAGAAGACGACCAGACTCAAGAAATTTACCTCATAAGGAAAATCTACAAACCAATAAAGATTACTAACAAATATAACTTTCTAACAGACCCCAGTGACAATGAACCTAAAAATGTCGTTACCGCACAAAGAGAAAGGTTAAAAAATTATAAACTTTAAAGTAGTCTCCAGCTTTGCTAAAATTATAAATGAGCGTATCCCAGTTATTTTCAGGATTTTTTATTTTAAATACTTTGGGCCACCTTGTATAAAAAAAAACTTTGCCGTTTTAACCTAAAAATGTCTTCACACAAAATTTAAATGAACGTATAGTGTAAAAATACTTGTTCTTTTTCTGCCACTGCTTTCATTTCTTTGCATCCTTAGGAGAAGAAGTAAATGTTTTGTTAGGTGTTTTAATCGTAGTAATTTTACAATTTGGAATCACACGATATTTATAGCTTTTTTTCTCTGGTTTTGGTCCAATGTGTCGAATCGTTTAAATATTTTATAAACATTCTTATTTGACAAACACATATAATAATTACCATGCAAAACACTGTTACTAGCGAAGTAGTCAACTAGCCGAAAACCAATCTGCACGGTGCTTGGCGATCTCCGTATGTGATATTTCCTATGCGATGACGTCACGTCTGAATTTCGGAGAGGAGCACGGTTTCATGTTTACACATTTTTTTTTTGGCGACTTATAGGTCTCGCTCACCTCTAATTTTTAGCATAGTCTCAAAATTATGTACTCTTCCTATCAGTTATGCACAAGTACAAAACAAGAAACCAAACAAATATGACATAGAGCAACAGTAACAAAAATTCCAAATACTGGCCCCAATAGTCATTGATGGCAATGTCTCCACACACAAAGAAATTGTTAAATGGCTAAAAAAGGATATAAGAAATACTTTTGGAATCAAACATACAAATTCAATTCTATTCACTAAAGATGCCTCTGATTTCGAGAATCTTAAGATGTCACTTAGACAGAGAAAATTGAATTGGAATTGAGCTTACAACAGAAAAGACAAAACACACACCTTCATCTTACCAGGATTATCACAGGGATAAAAAATGAATATCACGGACGAATTATCTACACAATAGCTTGATAGCAGAGGTATAGTTAGAATGAAAACTGAAAAACAACTCTTATATTTAGTTGTTACCAATAATAAAATCACTTCAGGCTAATAAGATCCAAGAAGTAAATCACATTATTCTTATCCATACTTGCCAACTCTGGGGACATGGCATGGGCAGCCATGGCAGTATTGAATAATATCAATAAAACTTAACTAGCCGTTTTACTGTGCAGAACCACCATTTAGTACAAAAAATATTTATCTAGTCCAAAAATTTTAATGTAATTGTTGTTCGAATATGTTACCTTCTATATCTTGTTCTTCTTTTTCCTTATCTGAAATTATAAATTAAGTATGATAATATAAAGCTGCATCATAGGACAATAATAATTAAGAATCAAAGACAATATTTACCTTCCAGAATATCTATCTTTCGTTTCCGTCCCCGTTTTCTTGGTATTTTGTTTAATATATCATCAGGCTGGTAATCCTTATCACTTTTTTTAATAAGAATAGCTGAAAAAAAGTACATATTGTTTAAAATTAGAGCCGCCTACGTGTAACGCTTTCCAATAATAAAAAAAAATAGCATAAAGTATTCGTGGATAACTGGTCTTTCAAACACGCGCGATTTTTCGAGCACGACCTTACAGATAAGACCGATTCAGACGCCATTTTAATTATTATTTTCTATCTTATAAACCCATCCAAAACACCTATGTTATAGTTAATATTTAAAAATATTCAAAGTGTATAACTAATTACTCCCAATATTTTTCGAACCTCAATTTGTTTAACCTTGTAAATGTCATCTTAATGTCGCTTACGACTTTTGTAAGTTTTAAATTGTCATTAGTTGCTTTTACGCCGTTTTTGATAGATTAAGTTATTTTTCTTCTCGAAACCTTGACTCAAAACATCAAGTTGGAAGAGGTTATGGACACAGGACACGCGTGAGACACCATTGAAGCTTCTGGAGTTTGTAATTTGTTGAATTTTTGTGTTAATAAGTGATATCATGAGCCAGCTTCCGCTGATCGAGCATCTAAAAGGGCACGAGAACTACGGTACGTGGAAATTCGAGGTACAAATTTATTTAGAACACGAAGAGCTTTGGGACGCAGTAAAAGGATTTTTCATGTTTTTTTTTTAATTATTTGTCTAAAAATAAGGTGATCGTAGAAAAAATCTTGCGTTTACGTAAACATTTTGGTATAAGAACCCTATTGTTGTAGAAAATACATCCTTCCTCTAGTGAATATTCATGCGAAGAATTTAATAATATTATAAATCTTTTGACATCCTGCGTCGTTTAATGTTTCTTTTGTTATTTCATCTCGTGTAACTGGGAGAACATTAATTTGGTTAAGAAAAAATGCTCCATCAACGTCAACTTCTTCAGATGTAGATTCATCTTGTGACACACACCTTGATAGGTAGTCTGCATTTCCATGTTTCTTAGTAGATCTTATTTTAATGTTGTAATTGAATCCAGATAAGTAATTCGCATAATGTACCAGTCGCAATGCAGAAGTAATAGGTAAGTTCTTTTCAGGATGGAAAATTCTTGAAGAGTGCCATAGCAATATTGAAAGAATTTCCGTAGGCCCCAAATTACAGTTTGCTTCTTTATCAAGCTGACTGTAGTCCTCCGCTTTCATCAAAGATCTCGAGGCGAGCACAACTGGTCTTTCTGTTCCATCTTCCATAATATTTGATAATACTGCTCCTAATCCTGTTGGAGAAGCATCCGTGGCCAACATAACTAGTAAATTGACGTTGAATGGAACTAAAACCTTTAGGGTTACAATCTCTTTTTTTAAACATTGAAAAACATCTTCGCATTATTTATTCCAGTTAAATTCTTCATCTTTCTACAGAAATTTATGTAAAGGATTCGGGTTTGAAGTAAAATTTGGTATAAACTGGTGATAGTAATTCACAAGACCAAGAAAAGTTCTCAGTTGGCTGGCATTTGTTGGTCTTAAACTATTCAAGATTGCATCAATTTTCTCTTTTTTGGGGTGTAATCCATGTTTGCCGATTGTATTGCCCATATAAGATATGGAGGTTTTGAAAAACAGACATTTCTCTTTCTTGAGATGAACGCCACTGTTACGTAAACGGATTAAAATTTTACGTAACCTTTGAAGTAATTCAGAAGGTGTACTCCCCTGAACCATGACATCATAAAAAAACTAACTCCTTGTAAATCTTGTAGGGTTTGATCCATAAAATGCTGCCATGCGTTTGGTGCAACTTTTACTCCAAACATCAAGCTTTAACTCTATATGCTGATGGCCTGCATCATACTGCTTTCCTCATCAACAGACATATGTAAGTAGGCTTGATTGATGTCAAAGGTGCTGAAATAAGCGCCACCACACATTTTGGCGAAGATATCCACAGTTCGTGGAACTGAGTAATTCTCGTTTTGTAAATATTTATTTAATGTAACTTTGTAGTCCGCGCATAGGCGAATATTCCCATTTTTATTTACGATTGGTACTACAGGAGTTCCCCATTCAGAATGTTACTTTTTCGAATATTCCAGCATTTTCCAAACGATTGATTTCTTCTTCCACGCGTTTTTTAAAAGCAAAAGGAACTGGTCTTGCACGAACGTAAACTGGTTTCATATTATCTTGTATTTGCAAAGAACATGTATATGTTTTGATTAGCCCAACTTCTTGAGAAAATAGGTCGTCGAATTCTTGTAGTAATGAAGAAAGTTGATCTTTATAATTTACTTCAGACATGCCCATTGAACAAATTTCTGTCTAGTTTAGTATAAATAATTGAAGCCAGTCTCTCTCAAAAATGGGTGTTAACGAATCAGCTAGTACGAATAGTCTGCCCCTAGCATTCTGGTTTTCATATTGGATATGCACTAGAATCTCCCCAAAAGGCGTTATGACTTCTCCCGAATAGGTTTTTAGTTTTGTTTCAGTTGGTAGTATTTGTACATATGTATTGAGGTTATCAAAGAATGTATTTGAACAAGTTGAAACAACGGCACCAGTGTCTAGCTCAAACCTGCATTATTTATTTTCAATTTTAAGTGGAAGTAGGATTACTTTTCCGCCCAACCTTTATATATGCGAGAAAAGTATTGGTTTACCCCAAATAAAGTTGGAATTTTGAAAAAGAATTTTTCAGTTATTTTCACGTTTTCCATCAACAACAACACGTAAAAACGGGGTTTTAGAAAAAAAATCCCGTGTGTATGTCCTCGTCGGCCACTTTTTGTAACATACCTTGTTAATGAAATTGACTGTCTCGACCCTTACTTCGTGGAATATGCTCATATTAGTGTTTTTAAATGAAACTCAAGGTCTCTAGTTAATTCCACAATATAATACAAGTTATTGAAAATTCTAAAAAATTGACAATTGTTTCGATAAATCAATATCATCGTCATAATGACAGAAGTTACATTTCATTTTATGCCTACCTGATTTTTTAGTAGTTAATTTTGGCTAGACCAAGAAGTAACCTAACTTGTGATTGGCTTAATATATGTTTATAGAAAAAAGAAGAAGATGTGATATTACAAATATTGAAGCTTAGATATTATTAGCCCTATGGTGATATCCTGGATATCATTTTTCCAATTAAGATCAGTATAACTGTGCAATGATATAGAAAACCAGGAAAACTATATCTGCTGATCTTTACAATTATCACTTAAGAAGACAGTTTATTAGTGGAGAATTCCCTAGATTTAACTGTTCATTGACAACTTCATATTGTGGGTTTCTTAAATGTCTTCTAATTTCCAGTTCTTCAAGGAAATCCAGTTCTTGTTTCTTTTCACAAATATGCAGTACTTCTAGTTTTGTGTTAGGTGTCAATGAATGATTGGTGTCAAGTAGATGTTTTGCGTAGTGGGATTTATCTGGTTGTTTTAATCTGTATGCTCGTAAGTGCTCACTGTATCGTACTTCAAAATTCCTAAGGGTCTGACCCAAATAGACAGCATTACATTCTGGACATTTGAGTTTATATATACCTGACTTCTTTAATAGTGGTATTTTTCTTTTTACATTTAACAATTTTGTACTAACGTTACTTTCTGTTTTAAAAGAAATTGTTGTATTCGTTGCTGAAGATATTATCTTTGAAATATTATTAGAAATATTTCCTGCATATGTGATGGTTTTATAAGTTTTAATTTCATCAGCTTGTTTAGGATATATTAGTTGTAATGCCACTTTTTTCTCTTTTTTACTAATTAGCCTATTTATCATATCTAATGGATAACCGTTAGATGTTGCTATTTGTCTAATTGTATTAATCTCTCTATCAAAATTACATTTGTTCATAGGAACTGAAAAAGCTCTATGTATCATTGAATTATATGCCGCTAGTCTGTGTGAGACAGGGTGATTAGAATTGAATGGAATTGTCACATCAGTCTGTGTTGTTTTTCGGTAAATTGAATAATCAAGTACATTATTAACTCTTTGAATTTTTAAATCAAGAAAATTGATTGAGCTATTTTCTTCAATTTCTAATGTAAATTTAATTTTCGGGTGTAAATTATTGATGTGGTTGAAAAACACATCTAATTGTCGTTCACTACCCATAAAACAAGCTAATATGTCATCTACATATCTATACCAAAATAAAATATTTTTCGAAATATTACTTTCAAAGATCTTTCTTTCTAAATTGTCCATAAAAAAAAAGTGGCATTACAACTAATATATCCTAAACAAGCTGATGAAATTAAAACTTATAAAACCATCACATATGCAGGAAATATTTCTAATAATATTTCAAAGATAATATCTTCAGCAACGAATACAACAATTTCTTTTAAAACAGAAAGTAACGTTAGTACAAAATTGGTAAATGTAAAAACAAAAATACCACTATTAAAGAAGTCAGGTATATATAAACTCAAATGTCCAGAATGTAATGCTGTCTATTTGGGTCAGACCCTTAGGAATTTTGAAGTACGATACAGTGAGTACTTACGAGCATACAGATTAAAACAACCAGATAAATACCACTACGCAAAACATCTACTTGACACCAATCATTCATTGACACCTAACACAGAACTAGAAGTACTGCATATTTGTGAAAAGAAACAAGAACTGGATTTCCTTGAAGAACTGGAAATTAGAAGACATTTAAGAAACCCACAATATGAAGTTGTCAATGAACAGTTTAATCTAGGGAATTCTCCACTAATAAACTGTCTTCTTAAGTGATAATTGTAAAGATCAGCAGATATAGTTTTCCTGGTTTTCTATATAATTGCACAGTTATACTGATCTTAATTGGAAAAATGATATCCAGGATATCACCATAGGGCTAATAATATCTAAGCTTCAATATTTGTAATATCACATCTTCTTCTTTTTTCTATAAACATATATTAAGCCAATCACAAGTTAGGTTACTTCTTGGTCTAGCCAAAATTAACTACTAAACATCAGGTAGGCATAAAATGAAATGTAACTTCTGTCATTCTGACGATGATATTGATTTATCGAAGCAATTGTCAATTTTTTAGAATTTTCAATAACTTGTATTATATTGTGGAATTAACTAGAGACCTTGAGTTTCATTTAAAAACACTAATACCTTGTTAACCCTATACAGCCTCCGTAGTACATAATGTCACCAATGTTATGATTGTGTATTGTTCAGGGCATCGCACAGATTCACCCTATTGATTTTCAGCTGAGCAGAACCAGTACAACAGGTGGTGTTGTACCTTAAGTACTACATTTTTGGAGAAATTTCGGTTTGTTAGCATGATACAGCTTCCGAAGCGTATATAAGTGACCAATTTTATGATTGGAAACTGTTCAGGGCATCTCACCGTTGAATCCTATTAATTTTCAGCTCACTAGAGCCAGTACAACGGGTCCTATAAATCCAGATATACCATATTTTTGGCAATTACGTTTTGTTAGCTCGATACAGTGCAGAAAAGTTAGTTTTAATCCTTAAAACTGTTTATTTTATGTTAGGTATTTCAATACGAACCATTGAAGGAGTGGTTAAAGACCAGAAGCAATTTTCGAAAGATTATATATGATTTGCATAAAACGGGCAGCTGTCGTGTTAAGGTGAAAAACTTGCAACAGAAAATTAAAGATGTTTTGGGAATTTTAATGAAAATGAGTTTCGATGGAGAAGAGCTGAAAATAACAGAGAAAATAAACATTCGGCTATTAAGAATTAACTACTTAGAAAAAATAAATGATCAAGCCAACAGCGACCAATGGACTGGACGAATCAGTCATCCAAGTTGTTGTTAAAAAAAAATTCAAATGGATGGAGACTCATTATTGTGTATGCAGGTGGTGATATGAGTTTTATATCTAATTGTATATTCATATTTAAATCAGGTACAAAATCAGGGGATTATCATTCAGAAATGAATTTTGAAAATTACAAAAATGGTTACAGGAAAATCTGATCCCAAATTTGCCTGCTAATTTAATAATGCCCCGTACCATAATGCCCAAATCAACGCAGCCCCCACTCTAATTCTAGGAAAGTTAACGTGGTAAAATGGTCGCACGAGAAAAACATTATGTTTACCCCTAACATGCTCAAACCTGAATTACAGTGCAATCTCACTAATCCGGCACTATTTAAAACCGGAGGATGCCGGATTATTGGAATGTTCGGATTACTGGGTTGTACAGAAAAAGTCATGGGTAATAAATAAAATAAAGCATTTCATAGAGAGAATAAATGTATGTAATGCTTTAAATTAACATGTAAGTACATACATATGTAATTAACTAGATTTGAAATAATCCTTAATTGAGGTCTGCTTTTGTGCAACTTGTAGTCCTTGCTTAAAAACCTTTTCTCGCATGTTGCGAAGAATTATAATATCTTTGGCAAATATGCCGTTTTCTTCTGCCCATGTTATGCAGGTATTGAAACAAATCAATGCATCATCTGGTTTAACTCTTACAGCAGTTGGTGGCTCCAATATTTCTAAAGAGCTTTCTTCTTGTACTGCTTCACGTACAATTTCTTCATCAGTCATAATTTCCTCTGTTTCTTCGATTCCTTCAAACCAAGAATTCAAATTTTCTTCACTTGTCTCCAATCCTTTTTCTGATAGATTTTGAACCCAATCGGCAATAGGCACATTATCCTCAGTATCCCATTCATTTGTTTCTTCTGTTTCTGATACATCATTCATAGTAGGCCACAACTTTTTCCATGAAGATTGGATTAAGTTAGGAGAAACAGAGTTACAAGCATGAGCGAGAGAGAATACAACATCCTTCAAATTCAATCCTTTAAGGCTCTGCGTTACATCACCATCCTCAGATATAATATGGATCAGCAATTTATTTTTATACAGACTTTATTTTTTGGATAACATTTTGATCCATTGGTGATAGGAAGATGGCTTGGATATTCCCATCACTTGATTTAAGTTCTTGTTCATTTGGGTGGCCTGGAGCATTGTCAAGTACGAGTAAAGCTTTTATGGGCAAGTTTGATCTTTTCATACACTTCTTGACTTCTGGGACAAAGTCTTTATGAAACCATTCGTTAAACACCTCTCTCGTGACCCAACTTTTAATTTGATTCTTGTAGCAGACTGGCAGACAAATGTTCTTGAAAGTTGTGGGATGTTTTGCTTTGCCAATCACTAACAAATCCAATTTGTGTGTTCCAGTAGCATTTGAACACGGCATGAATGTGATTATATCTTTACTCACTTTACGACCTGTGCACTTGCTTCTTCAGCAGATACGAACGTTTCATTGGGCAACAGTCTCCAGAACAGACCACTCTCGTCTGCGTTATAGATTTGGTCAGGAAGAAGACCCGGTTCTTCTACTTTGTTTTTAAAATGCTCGATAAAAGGCTGTACTACAGATTCGTTGCTTGATAATTTTTCACCCGATATGGTTAATAGACGGATACCAAACCGTTTTTTAAATTTATCCAGCCATCCATCGCTCGCACGAAAATCATCTTTTTGGGTAATTTTTTTATAGAATTCGATTGCTTTGGCTTTCAGAATTTCTCCAGATATAGGAGTGTGTTTAGAACGCCGCTGTATGAACCATAAGTAAAGAGCGTTTTCCATCTTTGGACAATCGCCAACTTTTAGTGTTTTACGCTTTCCTGGCCCTGATTCCATTGTCTTAACGTGGTCTACTATCTTATGCCTTTTCTTCATAAGATCGTGTATAGTAGCACGCCCAACACCATATTCTTTTGCCAATTTACACATATTTTGTCCACTATCTAACTTTTTTAAAATCTCCATTTTATCATTCAAATCTAGTGTTTTGTGTTTGCGTTTATTTGACATTTTTTACTATAAAAACAAATACGTTAGCACGTGCACGTGATAAGTTTTGAGGTTAGACTGCTAGTCGACAACGAAGTGACCACCAAAGCGCACAGGTATAGAGGGGTGAGGGAGGCGTGGGCAAAGGGTGCCGGATTATTGGACGTGCCGATCTATCGAAGTGCCGGATTAGTGAGATTATACTGTATATGAGTTGTTAAAAGCAATAAAAAAAACAAAATATTACATATAAATTTGATAAGATAATGCTTACGCACGAACATACGGTTTTGATACTTCCACCCTCCCATCCGGATTTAAATCCGATGGAACTCATTTGGGCTACTGTAAAGAATAAAGTATCCCAAAAGAATGTTACTTTCAAGTTGGAAGATGCGAGGAAACTAGCGGAGCAGGAGTTTCATCAAATCATTTCCGAGGAATCGCAAAAGCGTTGCTAACATTTAATTGATATAGAGCAAAAATATTGGGAAAATGAGAAAAGTACGGACGTTCAATTAGAGATCCAGTGATTATCAATTTAAATGACCATAGCAGTAGCAGCAGTCAAAATGAAGAATAATATTCGGATAGTGACCAGTAAATAAATTGCACAAATGTCAGTAGCCATTATTATTTGTGGAAAAAAGTTACCTGTGTTATAAACTGCAGAAAAACGTGTGATAGTGTGACATTCAAAACATTCCTTCCGATGTCGAAGAGGCCGCGACTATAATATTTTCATTTGTTAAATTTGACATATATGTGCCTTAAAAACAATTTGACACATCTGTGATAAGAAAACACTGGTGTTATAAAAAGTCCCTTTTGAAACGAAAATTGATGCAAAAAGCGGCTACTTTTATACGACCGTAGATAATAGTATATTACATAACAAGAGTTGTAAGTAACCCATTACGTACGAAATGAAAAAGTGTATGCACGCGCAGCGGCGAGTGCATAAATTTCTTGAGTACGTAATGGGTTTACAACTCGTGTAACGTACTATACTTTTTCTACGCCCATTCATTTTCTTCCATTAAATAAAAAACATCGCAATCATTTAAACTTTATTATAATAGTTGTTAATAACAATTGAACAATCATTGTAAATCAATTGTGCCTTATTATTTAATGGTGATGAACGGTTATTTATAATTGTATTATATTTTTTTCAAGAAATTGACAATATAAATGACATCACTCTTTCAATCCTAAATATATCTCGCTAATGCTAAAAGACCAAATAAAGTCTTAGTAAATAAAAATTTGATTGTAATTTAATTAAACGGGGAGTTTCGTTTTAGATTTCGTAGCGTAAAGACGTACCGACAAATATTCGAAGCGCTGCGAGAATCCGACAACGATAATGTTAAATTTTACGGTGATAATAAATGATAATTTTTTGCGTGATTAATAGACAATAAAACAAGTTCTTAAGTGTTAGTGATAAAAAAAAACACCACAACAAAATGTTTTCTCCAGGGAACCTTATCGGATATGATAATAACGGGCAACCAATTCATCAACACATTAATATACAGGGTTATCCACAATTAAATAGCCAAATACAACACTCAAACAATGCAATACAATACCAGCCACAAATGTACACTCCCTCAAATGCAGTTATGATAAATCAACCAATGTCATCTCAAAACTATTTAAACTATGCTACAACCAACCAGGGACCACCACCAATGTTAGACAATATTTACGCAAACAATGAAGAGAGGGGACACCATATACAAAGAATGACATCCACTAGCGAGGATGAAGAAGAAGTAAATGAGACAAACAGAAATGAATGGCAAGTAATAAGAAGTTACAAAAGAAAGAAAGTGTGCAATAATAAACAAAAGACAACTGAAAATACAATTACACTTAGCAATAAATTCCAAGAATTACCAAATGAACCAGATGGTGCAAACAATGCAAAAGAGGCAAGTACCAATGTTTTAAAAACCCCACCAATATTTGTTCACGGAGTGCAAAATTACAATGAAATGGTGAAAAGAATCGAAGAAATAGTCAACAAACAAGATTACCAAACTAAAACCTTAGTCAATAATGTCGTCAAGATAAACTGTAAAACGTCAGACACCTACAGAAAACTTGTCAAGGAATTTAGAGAAAAGAATATATATCACCATACTTACCAACTAAAAGAAGAAAGAGCATACAGGATAGTTATAAGATATCTACATCACTCAACAAATCTAGAAGACATAAAAAGCGAATTGACGCAACTAGGACGTACAGTAAGAAATATTACTAATGTACTACATAGAACAACTAAAGAACCGCTAAACCTGTTCTTTGTGGATCTAGAACCTGCTCAAAACAATAAAGATATCTATAAATAACAGGCCTGCAAAACAGGGTGGTACAAATAGAACCCCCTCGCATTCAGAGAAACAATATAATACAATGTACAAGATGCCAGCAGTATGGTCATTCGAAATCGTACTGCAATAAACCATATATATGTGTAAAATGTGGAGGATCACATAATACTACTACATGTAGTAAAACCAGAGACACGCCGGCAAAATGTGCCTTATGTGGAGGAAATCACCCTGCTAACTATAGGGGTTGTGAACACTACCTCAAAATATCAAAAGGAAACACTAAAAATAATAGGCAACAATCAACAGTACCTCCAATTTACAACAACGAGACATATGCCAGAAACATACAACAAACAACTACGGGCAAAAGCTACGCTGAAACATTGAAAGAGACAGATACAACTATGGTGTTAAACAAATTCTTGGATGAATTTAGGAACTTATTCAACCAACTCATACAGCAAAATGGTATGGTCCTCAGCATGATGACCACGCTCATCAACAAAATTAAATAGTAATGGCTAAGTACATAAGAATAGCACAATGGAATGCCAATGGCCTTCTAAAACATAAAGAGGAAATAAAAATATTCCTAGAAACAAATTTCATTGATGTATTGTTAATTAGCGAAACTCATTTCACAAACCGTAGCTACTTCAATATTCCGAAATACAAACTATACTTTACTAATCACCCTGATGGTACAGCCCATGGTGGGACTGCTATACTAATCAAAAACCAGATTAAGCACTATGAACTGTTAAAATATGAGGAAGTTCACATTCAAGCAACGTCGATAAGAGTCGAAACACTTCCATACAACCTCACTATTACAGCTGTATATTGTCCACCGCGCCACAATATAAAAAGAGAACAATATGAGGAATTTCTCCAAACATTAGGTCCAAAATTTATAGCTGGGGGAGATTACAACAGTAAGCACACGATGTGGGGTTCAAGAATTATAACAACAAAAGGAAGGGAACTAGCTCAAGTACTACACAACAACAATTATTCATTTCTTTCTACTGGCACACCAACTTACTGGCCAACTGATCCCAACAAACTCCCAGATCTACTAGACTTCCTAATAACAAATGGAATCTCAACAACATACACAGACATAATACCAAGTTATGACCTGACATCCGATCATAGTCCTATAATAGCCACAATAAGCACTACAGTTATAACAAAAGACCCTAAGCCCAAACTACACAACTGGAAAACGAATTGGGACACCTACCGGCAAATTATTCAAGACACCGTAGACCTTTCAACAAGATTGAAAGAACCAACTGAAATAGAAGAAGATTGTGAAAAATTTATAAAAATACTACAACATGCCGCCAGAACAGCAACACCCATAAATATTCTAAAAAAACAACAAAACAACATACCCCTAGAAATTGAAAAACTAGTGGCTGAAAAACGAAAAGCGAGATCCTTATGGCAACGAACACATACTCCAGCAAATAGAACAAAATATAACCAAATTAGTAACAAACTAAAATTAAAACTACTTGAAACAAAAAATGAATCGTTTAACAGCTATATATCAAACCTACAGAGGCAAGACAACTCTATATGGAAGCCAATAAAAGGCAAAAGAAAGCCTGTACCAACATCACCCCCAATACGGAAATATTCAACACCTCCAGGACCTTGGGCTAGAACTGATAAAGAGAAGGCCATCCTCTTTGCTGAGCATCTATCTGAAGTTTTTACACCACAAAATAATGTTCCAGTTCAAGAAGTAGACCAAATCCTTGGCGAACCACTACAAACACATCAAACAATAATTATTACACCAAAAGAAATAAAAGAATTTATTGGCACATTAAATCCAAAAAAAGCACCAGGAATAGACCTAATAACAGCGAAAATGTTAAAGGAACTACCTAAAAAAGGACTAGTCAAGCTGCTACATATTTTCAACGCAATACTGAGACTAAACTACTGGCCAAAACCACTAAAGATTGGTCAAATCATAATGATACTGAAGCCTGGGAAAAACCAAACAGATGTCAGTTCTTACCGCCCCATAAGTTTAATATCAACAATTGCAAAATTACTCGAACGTCTTATTCTAAACAAAATCAACACATAGCTAAACCCACAAAATTGGTTACCAAGTCATCAATTCGGATTCCGACAAAACCATTCAACAATACAACAATGCCATCGTATAGTTAACACCATTAATGAATCCCTAGAAAACCGACAATATTGCACAGCCACCTTCTTAGACATTAGCCAAGCCTTCGACAAAGTTTGGCACCCAGGTCTACTTTGCAAGATAAAAACAATTCTCCCAGGTCCTTATTACAAAGCCATAGAAGCCTACCTCGATCAACGAGAGTTTACAGTAAAAGTAAATGAAGAAAACTCAGACAATATGATAATTCACTCAGGCGTTCCACAGGGAAGTATCCTAGGACCATTCCTATATTTAATATACACGCATGATCTACCCACAACTGACAACACTACTATTGGAACATTTGCAGATGATACTGCCATTTTTGCAACTCATTCAGACCCAGTGATAGCATCCAACTACCTACAGGACCATCTAAATATGATGGAAGTATGGTTGGAAAAATGGAAGATAAAAGTAAATGAGTCAAAATCTAATCACATAACATTTACACTCCGAAAAGGGAACTGCCCACCAGTCAACATTAACCAAGTGAGAATACCCCAGAGCAATCAAGTTAAGTACCTTGGACTCCACTTTGACCGAAAACTTACCTGGAAACACCACATAGTAAAAAAAAGGAAACAGCTAGACTTAAAAATTAAAGAAATCCAATGGCTTATAGGCAGAAACTCCATACTCTCAATAGATAACAAACTACTGATTTACAAAACGGTATTAAAGCCAATATGGACATATGGTGCAGAGCTTTGGGGATGCGCAAGTAATTCCAATATCTCCATCATCCAGAGAGCCCAGTCAAAAATAATCCGATCCATGGCAAATGCACCATGGTATGTGTCAAACAGAACCTTACATAACGACCTCAAGATTCCATATGTAAAAAACGTAATTCAAGAAAATAACATCAAGCATCACAACAGACTAGAAGACCATCCAAATCCAATGCTACAACCACTACTACAACCTACCCTCAACAGAAGACTCAGAAGAATCTGGCCACTAGATCTCCGAGTAAACTGAGGAAGCATCATTGGATGCCCCACCTCTCCACGCCACAGATGTACAATATGTATTGTTAATTTTATTGTACTAGCCAGCAAATTGACTTATAGATTGTATTTCATTCTGATTGTCAATAAATAGTGAAAAAAAAAATTTAATTAAACCAAGAAGTTTAAGTTTTTTTCTCAAAACGCACGTATATGTCATGAGATCTCATTATGTGCATGTTATTGTTAAATGTCATTTACAAGGAATGTTGACAGTGCGATTTTTAACGTTTACAGACATGGGCGTAGAAAAAGAATTTCAAATGAAATGTAATACGGTTAATACTAAGTATGAAGATAAATTTAAAAATCATTTCCCATTTGTTACCCTGATTTAAACTGGACGATTATTGCAAGGGTGCGAGGGTTTCTACGTGCGAGCGTTAGCCACCACGTTTGGTGTTTGCTTTATTAAATATATGATTATAACTAGATAAATGTTTAGGTATGTGACCTTTTACTGAATAGCAAATACGTCAAATCTTCCCTTTTAAGATATAGTATATATAGTTTACAGAGATGAATTTCTCTACTTGAACAGGTAAACTTTCAGAAAGTACCTGTTTCACTAGTCCAAAGTTAATCTTGACTTTCACTTAGAATTAGCATGAATGGTTGCAACCATGCACGGCAGGAAGTAGGTTCCTGAAGCTATAATGAGCCATGAGCAAACGAAAATTTCATGAAGTTTAATGCGCTCTATCATTGGATATTTGATTATTTTGGCAAATCAGCATTTAAAAACAAATTAACTATATCTTTAGTCATATTTGGCCAAAAAAATTACTTCTCTCTCTCGGGTTTGCTATATACCAAGGAATACAGCTACAAAAGTTGTAGGTAACTCAAACATGATAGTAGTAAGAGAGGATACTATCTTTTAATAATCACACTATCATCGTACATGTTCAATACATCTGTAATTGACATTTACAGACCAACCTTCCATGATCAGTTCTCTTAGTTTTTTCAAATTGGCCTCAATGAGAGTAGCTCATTTGAGTATTATTAGAAATTATAATCTTTTACTTCTTCTAAAACACTTTGTCCTACAAGAGGTGCGTTGGCAGCGTAATGGAAGAATGGATAAACTTGATTTTACTTTATAATTATAGCGGACCTGAGGTACAAACTAGACAGTACGGAACTCGATTCATAGTGAACAAGAGTGTGATGGAATATGAAGCAGTAAATGACAGACTATGCAGACTCAGATTTAAAGGAAAATTTAGAAACATCACAGTTATATATTCATATGCTCCAATAAACCATTACAAAGACATTCGCAAGAAGGAAACCTTTTATGTACAACTGGAGGAGATCTGTTGGAAGACAACGAAATCTGGTATGTTGCTGGTGGTGGAGATTTTAACGCCCATATCGGCAAGTACGAGGACTGAAAACAAAATATTCACATTACATTACACCAACAATGACAAAAGAGAAATTACTCTCAGACTTTTCGACGAGGGGCAAACTTTTCATAAGCATGTCCTTTCAGCACAAGGACATACATCTTATAAAATGGAAGCAATGGGGCACCAAAGAGGTCACAGATATACCATGTTTGGTACCCAGCCGTCACTTCTCATCAGTCATAGACATCAGAAGTTGCAGAGAACCCAACTGTTATTCAGAACATTTCTTAGTTAAAACCAAGAAAGCAAAGAAAAACTTTGGACTATACCTAGAAATAGAACACAGATTTGGTGAAAAATTACCACTTACATGCAGCAGAGTATAGAAGAAAACTAAGAATCAAAATGGATCAAGCAACTGTAACTTAGAACACTGAACATAATGATGATGTACACACGATGTGGAATGAGGTCAAAGCTATCATACAGGGGAAACAGCGGAAGAACAATGCTGATCAATACAACAACCTCAGGAGAGAAATGAAGAAGATATTGAAAATAATGAAGAGAGACATCGGAGAATAAAATAAGGGAAACAGGCGTCTTCAGCAAAGAAAACGAACAACAGAAATTTTATGCTGTGGTGAACATAATGAAGAAGGGTTTTCAACTCAAAACAAATGCTTGCAGAGATACAAACGGTGAGTTCCTTAATAATTATGAAACAATATTGAGAAGATGGGCACTTCATTTTGAAGAATTGCTTAAAGGAGTCGACATTGAACCCATTAACCATGATGAACAGAAACAGGTATCAGAAGAAAATAACAAAGACATGCTAACACTCGGTGAAGTACAAGTCAAACGCTGTACTTGAGGAGCTAGAAGTGCCTAGAAAGCTCAGGAAACTTATCTTGATGACTATGGAAGGATCAAATGCTCAAGTCAAAACAGACAACATCCTCAATGACCTACTAATCATCAACAAAAGGGTCAAACAAGGAGATGGCCTATCGGCAATACTGTTTGTTATCACCCTCCCTACACTATGTCATCATTTTGACGCATGGGGTACAATATTTAAGAAGCTGACCCAAATATGTGTCTATGCTGATGAACATCGGGCTGATGGCAAGAAGCAAATGCAGACTTGTGGAGTTCAAAGAAATCGAGGGGAAAGCCAAAGAAGTGGACACTTTATCAATGAAGACCAAATGCAGTATATGATCATGTCAGCAAATAGAGTTTCCAACCCCGTAGACCTTGGATTTGACGGTAGAACTTCAAGGTAGTTACAGCCTTCAAACGCCTTGAAAAGTTGCTTGACAAAAATGCAAATTGCTCAACCAGACAGCAATATGCAAATCTACAAAACATTTATTCGCCAAGTAGATTCATATTGAAATATTGAAAGAAAAATTAAGAAGATTCGAAAAAAGTCATTAGAAGGATATTTGTTGGAATGAAAGTGGGAGACCAATGGAGAACCCGATACAACACTGACATTAATGACGTCCTGCAAAATCAAGACATTGTTAGCTTCATCAAAGCACAAAGACTTCAATGGTTTGGACATATTCAACGTATGGGTGACTCCCGAATGAAAATCTACAACATAAGAAGAAGAGGGATACCAAAAATGAGATGGATGGGCAATGTCGGTTGATCTCCGAACCATGCAAGTTTCAGGATGGAGTTCACAAGTAAAAGACAGGACAATGTGGTATTGTTGAGGAGGTCTCGAGGAAAAACCAGAAATTATTTACAGACCACCGCCATAGATCGTAATGGAATACCAAAAAATATTTTTTTTTCGAAATTTATCTAATTAAAGGGTAAGTACTGAAAATAAAATCAACATATTTTTCAAAAAATTTTGTGTATATATAATTTCCCGAGTTTTAATTTCTCTTTTCCCATTAAAAGTTGGGGGAGAGTGGGAGCCTTGTTGTTAAAAAAAAGCCATCGAATCCTAGTTCTGCTTAATCGATTTGAACAAACTCAGTCTTAGTGAAAGCAGGTCTTCAACACTTTTAATTGTGGTTTACAAAAGTAGACCAAAATAGCAACAGAATGGCAAAACTTTTAATTTTTGGTATTCTATTGCACCCTGAAGTTGTGGACCAACAAATTTCCAAGAATACTATTGTAAACACCCTGTAGATCAGTGTTCTAATTGCAATAGTTAGTTTATTTAACAATTAAACAAAATAAATTTAGATTATTTAATAACAATTGATATGAGTATTATTGGTACGTGATTTTACCAAAATCAATAATAAATTACTTATAGATGGTCTTTCGAAATATAGGTTGATTTTTATTTAGACTTCGAGCTCGACTCGGTATTTTATGTTATAATAAACAATTCATGTTTGGCATTTTTTACCAAGGAAGATACTTGTGAAAGTGTAAGTTTACTATAGTTTTTATAAATAAATATCAAAACTACGAAAGGACTTTTAATCCACCATACTATAACATTAACAATTATTTATTATTAACAATTATAAACAATATTGACTTAATTTTTCAAATTATTAATTTTAAAATTATAAAGATATAGTAGCCAAAAACAAAACTTACGATATTTTCTTGGCCTTCCCTTCTTTTTTGGTAGGTTGGTAGTTTTGTTAACACCTGAAAAAATAATTGCATTTGTGTGCCATAATCTTATAATTTTCAAAACTACATAAATAGGGTTATCATTGCTCGGGGTGTCCCACATAAGATCCTCTAGCCCCTTATCTCAAAAGATATTCTATTTAGGAAAAAAAAGTTAAATAGAAAGTGTTTTTTTTAAGGAAAGTTTTAAATTATATACCTTTCACGAATACTAGGTTAGGTTAGGTTATATTATATACCTTTCACGAATACATGGTGCTCAGTTTTCCATGGTCAGGAATCAACTCTTTAAGTTAAATGGGACACCCGGTATATTATTTTGGATATGGGTTTCTCATAAAAAATAAGATATTATATAATCATAATCTCATGGTTTGGGATTTAATAGCCGTTTTATTTATTTATTTTTTTTGTTGAAAACGTATTTATTTAAGGTAGTATGAAAAATATAAGTATAGCATATTTTGGTGAATCTGTCATTTTAATGTTTAAGACAATACCACAATATATTACTCTAGTTGTTTGCTTTGGCTACAAATTATACAGGGCAATGTTAGAAATTTATCCAATCAGAATATATAAGATCACATGTGAGTCGATAATTTCACCATATCTAGCCGTTTAGAAAATATTCGCTTTTAAACATTTTTTATGCAATAAAAAATATTTTTTGTTTAAATTTAATGAAGAAATACGAAACAATTATTTTTTAACGGGCTGACTAGTATATGTTCAACAATATACTGTAGTTTATAATTTTAACTAACATGTCCGGATTTCCTGAAAAAATAATAATTCTCCTCAATGATTGGTAAAATAAATCTTTTATTTCAATAACTTACAATATTTTAACAAATAAAGAAATATGTTAACAAATTAATCAATATGGAAAAACAAACAAAACAAATACATATAACGAAACAACCTACCTAATACAAATCGGAAAATTAAAGTAAATGTGCTAAAGGGCCTCCATTCTGGGCAATACAAGTTGTGTAGATGACTTAGTTTTCTTAGGACGTCTCTTTCTGTAGCACCTTTATTGGTATTTTGAATATCTTTCATCTGTTCCTCTTTTCTCTGGATCCACCGCCACTCCATCACTACTCACTATATGTCTCAGATAGTTGACTCGGTTTTGGAATAGCTGACATTGTTGTCCAAATAGACCAGGCATGTATTCCATGATAACCATCTCAAGACCTTTTCCGTGAGTCTCTCAAATGTCGCGGGCACATTACAGAGACCTAATGGCTTGATGTTGAATTACCATAATCCAGACCCGGTGGTAAAAGCAGTCTTCTCTTTGTCTTCTGGGTCCATTTCTACTTGCCAATAATCAGACTTCACGTCCAAGGTGGAAAACAGTTTGCTGCCGGCCAAAGTGTCGATATTAGAGGCAGAGGATAGCTGTCTTTCTTTGTCACGTTGTTTACCTGGCGATAGTCCATGCAGAATCTCGTAGTTCCATCCGTTTTCTTGAAGAGTACTACTGGAGACACCCATGGACTAGTAGATGGTTCTATTACTTTCTCTTCTTCCATCTCTCAAATAATTATTTCAGCTTCTCTTTTCACTTGTGGTAGTCTTCGAGCTGATTGCCTAATTGGCTTGACATTAACAGTATCGATTTTGTATTTTATGACTGATGTCTACCAGTCTTCCCTCCTTTTAGTACGAATAGGTCTCGATACTGCAAAAGAAATTCTCACATTTTCCTTTCTCAGTTCAATTCAAGGATTGACCAGCTACTGATAACATATGTTCGAATCTAACATTGCAATTGCCATTTTTTGAGAAACTATAGACGTCACTGGTATTCAGGATCCAATCCTGGTTTCCTTCTTGATGGTAATTGGGTAATTGTTCACATTTAACACACGTACTGGGGTCTCCTTCGCCGACACAACCAACCCTTTTCCAATAAGTACTCCTCTGCCAACCTCTTCGTCGTGGTTCCATGGCTCCATCATAACCAGTGTACCATCATCCATGATTCCCCGTAGTCGGTCTAAGATCATGGTTTTGCTTCATGTGGGTAGAATGGTATCATCCTGTACAGCAACCAATACCATGCCGCCTTCATATGCATGAAGGAATATCTCTTTGGAAACCTACTTTATTGGCTCTGTTTCTAAAGTCCAATTGGAAAGCATGTAACTTCATTACGTCTATCCCCAGAATTAAGTCTTCTTCATTGTCAGGAACGATTACCATATGAGTGAACTTTTCTGCATCAATTTCCAATGAATTTGTGTCTCTCCGTGCACGTTGGCACTCACACCTGTGGCAGTTCGCAGTTGCAAATTCATTGGCAGAAGCTTCTTCTTAGAGTTTATTATCTTTAGCTGTATAATGGCTCCAGTTGATACAGTGTCTACCAGTGTCTATCCACATATACACTGTCGTTGCGACATCTAAGAGAGGCTATCAGTATGAGAGGGTCTTTGGAGCGACCCTGGGTTGGTGCTGCTCCCTCGTAGCCGACCCGTTCTAATTTCCCTGTGACTGGGATTCTTGGTTTGCAGAAGTCCTGGGGCTCTTACACAAACTGTGTACATGCCCTAGCTCGCCACAATTCCAGCATCTGATCTTTTTCTGCTTCTTATCTGCAGTAAACTTTATCAAGTTGACAATCTGGTCAAGTCTGTCTTCGTCACCTTCTTCTTGGATAGTCCTAACTTTGTTATATCCCGAACCCTTTGTTGCTGTTTCATATTCAATTGCAGCTGTCAATACATCGACCAATGTTTGGGGATGGCGTACTCTGCTTATCAGGGTCACGTAAGCCATCAATAAAGGCCTGGATACCCAGACATTCCATCATAATCTCTGGTGCTGATGGATAAGCAAATCGAACTAGTCAGGCAATATCCACTTGATGAGTTTCGACACGTTTCTGCCTTCGGTTCTTTAGCTGGGATTGGCACAAGTGTTCTAGATGTTCATGACCATATCGCCTGTCCAACCTCTTCTTTAGCTACTCGAAGTCATCCGTTTCTTCAAGCGGTATCGTCTGAAGTACATGGTTAAGTTCACTGCCTTCTCCTTATCGGACCAATTATTCACTCTTGCGGCTGCTTCAAACTGTTTTACGTAGTTGGACCACGACGTCTTTTCGTGGAACGTTTGGGCCTCGACTCTGGTAAAACTGCCAATATCTTCTATATTGGGATGTATTTCTGGCTTGTAGGGTTTTATATGTTCAATCTTCTTTTCTTCTGCTGGCGTGTCTTGCGTTCTTAAATCTGCCATATCTCTCTCCTTGATTTTCTCGTCAATTGTTGTCATCTTTTATTCCCAATATCCGATTTTAGAGACGAAATTTGATTTTCGACGTCAGCGTCATTGTCCTTTTTCATTGATAAGATATCGGCAGAAATATAGTTCTTCGTAGTTAAATCTTCTCGTCCATGTTAGCAGAAATATCATTCTTCGTAATTGAAAATCGTTCTTCATAATTGAAAAATCGTGTCCCAAGTTGTCGTTTACCGGCAATATCTCGCTCAATTTAAAAGATAATCCAATACCGTAAAAACTGTTGTGAATGACATCAAAATTCCTTCCTAATGACGTATCAGAAAGTTTATTTCACTTAACACTCCTTTGGCAGCCACCCCTCACATTCTATTTTTAAATGGCACCCCCAGTAGTACCACACAACAACGGTGTCGTTAATACACACAATGTCTATTATTGGTTGAACGAAAATCCTTTAAGTATTCCGTTTTCAATCAGTTTGGGGTATAAATGTATGGTGTGGGTTATTCAATGGTAATTTGATTGGGCCATACTTTGACGAGGACAAATAGATTGGATATACCAGTAGGTATTTAGATTTTCTTGAAAACAAATTATCTAAACTTACGAGGATATATTGAAAAATTCTTAGCCTACTATAGAACCAAACAAAATTTCAATGTCAAAATATTTTAATACTCAACATATTCTCTCCTCTTAATTGGATGCATTTATTACAGTGAACCTGCAACGTCTCTAGACCTTTCAAAAAAAATATTTCTTCTTGCTCTGCAAACCAGACCTCCACAGCTTTTATTACTTCCTTGTTGGAAGAAAATTTACGATCTTTTAAACTTTTTTTCAGTTGAGGAAGAGATGATAGTCGGACGGAGCCAAATCTGGTGAATAAGGGGTTGTTCTAGTAATTGAAACCCTAAATCACGAATTTTTGCATGACAACATGAGATTTGTGTGCAGGGGCGTTGTCCTGCAAAAACACCTTTGGATAGCTGTCCGCGTCTTTTCTTTGTAATTTTTTCCCGTAGAGTGGTCAGTAATATAGAATAGTAATCTCCAGTTATTGTTCTACCCTTATCCAAAAAATCAATCATGATTACTCCATGGCAATCCCAAAAAACTGAAGCAAGAACTTTTCCAGCAGATTTTTGGACACGAAACTTCTTAGGTCTTGGAGAACCAGAGTGTCGCCATTCCATCGATTGTTGCTTTGTTTCTGGATCGTAGAAATGTACCCAAGTCTCATCCATAGTAACAATTCAGTTTAAGAAGTCTACATCGTTTTCAAATCGAGCACAGATCGAACGCGATGCTTCTACCCTTGCGTGCTTTTGGTCAACATTCAAACATTTGGGAATCCATTTTGCAGCAATTTTTCTCATGTCCAAATTGACGTGAACTATATGATGAACGCGTTCGTATGAAATATTCAGTGCTTCAGATATCCGTTTTAGCCCAATTCGACGGTCTGATAAAATCATGTCATGAACAGCATCGATATTTTCCGGGACTGACACAGAAACTGCCCTTCCCGATCGGTCCTCATCTTCAATGGAAAATTTACCCCTTTTGAAGCTTGCAGTCCAATTTTTCACGGTCGCATACGAAGGACATTGATCACCAAGGGTATTAAGCATATCTTCGTAAATCTGCTTACCTCTTGACCCTTTTAAACACAGGTACTTGGTGATGGCTCAATGCTCCATTTTTTCGATTTTCACAATTTCGGTGGACATCTTTTTTCTTTTAATTTATTGCGTAACTCTGGTTTACTTTTTTGACACTTCTAATAAGTTATTTCGTTGCTATGGTAACGCAATATTTTGTTTATGCATGGAACTGGTCTAGGCTAACTAGATATCAATACATCCTCACATGGGAGACATTCCTTTGGCAGAGCGAAATACAATGTTCTGGTAACAGGACGGTGCTCCACCCCATAATGCAGGCAGTCTTTTCACAACAGATGGATAGGTACTGTCAAAGGACTGTTAAGTGAAATAAAGTTTCTGATATGTATTAGGAAGGAATTTTGATAACTTGGGACACACTGTATATATATATATTATCACACTTCTGACACCAATGTAATTTTTATCTTATTTATTTAAATGGTTTTTATCACGACAGGTGGGATAAATTTATGCACACTGTATATCTACTTATATACTTAACTATTCACTTGAACATAATTTATGTACACACTCAACTTCTAATTTATATTAAATCACTGTACATTATTTAACTAAGTAATTTATATTAAACACAGTTCACTTTTATGTTCTATTTATAGATTGAACTCATGCCTCACAAGTAGTCGCTAATATGTTAAAACCCTTTCTGCACTATTCGAATTCTTGAAATTTCTAGAACGCGGCTCTCAACAAACGATCGACCTTCTTAGAAATGCATCTATAAAAACATACAAAATAGTCCTTCCAAGAAGCCCGTGCGCTCTCGCCAAAATGTTAACTTTAGATATTGTATTAGGCAAGGTTTGCTTTGATGACTACACCAGCGTGCGATTTTGTAAGATTATTAATGCTAGGCAATGTCAACTCACATCAACAAGACCTAGCCGGCCTATATATCTACCTGATAACTCTACTCTAGATTACATACCTGCTAAGTCATCGCTAGCTACACTCAGGGAAATCTTTCCTGTTCCTAGTTGTTCTTCTGAGTCGAGGCAATTGTCAATGAACACCATTAACTTTAAAAGGAACCTATAACACTTATCACATATGTATTCATCATCAAGTAGTTCCATTTGTGGAACACAAATTAAAATCACTTGTTTGATAGTTTTGCCAAGCAACAACTTCCTCAAAACATGGGACATTTCTTTATGAGCAGTAGACAAACATGTTCTACATCTTATAAACTCTATTTGTTTTATTGGTTCAGCTATTTTGTCATCACTTGACTCTTCAGCTTCAATTTCATTTTTTATACTCTTACTTTGGCTGCTTTCTAAGTCTTCATCTCCAGATTGATATTCCTCAAAAACGATAGGTTTCCGTTTTCCTACAAATTACCAAAAACATGTATTTAAAATTTGAAGAATATAATAAAAATAGGTAAAAAAAACTTTTTAAGTTAAACGGTTTTATGTTAAACATTCATTGCAATGTTTAAGATAAATGTACTAAAAACCAAAAAATAATAAAATAGATACAGTCGTGGGAATTATAAACATATGCATAGACTAGACTAAAATAAAACCGTGGGGCACGTTTTGTCGATTAAAGACAAACTACGAGCAGTGAAACGATTCCTCGCCAGCCAGCAGTGTGAATGTCCAACGATAAACTAGTTGAAACATCTCTTTTATTTACATGGAGTGTATAACTATTGGAATTTCCATGAGCAAGAAAATAGTAAGTAATTTCCTCACCGTCTGCGGGCCAACTGCCTAACGACGAATTAAACGATTCTTCTATCGCACATTAAGTCGATAATTTGTAGACAATTGACGTGCCCCACGGTTTTATTTTTTTATTTTAGTCTAGTCTATGCATATGTTTATAATTCCCACGACTGTATCTATTTTATTATTTTTTGGTTTTTAGTACATTTATCTTAAACATTGCAATGTATGTTTAACATAAAACCGTTTAACTTAAAAAGTTTTTTTACCTATTTTTATTTTTTGGTTTTTAGTACATTTATCTTAAACATTGCAATGTATGTTTAACATAAAACCGTTTAACTTAAAAAGTTTTTTTACCTATTTTTATTTTCTAGTTTTTAGTTTTTATTTCGCATTCTGTTTAATTCATTTAGTGCTTCATTATTGCAAGGTTTCTTGCGCGTTAGTTTATTGCACTCCAACTCCTCTATACGTAGTCCCTGCAAAGATCTTACTCTACTAAGAGCCACGTAGGCTTGACCTTCTTCAAACAGTTTCGCACCTAAGTATACGACTGCGTGATCCACAGTGCTGCCCTGCATTTTATGTATTGTAGAAGCCCATGATAGTATTAAAGGCAACATTCTTCTTTCAGCCGTCCCGTAATTGTACTTAGCTGGAAACTGTATGGCTTTCGGGTGTATAAGATGTACTCCGTCTCTTGCGAAATCAATTCGGACGGAAGGCACATCTATTGCATACATCTGAGTTCGACGAAATTGAGGCCAAACGATTTCGTTGATGTAGCCTATAGCGCCATTTACTAATCCCTTTGAAACGTCAATATTGGACCGTAGCATGACTTTTGCCCCCACAAATATTTCCAGTTCCGCTGGTAAACCCCCAGTTTTGTTGATATCAGCTGGTATTATAGTAGCTGTATCCACATTGTCTGCATTTCGTGTGGCGTGTACTAGCTGATCCTGCGCTTTTATTTTGTAAATGCGAGCACCATTATTTCTGTACAAATTCAATACAGCAGAGTTGTGGTCGTTAACTTGTTGATTTGTGAGGTATACCCTTAACGCTTTGTCTATTGCAAACTCATCACTCGTGTCTCGAAGAAGTCTTCCCATTAAAATACTAAAATGTTGGGTTGTTAGCTCACCGATTCTCAAAGCATTCAAAATATCAATAAAAGTCTGGTCACCTTGCTGACGCATATTTTCAGTTAATTCACACAGCGTGAATAAACGCCAGAGATGTGTAGCTGGTTGGAGATGTTCTGGCTGTTTGAAAACAGGTGTTCCTGATCGTTTTATAGGAGGCAGTTGTAAAAGATCACCGAAAAGTAATACGTTTACTCCTCCAAAAAACTCATTTTCACAGTTCTTAATTTGCCTTAATCGAGCGTCCATCATGCATAACATTTGATAAGACACCATGGAAATCTCGTCGACAATCAAAAATTCTGTCTGATGCCATTGTTGCCTCATTATTCGCAAATAGTTTTTAATTTTATATAGTATATTGTATTCTACTGGTTGAGCACTTTCATTTGATACCCATATTGATGGGATTGATAAAACCTACGTTATCCGCCATTTTGTAGCGGCCGCCATCTTGGATTTAATTTTTTTATAGTATATTGTATTCTGCTTGTTGAGCCCTTTCATTTGATACCCATATTGATGGGATTAATAAAACATAAATTATCCGCCATTTTGTAGCGGCGGCCATCTTGAATTTATAATGATAATGAATAAACATAATTGTATTGTCACCAAAATCCAAAGTGTATACAAAATTTCAGATTAATCGGTTGACAGGAAGAGGGTGAAATTTGAATTACTAAATTTGACCCAAGAATAAATAATAAATAAAACAAACGGGGCGAGCTAAATAAAACCGTTTAAAAAGTATCTGCAGATATTCTTTACAAAAACCATTCTGATGGATTTAAATATAAGGAAACAATTATTCTTGGTATGTATCTACAATCATGCGACAAGCTTTGAAACTCTTACATTGAACATGTTGAAGCAAATAAGAGTGTTGTATTCAATAAAATCATCTGGGACACAAGTTGGTTTTGGCACACTACAGCAATATGCGATTAAAATAATTTTCTGGAAGTTTTGTCTAATTCTTAAATTTTATTAGAAATCGTGTAAGTGTATTGATAAAAATTAGTAATTATGCGTAGTAGTCTCGTTAGGTTAGGTGTGACAACATAGCATCAAGCAAATAAATTGTGATTTAATTTATCACCTGTTAATTGGATCAATTGATGGCAGTTTCATTGTAAAAAAGATCAGACAAAAAGATAATTAAGTTTGATACAGTGAAAAAATAAAGTGAATAAGACACTTTTGAAGTAAAAACAAGTGAAAAAAGCAAACTCAAATTTAATTATTTATGGTAGACGATAAAAATATCAACAGGCCTTGACCTAGATGTGGGTCAGGTCTTGGTCAACCATAATTATAGTATTGCCAGAGGCTGACAAAAAAAGAGAGGTGCGGAAAGCAGTAGGTAAGATAGGAAAAAATGTTATTTTATTATTTCTTCCTTGGAGAAATATAAGCATTATTAATTTGATTTCTCTTTCCAAAGAAAAGGAAAAAGCCAAGGACGATTTCTATGAAAAGGTAATCCATGTATAGAAAGAGTAATGGGAGATCAAAATTTGAAGATTGGAAAAGAAAATATAGCATAAACAAATGTCAAAAGAAAAATTAACAAGCTTCACAAGGTAGTAAGAAATTATACATGAAGGCACAACACATATTAAATGCATATAAAGATGATCTTATATGTTAGAAACATGATTGGAGCTGATTCTGATAATATTTAGTACACGTCCAATGCAGGATATAAGGCCTACAATAATATTGCACAATATTATTCAACGTGTAGGGGAAGTATTGAAACATTGCAGAATGATTGAACAAAAGTTTGAGCGAGATTAAATTTTATTGCTCAATATCTTTTTCCTGAACGGTATAAGCTTAATAATCTATTGATGCGAACGGTCAATTTTATTGAGTGAATATTATTAAGCGTTCGGTATCAATATTATTGCACACTAAAAATATTGTGCATTATTATTTTAGGTGTATGGGGGCGCCTAGGGATGACATGGAGCAACAGCAAAGTCAAACAAAAGCTTTTAGAAGAATCTAAGAAGTAAATAATAAAGACTGGTTCGATGGAGAATACATATAAGTAGACAATAATAAGCGAAAATTAAGGAACCTGAAGCTAACAAATAGAGAAACGAATATGCAGAAGAAATAAATGGCAATAACGAAAAAAAATTGGGAGATTAAAGAAATATTTCAGAAAAAAGAGATATGATCCTTTTATAAGAAACAAAAAAATGCAGAGGTATCAAGCAACAGTTACTTTAATACAAAGGAAGGGGCAATGGTGCATGAACCAGAAGAAAGGCAGAGATGAAAGGCGCACTTCCAGAAATTGCTAAACTGAAACAAAGCAGAACAAATAAGAGATATGTAGATCAAATCAATCCGGAGGATGATGGCATTCAGATAAAAGTCCCAAGTGAAGAAGTAAAAACCATAAAAGCGGGCCAACAAGAAGCCACGTGAAATGAAGTGTTAAAATATAGAGGACAATTGAAGAAAAAGGTATATGAATTAATTCAAATAATATGGGTGAGACATGCACTAAGGATAACGAACAGCATTAATATGCCCAATTACAGAAAAAGATAATCAATTGCTCTGGGAAAACTACAAAGAAATTCCATTAGAATACACTAGATAGATAGAAATCTGTAGAGGAATATCAAGCAGGCTTTAGAGCTAGTAGATCGGTGATGGACCAGATTTTCTCGCTAAAGCAAATTGAAAAACACATGCTATGGATAACCGATGTGAAGTTAGCAGTTGATTTCCAGCAGTTAAAATAGTAAAATTGAAAGTAGTTGCAACAAATTGTGTTTTAAAATTTAACGTGCATAATATAATATAGTTGTCTTTAAATATCAACTACCGTCCCCCGTACCCACTTAGAAGCCATCGGGGTATGTGAAACCACCCCTAAACGATAAAAATATAAATAAATAATTCAGAACCTCGACTTCTCGTTCGAGTTCCAGGATGATATTCACAGGATACATTGCAAATGCCTCTAGAAATTATTTACCACCGCCCGTACCCACTTAGAAGCCGTCGAGGTGGATGAAACTACCCCTAAACGATAAAAAATTAATAAACAATTCAGAACCTCGACTTCTCGTTCGAGTTCCAGGATATATATATATATATATATATATATATATATATATATATATATATATAAAGAACTAAGCAAATTAGGTATTCTGGTAATGTATAGGGTATAGATCCAAGATACCAAACAGTGCCGCCGTCAGGACCGGCAAATCAGCTCATGAAACAAGAGAGTTATTATTGTGAAATCGAAAAGGCATCTTTTTTATTGAAATGACATAGTTGCTCTTGAATATATGAATTTGGTTAAATTTATCAAAACCAAAATTTCCAATTTATAAACATCTTCGAGATGATCAAACTGATTGAGAATTATATTTGTCTTTTATCATTATAACAAAAAAACAATCAATGTTACAATCAATTTCTTGTACATACTTGTCGATCTTCTTGTACCCTTGGCATTGTCTTTATTAAATTGTAGTTGCTTGTGTTCATCGAATAATGTAGGCATTGCATAATTCTTCAGAGTTCTTTTACCATCTTCTCTATGATTTTCAAACTGATCATATGTAAAGTGAACCTAAAAAAATATTAGATTTGTATATATATGTATGCGCATGTGTGTGTCTAATAGAGTATATATGGCAGTTTTCTATTATTAACCTCTATTTAATGGCTAATGCCATGCCTAATATTGAACATCCTCTTCGAAGAATGTAACGTCGATACAAACATCTCTGATGATTCCCATTTTCTATTTATTATGTATATAGCTAAATTGACGTCTATATTGGTGTAAAGTGATATTATATCAAGTGAAATTATTACGTGGTTCCTAGGAATTGTTACACCCCTAATAAAGTTTACAAATTGCCAAGAGTCTTTTATGTGATATTCACTTTGTCCTATTATATTTTGAAGTATTTGTGAAAGATTGTATGTTACAGATTGAATGTTACTAACTATTGTCCTTAAAGGTAAATTTCGTTTATGCTAAGTTGATACTAGATTACTTATTTTAGATACAAATTTTAAAATGATTTTTAAAATGTTTTGAGTTGTATAAAGTCGTACATTTTATGTAAGTATTTTATCACCTGTTAAATAGTGTAAAGATTGTGAATATTTGTGTAATTTTAGCAAAATTGTTCAGAAGATGACACGTATGATGTCGAAACGTCAATAAAATTATAATTGAAGTAATGGAGACCTTTTATACCAAGAATAGTTAATATAAAATATATATATATATATATATATATATATAAACAACAAAGAGATTCAAGGGTAATTCACGCAAAATAAAGGGCTACTGAAACAGAGTGGTAACCGCGGACATGCATGTTTCTAGCTCATTTGCCTTCGTCAGCACGGTATAACCAAATAAGGATGTGAAATTTGGGAGCAAAGATGTTAATCGAAACATGGGGAAAACACAAAACAACGGATTTCAGCAGGGAAACCAAACGGTCATTTGTGCCTTCAATTGAAAGATCCCGAGTTTTCAGGACAACAACCAAGATCGACACGGAGGCGCATATAGCCCCCCCGCCATGAACCTTCCGACCCATAGTAAATAACAAAGAAGATGTAGGAATATCGCGTGATATGTTAACAACAACAACAAAGAGATTCATGGGTAATTCACGCAAAATAAAGGGCTATATGCGCCTCCGTGTCGATCTTGGTTGTTGTCCTGAAAACTCGGGATCTTCCAATTGAAGGCACAAATGAGCGTTTGGTTTCCCTGATCAAATCCGTTGTTTTGTGTTTTCCCATGTTTCGATTAACATCTTTGCTCCCAAATTCCACATCCTTATTTGGTTATACCGTGCTGAAGAAGGCAAATGAGTTAGAAACGTGCATGTCCACGGTTACCACTCTATTTCAGTAGCCCTTTATTTTGCATGAATTACCCATGAATCTCTTTGTCGTTGTTGATAACATATCATATATATATATATATATATATATATATATATATATATATATATATATATATATATATATATGTTATATACTTTAAATTACTTAGTACGTATTAAATAAATTGCTTAATCAGCATATTGTGTAATAACCTGTTGTTTTATAAACTGTTGAACCTTATTTTTGCTTACATTGTATTTTTTACCTTTTTGAATTGTTTAGTTTATATAGTCAGTCTAGAATTTACTTCGAATCTTGAACCTTGTAACTTTTGTTGAATAAATAATTTTTTAAAAAAAAACCTTTTCCGTGTGTAAAAAGTTATTTGGCGCAGTCAGTAGGATATGTTAAACGGGCGTTAGTGAATATAACAATCGGTTCGTATCAACGATTTATTAACATACCTTAAGTGAACAATTGGGACTCTTGGTTAAGTGAATTAAGTAGCTTAACTCGAAGACAGTTGGCTCGTACGAAGAGGAATTTCAAGGGAATATTGGTAATTCCAACTACAGATACAACTAGATGGCGAAAGCACTCCTAATTTTCATGTAAGTACTTTATGTCGTATAGAGGAAATAATTGTTTATTTAATTCAGAAAGCTCTGACAACTCTGATTCTGATTTAGATTCTGGCTCACAAACTTATAGTAACCGTAAAATAAATATTGAATTATCAAAACCTAGATTTACAATAAATAAATTTTTCAAAATGCCTGCAGATCATGTAGTACCGCAATTGAAAAAGGAATATCTGGACATGATTCCAGAATTCCATGGCGAAAATGCTTTATTACCCAGATTTATAGAAATTTCTGAAAAATTAGTAAATAAATTTTACAATACAATAGATTTAACAGACTTTAAAAACGAATATTTGATGTCTAGTATTTTATCTAAAATCGGAATTAAGGCAAGGAAATGAATCACCTTTTGACTTTTACAATAGGATACAGCATCTTTTAAATCTACAAACATCATTATTAATGACACGCTCAAATGCAAGTGAACAAGCCATTTTAGGTAACTATTTTAGGAATTTAGCACTAAGAGTACTATTGCGCGGTTTAAAGGAACCTCTCGGTACACTAATGCGTACCAAGAATCCTAGCGATCTAAATTCAGCTTTAAATGTTCTAACGAATGGCTTTCAAGTTTATTTAATAATAACAACAATACAAATCCAAAAAATTCATTTAATAAGCCTAAGTCTCAGTTTAATGCTACATCACATAAAAATAATTATCCTAATAATAATCAAACGGTAAGCAGACCGAATTTACAACATAATTATCAACCACAATTTAATAGAAATTTCAACAATGAAAATAATTTACCTAGTACAAGTAGAGATACAAATTTTCAGAATAGAAATACTAATGTTTTCAAACCTAATAGAAATTACCAATTTCAAAAACCTACTCCAATGAGTATATCTACTTCTAATACGTACAATAAACCCAATGTACAGAATAAAAATAATGGACAAAACCAATCGCATTTCGTAGGTAATAGAAAAAATTTTATTGCGGAAGAATTGCATAACATGGACGATACTGAACGTCCCACTGATGTTGAAGATTGTTTTTTAGACGAAATTGCCTCGGAAGAGACAGAGACGTAGAAATGTTTAATTTTACGAATTATGAAAGTGAATTACCGTACATAATATTTCCTGAACAAAATTTAAAAGTAATGATTGACACAGGTAGTACAAAATCTTTTGTAACACCTGAAATTGCAAAGAAATATTTTTCAAAATCGACTATGAAAAAATCTTTCACAGTAACTTCTGCTTTAGGCTCAAGTCAACAAAATTATTGTACAGTAATTCCATCTTCAAAGATATTTAAAATGAAAAATAAAATGAACTTAGAATATTGTATATTTAAATTTCACAATCATTTTGATTGCTTATTAGGTTTAGATAATCTGAAAAAATTGAATGCAACTATTGATTTAGTAAATAATGTTTTAATTACGCCTTATAGTGAAATAAAAATAAATTATTTTAAAATCAGAAGCGAGAACACGAATTGTATAGTAGGGCCTCCGCGAACTGAACAAATAATTAAATTGAATATTGATAATATTAATAATGGCGATATAATTATACCTTATACAAAAATAGGAAAATTAGAAATTCCAGAATGTCTTACAAAAGCGGAAAATAGTCAAGCTGTATGCACTATTTTAAATCCGTCTGAGTCATATTTTAAAGTGGATTTAAGTGCTCCTTTAGAGGTTGAACAGTTCGACGAATACGAACAAACCTTGAGCCCTAATTTTAATGCTATTTATGCAGAAAAATTCAAATATGATATTAATAAAGTTCGAACAGAAGATATGAATTCTGAAGAACGCAACGCTATTCTTAAATTAATTAAAGAATATTCTGACATTTTTCATGTTGATGGTAATCAACTAACTTTTACTAGTAAAATCAAGCATCAAATAAAAACTACAAATGATGTACCTATCTATACTAAATCGTATAGATATCCAGAAGTATATAAAAAAGAAGTCCAAAATCAAATACAGAGTATGTTAGATCAAAATATCATAAGAGCCTCATCCTCACCGTACTCGAGTAGTATTTGGTTGTTCCAAAAAAATTGGACTCTACAGGTATACAAAAATTCAGAGTCGTCGTAGACTATCGCAAGCTTAACGAAATAACTATTGGAGATAGATATCCATTACCAAACATAACTAATCTATTGGATAAGATAAATGAGGACGTTGCCAATACTTCACTACCTTGAATCGTGCCTCCGGATTTCACCAAATTGAGATGTCTGAAGAAGATATACCCAAAACGGCTTTTACTACTGAAAATGGCCACTGGGAATTTTTGAGAATGCCATTCGGACTAAAGGGAGCTCCAGCAACTTTTCAAAGAGTGATGGACAACATTTTAAGAGGTATCCAAAACGAAAAATGTTTAGTTTATCTTGACGATATCATTATATTTAGTACAAGCATGCAAGAACACATAAATAATTTAAAAGAGGTATTTAAGAGGTTACGCGAATCGAAATTTAAAATACAAATTGACAAATCCGAATTTTTGAGGAAAGAAGTTGCTTATTTAGGACATATTGTTACCCCTGAAGGTGTAAAACCAAATCCCGATAAAATAAGTGCTATTCAAAAGTTTCCCATACCAAAAAGTAGTAAAGAAATTAAAGCTTTTCTCGGACTTCTTGGATATTATAGAAAATTCATTAAAGATTTTTCAAAACTGACTAAACCTTTAACTAATCGTCTTAAGAAAAATGCAGCAATTAACATAAAAGATCCTGATTATATTAATTGTTTTTATACTTGTAAAAATATGTTATTAAATGATCCTATTTTACAATACCCTGACTTTTCTCGTCCATTTAATCTCACAACAGACGCAAGCAATTTTGCTCTAGGCGCTGTTCTTAGCCAAGGAAAAATCGGAACAGATTTAACTGTGGCATATGCTAGCAGAACACTTAATGATTCTGAAGTAAATTATTCAACAATTGAAAAGGAACTCCTTGCAATTGTTTGGGCTGTAAAATATTTCCGCCCATATCTTTTCGGAAGAAAATTCACAATAGTAACAGATCATAAACCACTTCAATGGTTATTTTCTTTGAAAGAACCCAATTCTAAATTAGTTAGATGGCGGTTGAAACTCGAGGAATACGACTATGTTATAGTATACAAGAAAGGTGCATTGAACACTAATGGTGACTGTTTATCTCGAATCCAGCTAAATATGAATGAAGTAAATTCTTCGGATAATCCTCCCAAAAAATTATTAGTTTATATGGAAAGATTTAATGACTCACTTTCGAATACTAAAAATAAAAATGTAGAAACCGAATCACTTATTGTAGAAGCTGAAGATTTTAATGACGAAATTGATGACGATAATAATACCATTCACACTAACGTAGAAAATCCTATTGCAGGAATACCGATTTCGGAATCTGCAGTAAATGTGGGAAAAAAATCAAATTATAATTTCTGAAGTTAATTTTGAACCAGCTATACCAACTATAATTAAATTATATGAAACTAAGCAAAGAATTCTAGTACAATTTCCTAAAAATAACTTTGAACAAGACGTAATAAATTTTGTGAAAGAATATGTAGCACCAAAAGCAAAACATCATATTTATTTTGAAGATCCCTTATACGAAAAATTCAGCACTGTTATACAAACATATTTCAAATATTCACACATTTCATTTATCAAATGTAATAAAAAATTAATTGACATCCCTCTAAATGAAATCAAAGAAGTAATACAAAACTATCATGAAAGTAAACGGAATCATAGAGGATTAGATGAAACCGAAAATAATATAAAATCTCGATACTATTGGCCTAATCAAAGAACTTCTATTCAAACGTACATTAACGAATGCGAAATATGTCAAATAACAAAATATGATCGCAAACCCGTGAAACCATATTTTAATATTACCCCAACAGCTATTAAACCATTTCAAATAATACATTTAGACACTATTACTTTAGAAAATACGAAATTTCTAACTATTATAGACTCATTTTCAAAATACGGGCAGTTGTATAAATTGAACTCAGCCCAAGGTATAGAGATAGTTAATAATTTAATGATATTTCACCCATCATTGTATACCGGAACAAATAATATCCGATAATGGAACAGAATTAAAAAATAGTTTAGTAAAAGATTTATTAGAAACTCATAAAATTCAAATTCATTTTATCAGTTCACAACATCCTGAAGCAAACGGCATTGCCGAACGATTTCATTCAACAATTATTGAACATATTAGACTTTTAAATAATCAGAACGAATTTAAGAAAGAACCTATTGAAATAAAAGTAAATTATGTTCTTTTGGCATATAATAATAGTATTCACTCTGTAACGAAACTAAAACCATACGAAATTATTACAGGTCATTTAGAGAATAACTCTTCTTTTGATTTAGACATTGATCGACAATTAGTAAATAATTATATTCATAATCACAAAGAAAAAATGAAATTACTTTATTCTAAAATAAATAAATCATTGCAAGAAACTAAAGATAAAGTTATTTCAAAAGCTAATGAAAGAAGAGAAGATCTTCCAGACCCTCTACCTACAAAAGTGTTTGTCAAAAATAAGCAGATTAAAAGTAAGACAAAAAATAAATATCAACCTGAAAAAATAAAATCTGTAAACAGAAAACATAAAACTGCGAAAATTGTAACATGTCATTTTAATACCGCTGAAGATATTCATATTTCAAATATAAAACGACCTAGGAAGAAACCTTATACTTTCATTACAGAATAAGTTTAATATTAGAACATTTAAAACGAATGAAGTTTATCTACACATGTTACATGATAACTTTATTTTTATTAAACAATGTTGAATTAAGTTTTAATTATTTATAATGTAATATTAGATATAATAGAAACTGTAGAGATTTCCTGTTCATTCTGCAAACTAAGAACGTTGCATTTGAGTATAATTAAACAAAGGAATTATTTACAGAGTTGCAAAAAATATCTTCGTATTATAAATTACAATTACCGTTGGAATTGAAATACGAGAATATTTTAAACTTGAATCAATTTTAGATATAACATGTAGAGTAATTAAAAATAGAATAGAATATTTTTTATCAGTTCCTATAGATTTTAATATTGAGTTTGAATTATTTTATTTATTACCCATACCTACTAAGTTAGAATCAGAATTCGTAATAATAATACCAAATTCAAAGTATTTGCTAAGATCTGATACACAGATAAAACCTCTAAACGATATTTGTACAAAAAGTAAAAAATTTCAATGTGCTTCACACCTTCAAGATAATAATAAACAGTTATGTGAAGAACAAATACTATTAATGGAAAACTCTACTAACTGCGAATACACTAAAATCAAATTATTGAAAATCATTTGGAAATTATACCAGAAATAAACCAATACCTAGTAGTATTTCCAGAAGAAGAAAAATTGATAATTAAATGTTCAGTAGGCACAGAAATCAAAATTTTAAAAGGAATTTTCCTAATCAAAAATTCGCCATGTAAAATAACTTTTAAAAATCAAGAATTAATATTTCAAGATAGAACTTTTGGTCAACCACTGGTACTCAATAAACTTCAGACACATTTTAATAAAATTAAAATCCAGCCTTTGGAAATAAATTTGAAAAAATTAAAATTAAAAGAAATATCTTCGCAAGGATTGACACCAATTCAGGAAGAACAATTAAATCTCCATATTCCTAGCATATGGACTATATTTCTATATTCTAGCGGAGTATTGATAATTATTTGGCTACTCTTGAAGAAAATTCAGAAAAGAAGAAAATCAGAAGAAACTCCAATGGAATTACAAGAAAAGAAAATTCAACTTCCAGGGGGTGCGTCGATCTAATGGGGGAGGTGTTATATACCTTAAATTACTTAGTACATATTAAATAAATTGCTTAATCAGCATATTGTGTAACAACCTGTTGTTTTATAAATTGTTGAACCTTATTTTTGCTTACATTGTATTTTTTACCTTTTTGAATTGTTTAGTTTATATAGTCAGTCTAGAATTTACTTCGAATCTTGAACCTTGTAACTTTTGTTAAATAAATAATTTAAAAAAAAAACTTTTTCCGTGTGTAAAAAGTTATTATATATATATATACAGGGTGTCCCAGGACTAATGGGAAAAAAGTCAGGAGCGTATAATCTGAGCCAAAATAATGTTAGTACTTCATATAAACTTTTTCTATTCGGGCCCTCGTTTTCGAGTTATAGGCCTCCAAAGTTTTAATTTTGAATTTGGTTTTTATTTTTATTTTTTGTACTAGTTATTTGATCTTTATAAAATTTACGGCAAAGCTATAATATACGTGTATGTTTATTTTGGTAAGGTAAACAGATTTACAGTAGTGCCTTGAAGCCAGGGACGGACTACTCGCAATGGTTAGTGATCCAAAAATTTTGCAGGGATGGCACACCCTGTATGAAATTATCGAAATTCCCTTCCCCACACATTAAGCTAACGAAAAGGTACTCCTGTTGGAATTCGATAAAATAATCCGTTTGGCTAATATTTACAGTTTTATTAATGCACTACGTACCAATTTACGCATTCACCATTTTTATAAGTACACGAGGTAAAACTAACTTATTAATACGATGTCCAAGATGTACTTACAGTACTACAAAAAAATAATTTAACGATAGCAGAAAATAAAAAACATTAACGACTTATTAATTGGAAAGTTGGTAGAAACTTTTGTTAAATGCAGTTGATAATGAACCATCAACGAGTTTACGAAAATTATCAAGAGAACATAACGTCTCGAAATCAGTTGTGCATCGCGTTCTAAAAGAACAGCTGTTATATCCTTTTCACATGAAAAAAGTACACAGTATGACAGTGGCTGATTATCCTTCACGACTTGAGTATAGCCAGTGGTTTCTGCAACAACAACAAGCAGACAATACATTTATTAGTAACGTTCTCTTTACGAACGAATCCGGTTTCACCAGAGATGGAGTCATAAATTCAAACTAGGAGCCAGCATAGATTCATGGTTAAAGTTTGGGCAGGAATAGTTGGCAATCATTTGATAGGGCCATACTTTATTGACGGTACTTTGACCGGCCAGAGATATTTGGAGTTTTTCCAAAATGAGTTATGGAACCTGTTTGATGATGTGCTACTGCAAACTCGTAGGAATTTATGGTCCATGCATGTTGGGGCCCCTCCTCATTTCAGTGTAGATGTACGACAGCATTTACACACAAGGTTTCCTAATAGATGGATTGGTCGTGGAGGCCCTTTTCAATGGCCACCGCGATCAGACGTTAATCCTATGGATTTCTTTCTCTAGGGTTATCTCAAAAGTAAGGTATACGCAACACCAGTGCAAACAAGGCAAGATTTAATAGACAGAATTGTGTTACACTGCAATGTTATTAGAAATAATGTGGGATTGCTCTTTCAAGTGCAAAGAAACAACCTTCGTAGACTTAGAATGTGCGTGGAAGTAGGAGGAGCTCATATTGAACATTTATTAGAATAACGTTAGTTTTTGTTGTTTTTTAGGAATTAGTTTTAGTCCAATGTTTTATAAATTGTGTTTTTTAGGTTTTCTTAATGATTTAATGATGCTGAGTTCGTAATTTTGATTAAAAGCAACTAATTACGTTGTTTGCGTACCTATTAAATTCCCATTAAATAAGTTCCTAATGTTTTTATAACCTGCTATCATCAAATTATTTTTTTGTAGTACTGTAGGTAAATATTCGACATCGAATTAATAAGTTAGTTAAGTAAATTTGTATGTAGTGCATTAATAAAACAGTAAATATTAGCCAAACGGCTTATTTTATCGAATTCCAGCAAGAGTACCTTTTCGTTAGCTTAATGCGTGGGGAAGTGAATTTCGATAATTTCATACAGGGTGTGCCATCCCTGCAAAATTTTTGGACCACTAACCATTGCGAGTAGTCCGTCCCTGGCTTCAAGGCACTACTATAAATCTGTTTACTTTTCCAAAATAAACACACACGTACATTATAGCTTTGCCGTAAATTTTATAAAGATCAAATAACTAGTACAAAGAATAAAAATAAAAACCAAATTCAAAATTAAAACTTTGGAGGCCTATAACTCGAAAACGAGGGCCTGCATAGAAAAAGTTTATATGAAGTACTAACATTATTTTGGCTCAGATTATACGCTCCTGACTTTTTTCCCATTAGTCCCGGGACACCCTGCGTATATATATATATATATATATATATATATATATATATATATATATATATATATATATATATTGTTGTAAATAGAACATATACAGAATCCTGATAAAGGATATAAAATTAAAATTTTGTCAATAAAAATAATTTTTAAAAATGATGTATTAAAATAATAAAATACCTCGTATAACAATATAACTAAGTACGACCAATGGTTATAATCAAAAAGATAGTAAATAAATATAAAAGGAAATCATAAACAAACATCAGAAAAACAGTTGTAAAAATTAATTCTTCAACTTAATAAAAACAACCTTAGACAGAACCTCACAAGTAAACGCAGATCAAGAAATAATATAACGCTGCATGGAATCTTAGACACCCAGAGCATCTGTTTATATTTTAAAAATAAATAGAAACTTCTAACAAATATAACTAAAACTATAATGATTAAACAATAAAAAGACATTTAGAAGTAATAAAATATATAGAATAAGATATTTAGTTAATGATTAATCATGAAAGTAGGTATGGGAAATATTATGATAAGTAGAAATCTGTAATATGGGCAAGGTCAAATTTATACCAAAATAAAACAGTTGAGACAAATTATACCAACATAAATTATTTTGAATGTGAAAAACAATAATGAAATAAATGATTACCGACATAGTTTATGTATATAGGTGTAATAATATCAAACATAATGAGAAATGAATTGTATATATGTATAATAAGTAAATATGTAGATTGTAGAAAACGTAGAATTAATGAAATTGCATTGACCAATCAAAACAGCGCAAATAAACAGTGATATGGAAAAAGACAATAATAATAAGGTGTGAGTGAATAAGTCAATGACAATAAGTATATTAGGTATAAAAAACTATAGTTTGCAATAAGTTTAAGTCAGAAAAACAATAAAAACAACAATAAACAAAGTGACAGGTGAAATTTTCAATCGAACTTTCGAGAACAAAAACCACTTCCGGTGACAGACGATAAAAAGGGTTGTGTTCGATGTAAAATGCGGGAAATTGGGAGTTGAGAGTCAGTGGTCAGATAGGTAACACTAATAAAGTTAACCTAGTTTTATTTAATGTAACAAATTTATAATTAGTCAAAGGAAAAGTATAAAAATCAATATAAATCTAATCAATTGTAAAATAAATCAAGTGTAACAAACTTTTGTGAGACTACAAGTAGCAGAGGAAGAAAATTATCACCCAGATAATGAAAAGCAAAGGCATTCAACATCAAAGGCGGGAAGATATATGGGAAGCGTCTCCTCCGATGTAGCAACATTTCAAGAAAAAGGAACAAAAGGTCGGTTGTGTGTTTATTAAATATATTTGGTACCAAATAAATGAAACTTTCAAATAAGAACGTATAAATAATAATTTTAAAATAATAATTTCAAGTGATATAAAAATTTTAAGAGCTCATATACCTGGTTTAAAGTTCTGTTATCTTTACATGAATATAATATACCAGAGAAAAGTAATATTAAAACTTACCATTATAAAGTGTAGATAAATGTATAATTTCTTTCATGTCGAACTTCACCAAAAATATATATAAAAATTTCCACTAGTAACAGACCACAACTAATTCCAGTTTATATCAATACACAATTATTACCATACAGTAAAATAATATTTAAAACGTAAATTTTGAATCGATAAAATATCAAATATGTTTCCAAGTTCACGTCCCGAAGAAAACTAAAATTTAACATTTTAAAATCATTTCATAAATCCTCTTAGTTAAAAGAAAAGGAAACACTTTAAAAAGTTTTTTTTGTTTAACATAGAAGCAAAGTCAGAAAGAGCAGGTGTTTGCAAATTTCTAAGAATTTCAACGCTCACAAGATTTCGACCAAGTTATGCAAATGAGCCAGAAAAAGTCGTGGTTAAAAAGAAAGGTACAATTTTTTTGGAATATAAAGAAAGTCATATTCAAAGTGGAAATTTAGATATATAAAATAACTCATTATTTATGTATAACGTAAGAATTGGTAGAACAAAAAGGTTAATCATTTATTTTATTAATAAATAGTTTCATCAGTCTAACTGTATAATAAGCTGTAACAAATAGTTTGTATATGAATCAATTTTTTATGTGTTTTCAAAAGTTTTATTTTCACAAAATTTTTTATCAGTCACATAAATATATCACATTAATAAGCAAGGTTGATTTTATTATCATAATATGCCCAGAACCCTACTGATTTTAAGAGTCGTAAACGAATAAGAGCAGCCGAGGTAAGAAAACATAAGAATTAAATAAACTACATGTTCATAAATAGCATAATAAATAAAAGGAAGCATTGAATAAAAAAAATATGTAATTTGGCGAACCCAACAATAGTATAAAAAGTTTAAAATTTGCAATAAATATAATATCATTTCATATTCACATATCCATATATTCAAATCATACATTGATATATATTAATACTTAAAGTCCAATCATATTCAACTTGTATAAAGTATATTAATAAATATAGAGTACTTAAAAAATCAAATCATTACACACATATTTAACTGTACCACAACGTAAAAGACATATATATAGAACGTAAAGGTAAAAGTTAAATCACATATAACTAACTTACCCCAAACGTGGGGCATTATATAAAATAAAGTAACAATCCAATTTAACTTGCTCCCAAACGTGGGGCAATTAAAAATAAAGCATCATTCCTATTTAACTGGCTCTAAAAAAATAAAGCATCAATTCAATTCAAATTTAACTGCAACCCCAACGTGGGGCAATTAAAAAAATAAAAATACAATTCAATCCTATATAATATATATATAGGAGCGTATAATCTGAGCTAAAATAATGTTAGTACTTCATATAAACTTTTACTATGCAGGCCCTCGTTTTCGAGTTATAGGCCTCCAAAGTTTTAATTTTGAATTTGGTTTTTATTTGTATTTTTTGTACTAGTTATTTGATCTTTATACAATTTACGGCAAAGCTATAATGTATGTGTATGTTTATTTTGGTAAGGTAACAGATTTACAGTAGTGCCTTGAAGCCAGGGACGGACTACTCGCAATGGTTAGTGATCCAAAAAATTTGCAGGGATGGCACACCCTGTATGAAATTATCGAAATTCACTTCTCCACACATGAAGCTAACGAAAAGGTACTCTTGTTGGAATTCGATAAAATAAGCCGTTTGGCTAATATTTACAGTTTTATTAATGCACTACGTACCAGTTTACGCATTCACCATTTTTATAAGTACACAACGAGGTAAAACTAACTTTTAATAGATGTCCAACATTTAGCTAGAGTACTACAAAAAAATTATTTAACGATAGCAGAAGATGAAAAACATTAGCGACTTATTAATTGGAAAGTTGGTAAAAACTTTTTATAAGTGTTTTTACCGTTTATCAAGTTACCATAGGATTAGTTGTCAAACGTTGTGTAGAATAGTTCGTAGTCAGTACTTGTCAATAATTCATAAGTCCTTAATTTAACAGTTACAATAGCAGAATTCGCTTTTATTGAGTACGCAGATAAACATCTAATGTATGGACTGGCTTCTCGAAACTGTTTAGAGGCCAAAAGGCTTTATGAAGAACATTTTGCAAACAGAGCATTGCCAGACAGACGAATATTTGGGAGTATTGATCTCAGGTTACGAGAAACAGGTATGAATAAGTAAATGTAATTTTCCATGTATACAAAACAAAATTTTAGGAAGATTTTCGCCAGAAAAAGCTGGAGAAGGTCCAGTACGAAGCATACGTACTGTGGCAGTTGAACAAGACTTGTTAAATGCAGTTGATAATGAACCATCGAGTTTTAGAAAATTATCAAGAGAACATAACGTCTCGAAATCAGTTGTTCATCGCGTCCTAAAAGAACAGCTGTTATATCCTTTTCACATGAAAAAAGTACACCGTATGACAGTGGCTGATTATCCTGCACGACTTGAGTATAGCCAGTGGTTTCTGCGACAACAACAAGCAGACAACACATTTATTAGTAACGTTCTCTTTACGAACGAATCCGGTTTCACCAGAGATGGAATCATAAATTCTCATAATATGCATTTATGGGATGATGTGAATCCACATGGCATTATCCAAACTAGGATCCAGCATAGATTCATGGCAGGAATAGTTGGCAATCATTTGATATAGCCATACTTTATTGACGGTACTTTGACCGCTCAGAGATATTTGGAGTTTTTGCAAAATGAGTTATGGAACCTGTTTGATGATGTGCTACTACAAACTCGTAGGAATTTATGGTTCATGCATGATGGGGCCCCTCCTCATTTCAGTTTAGATGTACGACAGCATTTACACACAAGGTTTCCTAATAGATGGATTGGTCGTGGAGGCCCTTTTCAATGGCCACCGCGATCAGGAGACGTTAATCCTATGGATTTCTTTCTCTAGAGTTATCTCAAAAGTAAGGTATACGCAACACCTGTGCAAACAAGGCAAGATTTAATAGACAGAATTGTGTTACACTGCAATGTTATTAGAAATAATGTGGGATTGCTCTTTCAAGTGCAAAGAAACAACCTTCGTAGACTTAGAATGTGCGTGGAAGTGGGAGGAGCTCATATTGAACATTTATTAGAATAACGTTAGTTTTTGTTGTTGTTTAGGAATTAGTTTTAGTCCAATGTTTTATAACTTGTGTTTTTTAGGTTTTCTTAATGATTTAATGATGCTGAGTTCGTAATTTTGATTAAAAGCAACTAATTACGTTGTTTGCGTACCTATTAAATTCCCATTAAATAAGTTCCTAATGTTTTTATAACCTGCTATCATCAAATTATTTTTTTGTAGTACTGTAGGTAAATATTCGACATCGTATTAATAAGTTAGTTAAGTAAATTTGTATGTAGTGCATTAATAAAACAGTAAATATTAGCCAAACGGCTTATTTTATCGAATTCCAACAAGAGTACCTTTTAGTTAGCTTAATGTGTGGGGAAGTGAATTTCGATAATTTCATACAGGGTGTGCCATCCCTGCAAAATTTTTGGATCACTAACCATTGCGAGTAGTCCGTTCCTGGCTTCAAGGCACTACTGTAAATCTGTTTACCTTGCCAAAATAAAACAAACATGTATATTATAGCTTTGCCGTAAATTTTATAAAGATCAAATAACTAGTACAAAAAATAAAAATAAAAACCAAATTCAAAATTAAAACTTTGGAGGCCTATAACTCGAAAACGAGGGCCTGCATAGAAAAAATTTATATGAAGTACTAACATTATTTTGGCTCATATTATACTCTCCTGACTTTTTTCCCATTAGTCCCGGGACACCCTGTATATATATATATATATATATATATATATATATATATATATATATATATATATATATATATATATATATATATATATATAGCAAAAAATTGGAAAAGATATACTCTTAGCGGAAAATGTCCAAGCTTTCGAGGATGTTTGTCCTCATCATCAGGGAAACTCCGAAGTGAGGTTAGATTCCATAAAGATGTAAAATCGTAAACTACAAGTCGTAAATTGTGGAATATTTAAGTAGGTTCAATTCCTACTTAAATATTCCACAATTTACGACTTGTAGTTTACGATTTTATATCTTTATGGAATCTAACCTCACTTCGGAGTTTCCCTGATGATGAGGACAAACATCCTCGAAAGCTTGGACATTTTCCGCTAAGAGTATATCTTTTCCAATTTTTTGCTGCAATCCCCAATATTCACTAGTTTTATTCCTAACTAGTCAGCAAAGACTATCTTTCTTCTATATATATATATATATATATATATATATATATATATATATATATATATATATATATATATATTAGCGAAGATTTCAGGTTTGCGTTGGTTGAAATCTTCGCTAAAAAAATAAATATTTCCCGGTCGAAAAAAGAAAAATTACTTCCTTCCTTATTTTTTTAGCGAAGATTTCAACCAAAGCAAACCTGAACGTATTTGAAATTGTTGTGTTAGTTTTGTGTTAGAAATAAAGTTAGTTATTAAAAACACGGTTTCAGTTAATTAAAAGTTAAGTGGCGTAGTCAGTAGGATAGTCAATCTAAAGTTAAAGCACATAACATTCGGTTCGTTTCTACGATTTATTGACTATTCGAACAATTGAAGTATTAATTATTGGAACTATTAGTTGGGCGAACTGAGTAACTCAACTAGAAGATCTGTGTTGTGCCAGAAACCGGAAGAATCAAGAGGATATTGGTTGTTCCTGTGCAGTCCGAGCCAATGGAAAGGATCTTCGTTCTATTACTGTAAGTGTTTTTATGTCATATAGAGGGAATATTAATTATTTTTCTGATACATCTGACGATTCTGATTCAAATAATTCAAATTCAGGCTCAAACTCTTTTAACACTAAAATAAAATTAACTAAAATTAATTTTAATAAAATGGTTACTCCACAATTACCTATTTTAAAAAAGAATATCTGGATATGATACCAGAATTTGATGGAAACAATACATTACTTTCTAGGTTTATTGAAATTTCAGAGAAATTAGTGAGTAAGTTTTATAATACTGTAGATGTAGGGGATTTTCAATATGAATATTTTTTTTTATTTTAGCTTAACGTGCCTCGACAGCGCAGGTCATTGGCACAGAAAAATAATTACAAATATTTACATGATATGAAAAACAACTATTACTAATTTTTAAATTAGATTTTATGGTAGAGATGCGTAGCTTTCAGAAACTGTAAGACTTTCTTGATCTCGGTGGGACAGTGGAGCATTTCCTTGAGGTTAGGCCTTAGGTCGAATCGTTTATATGTAGCGGAAAATTGTTTGCAGTCAGTAAGTATGTGCTTGACGGTCAGTATAGTATTACAGCTATGGCAAACAGGACGATTTCCTGAAGACATCAGATGACCGTGTGTGAGTTTGGTGTGGCTGATTCGAATTCTTCTGATTATAGCGGCCTCTCTCCTTGTTAAAAAGTTAAGGGAGAGAGGAGAAGTAGATGAATGAATATCGTCAAGTGCTGTCGTACTGTTGCGCCACAGATGTCGCCAAGATTCTTGCGTGACGTTTTTGAAATGGAACTCGAGGTCGCTGGCGAGTTGGACTATGTGTTTTGGATTGTCGCTAGAGGCAGCTTCTTTCGCGTGGCGATCGGCAGTTTCGTTACCAGCAATTCCAATGTGTGATGGTAGCCAGATGAGAGAGACTGTTATATCATGAACAACGAGAGTTTGATATATATCATGTATGCTCTGGACAATTGGGTGGTCAGTGAAGATTGCTTTAATTGATAAAATGGAGGAAAGGGAATCAGTACATATTGCAATATTTTTGTGGAGGAGGGAGATATATATTTTTTTTTTTTTATTTCGACAGAAAGTCGCATCAACCGTGGTAGGTTATTAGCGACGGTACAATAGATAATAACATAATTACACTGAATTATACACATTAATTAATTTTAAAAATATTATTAGTCTATCACAATTATTATCCTGAAATAAGGCTTGAAATGTGTTGGGTAGTTTACAAATGTTTCTTTGATTGTAGTATTTAGGACATTCTGTGAGGATATGTTTCACTGTTACATCTACATTACACAGTTCACATACTGGATGTTCTTCACGTTTTATTAGGTAAGTGTGAGTTAGTCTAGTATGCCCCAACCGTAGACGTGAAATAATCACTTGGTGTTGTCTGTTGTTAGAAAATGGAAACCACTTTTTATATAGAGGTTTAATTTCACGAAGTTTTGAGTCACCTTCAGTCCACTGAGATTGCCACAAAGCGATCACTTTCCTATTTAATACGCACTTTAGATCCGAACTAACCACCTTTGAAATCGATACCGCACTTTCATCTGTGATGGAATTACGAGCACATCTGTCCGCTTCTTCATTTCCACTAATACCAATATGGGATGGGATCCATATAAAGATGATATCATTGTTTCGTTCTCTGGCAACGTAGAGTTCTTTCTTAATGAGATGAACCAAAGGATGTTTAGAATAAATCGTTTGTATCGAGTGTAAGGAAGTAAGGGAGTCTGTAAGGACAAGGAAAGAGTTGTGGTGGCTGCTTTCGTTGATATGTGTTAAAGCTTGATATATAGCGAATAGTTCTGCCGAGAGGATATTTGTGTAGGATGGAAGTTTATATAGAAGTTTCTGTGAGTCAGTTACTACAGCTGCTCCTACGCCTATGGTCGATTTCGAGGCATCTGTATATATCTTTTGGTAATTTGGATACTTTCCCAAAGTGTCGAACAGTTTGGCTTTTATAACAGTTGGGTTAGTATTTTGTTTATCATATTTAGTTAAGCTTTTGTCGCAATTTGGTATCTTTACCATCCAGGGTTCTATGTTATAATAAGTGGCAATTGGGTAAACTTTTGGCAGACAAAAGTCAATTTCTTGAAAGTATGTTCTAATTCTCTCGTAAAACGGTTTTGGTGTCCTCGATTTCCCAGTAAAAAATCCTTCCAATTTATTTGAGTGTGTGTACTGATAAGTTGGATTTGACATATTGGCAAGAATAGTAACTGCATAATTGCTGCTAAGAGATTTTCGCCATAGGCTTAAGGCTGGTTCTCCTAATTCCCACTGTAGACTTTTTACCGGTGTAGTTCTAAAAGCTCCAAGTATAATCCGGAAAGCGGAATTTTGGATTACTTCGAGTTGGTCGGTGTCAGTTTTGTTTGCTGTATCATATGCTATAGAGCCATAGTCCAATACTGATCTGATGAGAGATTTATACAGTAACAATAAAGTTGGTCCATCAGCACCCCGTTTCTGGTTAGCTACCACTTTTAGAATGTTTAATCTCTTTTGGCATTCTAAGGCTAGATTGTTGATGTGTATTTTCCAATTTAATTTGCTGTCTAAGTGCATACCTAAAAATTTTACAGAAGGTAGGATCTTTAGATTTTCGCCATGTAGTATCAAATTAGGTTGAAACAGTTCATTTTTTTTGCTAAATAACATGCAGTGAGTTTTGGATGTTGAAAAACGAACTCCTGTTTGCGAACACCAAATTTCCAGGTTTGTAAGAAAATCTTGGAGAAAATTATTCATTGTGGTCATATTTGTACCTTTTAAGAAAACAACTAGATCGTCAGCGTATATTCTTGCTCTAAGGGGTGCTTTTATATTCTCCAAGATGCTATTCAAGGCTACAATAAATAATGTTGGGCTTATTACGGAGCCTTGCGGTGTCCCATTCTCTTGTAATTTATTTTTAGATATCTGTGTATTTGCTCTGACAACAAAAGTTCTTTTTTGGAGGAAGTTTTTGATAAAAGCTAAGCAGTGGCCTTGTATGTTCCATTCACTCAACGTTCTCAATATATGATATCGCCACACCGTGTCGAATGCCCGGTTAATATCGAAAAGTATGGCCATGCACGTCTGGTTCAATGCGAAACCCTCATGAATAAAGCTTTCTAATTCAACAATGTTATCTAAAGTTGATCTATGTTTTCTGAAGCCACTTTGTTCCGGGATCAGAAGGTTTCTGCTTTCAAGTGTCCATAAAAGTCGTTTGTTAATTATTTTCTCGAGTAGCTTGCACATTGAACAGGTTAGTGAGATAGGTCTATAAGATGCAGGTCTATAAGATGCAGCGATTGTTTTAGGTTTTCTAGGCTTTAGTATTGGTATGACAATAGCTTCACCCCATTTTTCTGGAAAGAGGTGTTTAATCCAGATTTTATTGTCCTGGTCCTCCGCATGTATCTTTCAAGTCTTCTAGTGCTTCATTTAATTCATTTTCAGTTATATTATGATTTAATGGATCGAGTATGTTAAAAATTTCAATATCATTTGCTTCCTGTGAGACTTTTTTGGTAATAAAGGCGTTATCATAATTATTGTTGTTGGAGTGACTAGCATATGTATCAGAGAGTATATCTGCAATATGTTTGTCGTCTGTAACCGTTATTCCATTGAGATCAAGAGATGTTATTTTTTGAATGGAGCTTTTACCAGAAATCTTCTTGACTTTTTTCCATACATCTGATATTGGAGTGGATCTATTAATTGAAGATACAAATTGTCTCCATGATTCCTTTTTTGCAGTTTTTATTATGTGTCTAGAAATTGCTCTTAGTCGTTTGAATTCAACGAGGTTTTCTGTGGTTTTGTGTCTTTTGTAAACGTTGAAAGCATGCTTACTAGTTTTTATGGCGTCTTCGCATGTTTTACTCCACCATGAAACTGGAATTCTACCTGTAACAAGCTTTGTTCTACCAATACTAGATTCTGCGGCAGATATGATAATATTTTCAAGATTTCTTAAATCCTTATCAATATTCTCGGTCGTAGTAAGGTTTTCTATTTTCTTTTGAATATTTTCAGAAAAGGCATCCCAGTTTGCATTCTTTAATCTCCAAATGTAAGATGGTGAAGTAGTTTTAGTTTCGAAATTGGTATTTCGTATAATAATCGGGTAATGATCACTATCATATAAGTAAGGATCTACTTCCCAAGATACCGATAACGAGACCGTAGGATCACAAAAGGATAGATCTATTGCGGATGATTCTCCTGTTGCAGAATTGAAGCGAGTTTTAGTACCATCATTTAATATATTAAAATTAAAATGGTCAATAACATTCGCAATTGTTCGACCTCGATTATCATTAGAATCGGAGCCCCAAAATATATGGTGACCGTTAAAATCACCTAAAATTAATCTTGGTGTTGGTATTTGATTAATAACATCACAAATATCTTGCATGTCCAATGGACCTGCCGGTAGGTACATATTGCATATGTGTATTGGGTGCGAGCTCCTAATTTTTGCGGCAACGACTTCCAGGTTGGAATTAATCGGAATAATTTCTGCTTGTAATGTGTTCGATACATAAATCGCAACTCCGCCACTGGCATGTTGACGATTTGTTCTGTTCCTAAAGAAGCACTGATAACTTTTTAGTGAATGATAATGATCTAGTTTAAAATGTGTCTCTTGAAGGCATAAAATGTCAGGAAGGTGTTCTGATAAGATTTTTTGTAGCATAGGTAGACGCTCGTAGTATCCATTCAGGTGTCACTGAATTATTGATTTAAATAGCATTGGATTGAAAAAAAAAAATAATAATAAATAAATGATAGTGGAGTTCTATTCATGAGAGGACGAGTCACTTTCTGTAGCCATCGATTCATAATTGATTTCGTCTCCTAGGTGTCTGTATATTTTTTGTTGAAGTTTTGTGATACGGCTTTTAATTCGTCTTTCTGTAAGAAGAGGGTAAATTTTATTTAACATGATCACTAGAGATCCATAGTCAGTTGTGTAGTCCTTAACTACTTCCAGGGCATTATGAGAGCCAAGAGTATTTTCAAATAGGTCTACAAGTTGGTCGTAGTTTAATGGCAGTCCTTCAGAATTGTTTGTTATAAATGCTTTGGCTGGTTGAAGTAAAATTTTTACAGGAATTGCTGGTACCACTGCTGAGGTTGTCTTAACTTTTTTTATTGTTTTTTTAAGATGATTAGGTTTTTGGAAAATTGATTCTGAGCTTGTTTCTTCTATAGTGGGGCTCTCAGATGCGGGTCTTTTTGGAGTATTGGTTGCTGATGGAATTGGTGTGTTGGGATTGTTGATCGCTCCAATGGTGGAGGGTTTTATTATATCGATAAAAGGAGAAGGTGTGCAGTTTGTGGCATTATTGGTTGATAATGTAGTAGGTGCAGGAGTTGTGTCAGTCTGTTGTTGAGTTAAATTAGCTGAGATAGAAACTGAGCACTGTGCTGCAAGATGTCCTGTCTGGCGACATTTGAAACAAGTCATTCCGTCTTGTGCTACAAATACTCTGTATGATGTATTATCATGATTGATCACTACAGAATCAGGAATTTGGATATTGTGAGGCGTAACGAAAATTTGTCTTCTAAAACTAAGAATATGACTAAATTCCGGAAGAGCTGTACTGATTCTTAGTACTGACATAGGTGAAATTGGATTTAGACCTATATTTTGTAATTCATTTATTAAAAGTTCATTCGGTATGGTAGGACATACATTCGATAATACAAGCCTTTCTGCTGGTGTAACAAGTTTTCTGGCCTTAAGTATTTCACCATTTACCGTTATTTCTCCAATATCATCGAGGAATTTATTGACTATATTTTTGTCGGCTAAATATACGCAGATTCTGTTATTAGTTATTTTAGAGATATGTGTGATATGTTTTGGTTATGTAACAGTTCCCAAAGGAATTAAATAGTCTTGAATAGGAATTCCTTCTAATGCGTTAAAAATAATAGCTTGTTCTTTATTAGGATATCTTGTTTGTTTCGCAGCGTTAGAATAGGATTTTGTTTGGTTGGATAGGATTTGAGAAGAGGAATATAATGGTATGTTATTGATCATTGTGTTGTTGGTATTGGAATGTGTTGGTAGTTGATCAGTTTCAGAGCTCCTGTAGTCAGAAGTGGTCTGCATGGGAATTAACAGTGGCATATTAGAATATGTTTAATTAATTATACTAGGTCGTATTGGGCAGGTTTGACCCTGTCCATCCCAGGACCTAGGTACGGAAAAAACCTTGACTTGATATTTACTTCGTATTTTAAGTTTATACTAATGGTAAATTTCTTATTTTCTTCGAGAAAAATCTTAAATTTTGGGTACTTACAGGTGAACAATAGGAAGTAACTAATTAAAAACACTATGGCAATAAAGCGAAATTTAACTACACTGTGTTTTTACTATAAAATTAACAAAATATAAGAGCGAGGTTAAAACAACTTGTTATATTATTTGCCAGAACCGGACTCGGAGATATATTTAAAAGCCTGAAGAATGCTATGATGCTCACCTGTATGGACGCTACACACTGAAGGTAAAGTAAAGGAGCCTATGAGTTCATGTTTCGAGGTAACTGCACAACCAACTCCGGAGTCAGTTTTGGAAGAATCAGTGTAAAGTGTTAAATTGTAAGATTTTTTTGTAATAATATGGTGAGTGAGGTATCGATTATAGGAATAATTTTGGTCCAAGGAGGAGAAGAAAGTAGTGGGAGCGGGGATAGGTCAGTATCTTTGACTAAAGGAGTGAGCAATTGGGGAAGAGATTTGATAATTGTTCGAGGGTTAGTAGGGAGATTAGTCGTTGAAGTGAAAAGTGAGTGAACAGGATTGAATGGATTGGAGGATACTGAGGCAGCATAAGAAAGAAGTAGGGATTGTCATCTTAAGGGGAGGGGGTGATTCATTAGCTTCGATATGGAGACTATCAGCAGGGCTAGAGCGGAAGGCACCAAGGCAGAGACGGAGAGCGGTATTGTGAACAGAGTTCAGCAAATCTGTGACAGATTTGGGGGCTGACATGTAAATAAAGCAACCATAGTCAAGCTTCGAACGGATGAGAGCTCTGTAAACTCTTAATAATACGATTTCGTCGGAACCCAAGTGAAAGTGACTGAGCGTTTTTATTATGATTAATCTCTTTAGACAGATGTCTTTGAGTTCATGGATATGGTGTTTCCAGTTAAGTCGAAGGTTATTCCGAGAATTTTACATTGATTTACAGTGGGTAAGGGTGAATTATTAAATAAAATGTGAGGTAGAGGAGAAGATCTTCTTCTTGAAAACTTGATTAGTTTGGATTTACTTGGAGATAAGGATAATCCCAGGTAAGAAGATCTATCATGTAGAAGGTTTACTGCGGTTTGAAGGAGTTTGCAAGTGGATGAGATCGATTTACCATGACAATAAACAATTAGGTAATCAGCATATTGGACATATTTTATGGGAGCAGGAAACTTGCAACAGAGCTCGTTTATTGTGAGGATGAATAGAGTAGAACTTAATACTGATCCTTGAGGGACACCAGCATTTTGTGGGTGAGGCAAGGAGAGTTTGCCATTAGCGGAAACACTGAAGGTTCTACAAGTTAGGAAATTATGAATGAATGATAGAATGTTGCCATGAAGATTATATTGGGAAAGTTTATTTAGTATTGCCGTTCTAGATATCGAGTCAAAGGCACCTTCAATATCAAAGATGGTTGCAACGACGTCCTGGTGATTGTTTATTGCTGAAGAGATATGTGTTTGGAGAAGAACAAGGTTGTCGCGAGTGGATCGATGACGCTGGAAGCCGGATTGGGCATTAGGAATGATTTTGTACTTTTCAAGAAACCAAAGTAGTCTTCTATTGATCATTTTCTCCAGGAGTTTGCAGGTAGTGCAAGTGAGTGAAATCGGTCGAAAGGAATTGGGCGATAAGGTGGATTGCTCTGCTTTTTTTATTGGAATAATTATGGATTTGCGCCATTCGTCAGGGAACTGATTAGTATTCCAGATTAGGTTATAGATTTCGAGAAGCTTGAGTGAGATGGATTGGATAGTTTTTTGAGAAAGATGTAAGGAACATTATCAGGGCCTGCGGCAGAATTTCTATAAGTAAACAAGGCAGATTTAAGTTCATTTAGGCTGAAAGGGGCGTTGACGGAAGCAACGTCATGAGGGTTTGACTGAAAAGTGGAGGAAGGCTGAATATGAGAATTGTGATAAACAGAATTGGGGTTACGATTAATGAATTTGTCATCAAAATTCTGTGCGAGTGACTCGGCAATTTTTTGGTTGTCGGAGATAACAGTGCCATTCAATATTAAGGAGGGAATTTTAGTATTGGTTTTCTTGCCTTGAATTTGTGAAATTTTTTTCCAGACTTGACTGGGATTTGTATTATGATTCAGCGAGGTGGTATAACTTTGCTATGAGGATTTTTTGCTTTGTTTGACTACGAATTTAGCTTTGATCTGTTTGTGTAGGAGAAGGTTTTCTTGTGTTCTATTTCGTCTAAACCTGTTAAGAGCATGTTTGGACTCTCGGATGGCATTTTCGCAAGCTGAATTCCACCAAGGCACAGTTTTTTGTGCAGAGGAAGTGACTGATTTACCGATGTGAGTCTCTGCAGCGGTAAGTATGTTGTCAGTAAACATTTTTAGAGTGTCAAAATGAATATTTGATGTCCAGCATCTTAGCAAAAATAAAACGTGAAGCAGCTATAAACATTTCTTCTTGTACAATAAGAACTTGGGAAAACCTAAAAGATGCACTTCTTAATACTTATGCTGATAAAAGAGATATTTACACATTAAATATAGAACTTTCAGAAATGAAAAAAGGTAATGAAGCGCCTTTCGAATTTTATAATAGAATTCAACATTTATTAAATCTTCAAATTTCTTATCTCATCATACATTCCAATGTGAATGAACATTTAATTTGAGGACATTACTTTAAAAATTTGGCACTCAGAGTATTGCTACGCGGTTTAAAAGAACCTTTAGGTAGATTCATGCGTACGAAAAATCCAGAAAATTTAAATATTGCTTTAAATGTTCTTACAAATGATTTTCAAGTTTATATGAACCACAATAACCATCCGAAAAATATTTTTTCACATTCAAATACGCAAAATTATTCGATAAAACCAATTTCCAAAATAATGTGGCACATAGGCAGCCACCTCCTAAGCCAAATTCAATGTAGAATTATCAACACACTAATCGAAATCCCGCATCAAACCCACAAAATCGTCCATCAACTTCTTATATCTATCTAATAGGAATAATACAAGTTTTTCTAATAATGGTCAAAACGTCTTTAAACTTAATCAGAACCAAAGATTTCCAAATCCAAAGAGTATGTCTACAAGAAATACAGCTAGAACCCAATCTCAAAATTATCAAAATAGGTTCAAACACAATCCTAATCAACCTAGAAATTTTATCTCGGAAGAACCCCATAATATAGAGGATTCCGATTGCACTAATGATAAATACGACAATCCCATTCATGTATAATAATTCCCATTTGTGAATACAAAACTCGTAGTTTGCTGTCGGCTAAATAGGAAGGAAGAGAGTTTGCAAGTGGATAAAAATATTGGATAAATTACGTTACCGTAGCAACCCTAGCATTTAGGTACTGTCTGTTTACCAAGCAATGCACGTCAATTTGACAATTATAAATGTCAAAAACAGAATGAATTAAACAGCATATAACAATTCCAAAAAGTATGTCGAGATTTGGAAATATTTGCAAGGCAGAAATAATAAGGGAGATTGAAAAATCAACTCCAGAAAATACCAAGAAAACTCATTCCTCCATATGGAATCAATTTAGTGAATTTTGTAAACAACGAAACTTCAATTTGGAAACCGAACAGTTAGTGGAAGATGTGGCAGAAATATTGATGGACTGGGGCTTCAATATGAAGAAAAAGAATAAAGAAGATTATAAAGAATATGTGGTGAAAACAATGTGGAACACAACAGCGAAAATGTTGCAAAACAACAAAGTCTACATCAGTAAAGGAGCAAATGTCTACTGGACCAATTGTATATAATAATTGTATTTTTAACAATTGTTCTTTCTAAACATTATGTTTCTACTCATTGTTCATTTAGTTTGTTAAATAAAGTTTAATTGAATTGAGTTTTTTATTCATGGGATTGTCTTACCAAATACCACGCGAGCTCAGATTTAGCAGGATATTTTTTCCGGTGGTTTTCTCATACTTACTTTCATTGGCAATTTAACTCGATCTGTTCAGGCAAAATCACTCGAGCTATGCTCTCGCGATTTTGCCAGAACAGCTCTCGTTAAATTGCCAATGAAAGTAAGTATTCGAAAACAACCACAAAAAATATCCGACTAAATCTGAGCTCTTGTGGTATTACCCCCGATAATTTTTTAGAGACACCAGCCTCGGAACCAAATTAAACATTATCGAATTGTTAAACTTGAATAATTTTCCCAGAACAAAATCTAAAAGTTTTAATCGATACTGGTAGCACAAGATTCTTTGTGACACCAGCTGTAGCTGAAAAATATTTCAAAAAATCTTATGTCAAAAAACCATTCCATGTAAAATCTGCATTTGGTAGCAGTCAACAAAATTTCTGTACTTTTATTCCAGTCCCAAAAATGTTTAATTATAGGAAACCGCTTAATTTAGAATATTGCGTTTTCAAATTTCACGATCATTTTGATTGTTTGTTAGGATTAGATAATTTAAAGAAACTTAATGCGATTATTGATTTAAATAATAATTTGCTTATGACTCCTTATAGTCAAATTTAAATGAATTACTTTGACATTAAAACTGGATCCACGAATTGTATAGTAGTGCATCCACGTTGTGAGCAAGCAATTAAATTAAATATTGAAAATGTAAAAAATGGTATTGTAATTATACCATATACACAAATTGGGAAATTGGAAATCCCGGAATGTTTAACAAAAGTTGAAAATAATATAGCTTTATGTACAATTTTAAACCCTTCAGAATCCAACTTTCAAGTAGATTTAAGCCCTTCTATTAGTGTTAAGACATTCGATGAATACGAACAAACCCTCAACCCAAATTTTAATAATATTTATTCTGAAAATGTTAAATTTGATGTTTCGAAAGTTAGAACTGAACATATGAATTTCGAAGAGAAACAATCTGTATTAACCCCTTACCGCATACTGGCCCATTTATGGCACAAAGCGTGTTTAGTCTATTTATAAATATGTCTGTGTTTATAAACACACTCTGTGACGCACAGATATTACTTTGATAAACTATGGCATGGTACAATAGCATTGTAGCGATATCTAGTGGATACATTCGAAAGTTACAATAAATTTTTTTAATGGCGCACAACAGCTGATGATCGTTTGAGAAATTGACAATTACAAGTTGTGTATTGTGAATATTATTGAAGTTTATTGTTTGAAAAAATATTGTAAGTTGAAAGTGTGGCTTTGGTGATAGATTCTTGAGGTGAGTTTGTGTTTTTTTATATATTAGATACTAGTTATTGCCAATATTTTCTCTGTGCCATATATGTCACAGTATGCAATTATGACATGAATATGACTGAACCAACACATTTTTTTCTATTTGGTTTTTAGGTACATAATGGACCCAAAATTATTTTATGGCGGATATAAGTCAACCGTTCGTGATATTCCAGATAATAGTGAGGATGACATGTCAGATTCTGATGATGAAACTTTTGGAGTAGTTCCTGATACTGAATCACATGACGACTATACTGAGGAAAATGAAAATACTACCGATATACCTATTCCTGAAATGAGTGATAGTGATAGTGAGGATGATATGCCTCTCAGTGAAAGACTAGAGAGACTAAAGGAAAAGAAAAAGAAAAAAAATTATTAGATTGGCATAATGAAGAACTAAAGTTTTCTGATGCAGACACTGCATTTTTAGGTAATTTGGACCTGCCTCCAGAAATAACTGAATTGGATTCTCCTATTCAATTTTTTGAGTTTTTTATAACAAATGAAATTTTAGACTACATAGTTGACCAGTCATGTGTATACTCCACCCAACAATGCCCAACAAAACCACTTGCTCTAACAGTGGAAGATTTAGAGCAGTTTATTGGTATCGTTATTTATATGTCTGTTGCACATTTACCAGCTACGAGGATGTATTGGAGTACAGCTTTGAAGCACACGTTAGCCGCAGATGTAATGTCATGTAATAAATTTGAAAAAATTAAGAGATTTTTACATTTCAATAACAATTACGATTTTATACCAGCTGGTAACAATGGACATGACAAATTGTTCAAAATAAGGCCCCTACTAAGTAAACTCCGTGAACGATTGTTGAAAGTTCCTAAAGAGGAATTTATGGCTGTAGATGAACAGATAATTCCAACAAAAGCAAGATCCAACATCAAACAATATAACCCGAAGAAACCCCATAAATGGGGTTATAAAGCTTTTGTGCTTAGTGGTATTAGTGGGTTCTCATATGACTATGAAATTTACGCTGGAGCACAAAGTAATATAGTAGAAAATAATTTTCCTGATTTAGGAGTTAGTTCGAATGTAGTTGTTCGGCTTACAAAGACTGTACCAAGGTATAAAAATTATAAAATATTTGCTGATAACTGGTTCAACAGTGTCCCGCTTATTACCTATCTCCATAAAGAAGGTTGCCTTCTTTTAGGAACAGTAAGAAAGGACCGAGTACCAAACTTGAAAATACCAAAGGAATCGGTGATGAAGAAAAGTGGTCGTGGTGCTATAATTGAAAAGGTTGCAGATGTAGATGGTGTTCCCATATCCGTCACTTGTTGGTATGATAACAAAGTTGTGACTATGATGTCGACTTATGTTGGTAGTACTCCTGTCAGTGAGGTGCAACGATTTAGCAAAAAAGATAAGACATATATAACTATACCACGTCTCAAGGCAGTTTCCATATATAACCAATATATGGGAGGAGTGGACCTTCTTGACTCAATGTTGGGTTATTATAGAATAAAACTACGATCAAAGAAGTGGTATATGCGAATATTTTTTCACCTAATCGATCTGGCATGTGTCAACGCTTGGATTCTTTGGAAGCGAACACATCCAAATGTCCCGTTGGCTTTGAAGGATTTTAAATTAGCTCTTGCTGAATGCCTAACTAAAGCAAATAAATCCCTTACTAAACCAAGAGGTCGACCAAAACTACCGATTGAAGGTGAGCTACAGGCAAAAAAGCATCGTGGTCCAACCACAGATTTCCCAATTCAGGAAGTTAGAACCGATAAGCTTGACCACTGGGGGCATTGGCAAAATCAGAGACAAAGGTGCAAATACCCTGGATGTACTGGAAAAAGTTTCATACAATGCGGGAAATGTCAAGCTTTTCTTTGTCTAAACAAAGACCGAAATTGTTTTTTTGCATTTCATAATGATTAGTAATTTACCATTTCTTAATCACATGTTGTGCCATAAATGGCACATACCCTTATTTCATATCCATATCTTTTCAAAATCAAAATAAATTTTTTTTTCAATTTTTCCTGTTTTATATATATTATTTCCGGTCCTTAATATTTTTTTCAAGCAAAAAAAAATCATGCGGTAAGGGGTTAAAATTAGTTCAAGAATATAGTGATATTTTTCATGTTGAAGGAAATCAGCTTACCTTCACAAGTAAAATAAAACATCATATTAAAACTTCTAATGAAATGCCTATTTATTCAAAATCATACAGATATCCTGAGATTCACCGAACGGAAATTTAAAAGAATGTTAAATGATAATATTATTAGACCATCTAGCTCTCCGTGGTCGAGCAATATCTGGATAGTTCCAAAGAAGATAGAAGCTTCTCAAATGCCAAAGTATCGACTCGTTGTCGACTATCGGAAACTGAATGAGATCACAATTGGAGATCGATATCCATAGCCAGATATTACAACGTTACTAGATAAGCTTGGACGTTGTAAATATTTTACAACATTAGATCTCGCTTCTGGTTTCCATCAGATCGAGATGGCTGAGGAGGATATTCCCAAAACAGCCTTTAATATTGAAAATGGGCACTATGAATATGTGCGCATGCCCATGGGTCTAAAAGGGGCTCCTGCAACCTTTCAAAGGGTCATGGAGAATATCCTAAGAGGTATACAGAACTAGAAATGTTTGGTGTACCTTGATATAATTGTGTTCAGTACCAGCTTACAAGAACACATCACAAATTTAAAAGAAGTATTCAATAGATTAAGAGATTCTAATTTTAAATTACAAATTGATAAATGCGAATTCTTGCGAAAGGAAGTTGCATATCTAGGCCATATTGTCACGCCAGAAGGTGTGAAGCCTAAACCCAGATAAAATTTTAGCAATTCAAAAATTTTCGATACCAAAAAATTCAAAACAATTGAAAGGATTCCTAGGATATTACCGAAAATTTATAAAAGATTCTCAAAATTAACTAAACCATTAACTATTAGATTGAAAAAAAGATGCAATTATAGGAAGTAATTGCACAAGTGCATCAAAAATACCGATAATTTTGCATGACAACGTGTTGTCTAAAAACTGCATGAGTTCATTTTCATATTTTGGAGAAAGAGCCCGACACCGAAGGTGGAGGGGTCTTTTAACAAAATATGAAAATGACCGAATGCAGTTTTTCCAAGACAACACGCTCGAATGCAAAATTATCTGGTTATTTTGATACACGAGTTTAATTCGGGGGAATGTTTCCCGAATACAAATATTGTAATAAACCGTCGCACACGTATTGTCTGTTGTATTTAGTGTTATTTGGTTCGCTTTCCATCACTTTATATTCTATAATTCCCAATGAATCACCACATCCGAAACGAGACAATTTTAAAAATATTTTTTGACTTTACTTGTCAAACTGATTTTATTTTTAATTATCATGGATTCACAATGGGATTACCGTGGATACGTAAACAATGCAATTATCGCAGTGCTCTTTCGGTTTCTGCAGTACAGTTACCGCTGTAATCAATAGATAATCGCACTCCTCTTATGGGATTTTTTACACAGGGAAATATTCAATGTAAATGATTCAGATTATGTCGAATGTTTTGGAATGTGTAAAAATCTGTTGATAAATGAACCAATACTTCAATATCCAGATTTTACAAAACCCTTTAACCTTACCACAGACGCCAGCAATTATACTTTAGGTGCTGTTTTAAGTCAAGGCTAAATAGGCTCTGATTTACCTGTGGCTTACGCCAGCAGAACCTTAAATGATTCAGAATGCAACTATTCTGTAATTGAGAAAGAACTTTTTGCCATAGTTTGGGCAGCGAAATACTTCCGCCCGTATCTTTTTGGCAGAAAATTTACAATAGTTTTCGACCATAAACCACTTCAATGGTTATTCTCACTTAAAGATCCAAGGTCAAAGCTTGTCAGATGGCGCTTGAATATGATTATGATATCGTATACAAAAAAGGTGCTTTAAATACCAATAGTGATTGTTTGTCCCTATTTCAAATAAATATTAATAAAACTGAATTACAAGAACCCCATTGTTCTAAAAATGTATTAGTTTATATGGACAAATTTAATAAAAAAACTCTCTCCCGATGATAATAGATCTCTAATAGTTGAAACGGATAATGAAAGTAACAATAATGAGGATGATGACGAAGACATCACAGTTCATACAAATGAAGAAAATCCTGTAATCGGTATACCAATTTCAGATTCAGCGATAAATATTGGTAAAAATCAATTAATATTTACAGAAGTAAATTTCGAACCAGCCATACCCACTATTATAAAACTGTATGAAAATAAACAAAGAATTATTGTACAATTATCTAAAAATAATTTTGAGCAAGATGTGATTAATTTAGTGAAAGAATACATAGTACCTAAAACTAAATATTTTATTTATTTCGAGGACCCAATTTATGAAAAATTCAGTGTCATTCTACAAAATCACTTTCAAGATTCTCAAATTGACTTTGTTAAATGTAATAAGAAATTAATAGACGTTCCTTTAAATGAAGTTAAAGAAGTAATTCAAAATTACCACGAGGGTAAGACTAATCATAGAGGTCTAGATGAAACTGAAAATCAATTAAAAGCTTTGTATTATTGGCCTAATCAAAGAGCATCTATACAAACTTATATAAACGAATGTGAAGTTTGCCAGTTAAGCAAATATAATAGAAAACCAATAAAACAATTTTTAAATGTTACTCCAACAGCTACTAAACATTTCCAAATTTTGCATTTAGACATGAGAACCTTAGAAAATAGTAAATTTCTTACGATAATAGATTCATTTTCTAAATATGGTCAAATAAATGAATTAAAATCTAGACAAGGAATAGAAGTAGCTCATAGTCTAATTAAATATTTTACACACCTTTGTATACCAGAACAAATAATTTCGGATAATGGAACTGAGTTAAAAAATTCTGTTGTTAAGGAATTATTAGAAACGCATAAAATTAAAATTCATTTCATAAGTTCTCAACATCCAGAATCGAATGGAATTGCCGAAAGATTCCACTCTATGATTATTGAACATATCAGACTTTTGAATAATCAAAAAGATTTTAAAAATGAGACTATTGAAAATAAAATACTTTATGCATTATTAGCCTATAATAATAGCATTCATTCTGCAGACATTTTCTAATAACAGTAAGAATAATCAGAATGATGGAATACTTGTTTTTATTAGAGATCATATATTAACTTCAATATAGAGAATATCATTCTGCCACAAAGTAACGTCACCATTACTAACATAACCTTTAAAGTATACAATGTGGATTATTCAGTTTTGACATGTTATAGGGCTCCATCTATTAATGATAACTTATTTCTGTCGGATCTGGAATCTTTTCTATTTAATTTGTATAAGAAAAATATAGATATTTTTTTGGGTGACATAAATTTTAATATACTCAATACAACTAAACCCACTACAAATAGCTATATATCTATGTAATTTTTTGGTTTTGAATCTTACATTAACTCATATACCAGAGTGACTTCAGAAAGCAGAACTTGTATTGATCACATGTTTATAAGAAAAAACATAGAAAGGAATAAGCTTGTTTATGATTCATTCGTTATAGATACTGATGTCACTGATCACTTCCCAATATATGTAAATATTAGTTTTGCCCAAAACATTATTACTTCAAAGAAAAGCATAGAAGAGAAAACTGTTAGGACGCTTGATGAAATTAAATTTGAAAACAAATTAAGTACAATAAAATGGAATAATGTGATTTCTGAAACCGATCCAGATCTGGCTTATCAAAAATGTATAGATACTTTTACAAACACATATAAAGAATGTCACAATACAAAAACATTATCTATTCCAGTACATAAAAAACTTAAGCCGTGGATCACTAATGGCATCATTCAATCGGTAAAACATAGACAAATTGAAAAAGTTAGTAGTTAATAATAAAAATGATAATGATTTACTTCGGAAATACAGAAATTATAGAAACAATCTTAACAAGATTATGCAAATTACAAAACATGACTATTATATAAAAAACTTATCAATGATAATGCTAACGATATGAAAAAATTCTATAAAATAATATCTGATGCAACAAATGAAAATAAAACTAATAATGATGTCAATATACTCAATCAAAAAACAAGCCATTCAATAATGATAAGGAAATGGCTAATTTTTGCAACAACTACTTTATTAACATAGGACTGAATATGGCCTAAAAAATAAAACAAGCGACTTCAGGCATCATTATGAATTATCCAAATCTAATAAATTCCATGGCTTTAAAGCCTGTCACTAACACATAAATTATTATGCATATTAATAGTTTAAAGAATAATAGTGTTCAAGGTATAGATGGTATTCCATCACGGATAATAAAGAAATATCACAAATACCTGTTAGACCCTTTAGTTCGTATTATAAATAACATTTTTTTAAACGGTAAGGTCCCAATGTCTTTCAAAATATCTACCGTTACACCTATTTTCAAAAAAGGTAGCAAAACTGATATTGCCAATTATCGACCCATAAGTGTTATTTCTAACTTTGCAAAAATTTTTGAAAAAAGTATAAAAAGTCGATTATTTGATTATCTAACCTTCAATAATATATTAAATAACAATCAGTTTGGTTTCATGAAAGGGGTCAGTACAGCTGATGCTATGTACGAACTAATCAATAATGTAAAAAATGGACTTGACCATAATGAAAAACTGATTGCAGTTTTTCTGGACCTTGCAAGGGCGTTCGACACAGTACCTCATCGGCAGCTCATTGATGTCCTTGAGCACTATGGTATCAGAGGTGTTGTGCTGGATGTTTTTGAAAATTACCTGGGACAAAGAAATCAAATGGTGAAAATCAGAAAAGAGTATAGTGACCCTTTGAACATTAAAATTGGAATACCGCAGGTTACAGTCCTTGGTCCATTACTTTTTATTATATATATTAACTCCCTACTGAAATTGGAAATAAGTGGCGTCTCCATTTCGTATGCAGATGATACAGTCTTACTGTTTAAAGCAATGAACTGGCAAACTGTTGCAGATACAGTTATTGGGGGTTTTCAAAAAGGTCAAATATTGGCTTGAGTGTGGCAAAGTAACTTTAAACACTGATAAAACAGTCTACTTAGCATTTTCACTGAATGATGCAAACAGACCAAATTTTAATTGTATCAAAATGAATGACTCTGATATTATTTGGGAAACTAACACCATAAAATACCTGGGCATTAAAATTGACAAAAATTTGAAGTGTACTGAACATATTCAAGATTTAACGAATAAAATTAGGCGTTTGATACATAAATTTTATATAATTCGCAGAATTTTACCTCAAAAACTGCTTCTGCAAGTTGATAAGTCTTTAGTGGAGTCACTCTTGAGATATGGTAACATTGTATGGGGAGGGCTATATAACAATGCACTAAAACAATTAAATGTCATACAGAATTATATTCTGCGTATAATCTTCTTTAAAGGTAGGCTCTATTCAACCAGTCTATTATATAATGAAAATATCTTGAATGTTCGATGATTATATTACGTAAGTAACTGTATATTTTGTTTAAATTAAAAACAAAAAATTTCTTAAATCATCAATACCAAACAAGACATAATACAAGTGATATGATCTTCGTACCATTTAGAAGATATGATGCCAACCAAAGGTTTGCTACCGTTTTGGCACCAAAAATTTTCAATTATTTACCAAACACAATAAAAACAACAACCAAATATAAGACATTTGTCAGTCTGTGTAAGAAATACATATATGAAAATAGAGAGAACCTAGATGGACTGTTGTAGTATATGGTAGTGAATGATATTATTTCTTTTTTTTTACAATTCGGATATTATTTATTGTAAGGCAATTTGATGGTTATATTTCGTTTGCACATACAAGTGTTAAGTCACTTAGGTGCATTATACACAACTGGTGTTATAGTGTGAATTGCACAGCTTTGTACTTTTTATACCATTTATAAGTATTATTACTATTGTTATTGGAAATTAAGTATATTGTATTTTCTATAGCACAATAAATAAATTTCATAAGTTCTCAACATCCAGAATCGAATGGAATTGCCGAAAGATTCCACTCTACGATTATTGAACATCAGACTTTTGAATAATCAAAAAGATTTTAAATATGAGACTATTGAAAATAAAATACTTTATGCATTATTAGCCTATAATAATAGCGTTCATTCTGCAACAAAATTGAAACCTAACGAAATAATTACCGGACACATAGATAGTAATACACCCTTCAATATAGAATTAGATCAACAAGTAGTTAATAATTATATACAAAATCATAAAGATAAAATGAAAGTTTTATACTCGAATTTAAATCAGAAATTACAGTAAAACAAATCAAAAGTAATCTCTAAAGCCAATAAAAGCCGTGAAGAATTACCAGATACAATACCCACTAAAGTGTATGTACGTAATAAACAGGCACAAGGTAAAACCAAAAATAAATTAAAAGTGAAGAAATTAAAAGCAAAAATATCCGACTAAAAACAGCAAAAATCGCTGCTAGACACAAAAATACTTCAGAAAATATTCATCTTTCAAACATTAAACGTCCTAAAAAGACTCCAATAAATTCATTTCAGGTTCGTCACCGTCGGAGACGCAACAGTCAAAATAAAAGATGATACCCATAACTTGGGAATACTTCCCATAAATCTTGGATATGCCAAGCTGCACAAATCCAGTCATATGTTTGTTCATTTTTATAATTTAGGTCCACTACTAGTAGAATATAATAAGTTAAGTATACAATATAATCAAGTTAAATATAATATGTCTAATAATACATTTTTTCTAACTGAAACAGAAAATATTGTAAATATAATAGAGTACACTAGGAATAGTATAGAAGAAAAATTTGATAACATTAATATTCATTCAACCTTAGATAGACCAAAGAGGGGGTTAATTAACTGTCTTGGGGCAATAGTAAAAACAATTATGGGAAATTTGGACTCTGAAGATGGAGAAAGAATTAATTCAATTATGGAAAATTTAAAACAAAATCAAGAAAACTTGCAAACTCAAATTAAAATGCAATATTCTGTTAGTCACCAAATAATTGATAATTTTAATAAGACAATTCAGGACATCCAGTATAATGAAAAAATATTAAAAACGACAATCCCATTCATGTATAATAATTCCCATTTGTGAATACAAAAATCGTAGTTTGCTGTCGGCTAAATAGGAAGGAAGAGAGTTTGCAAGTGGATAAAAATATCGGATAAATTACGTTACCGTAGCAACCCTAGCATTTAGGTACTGTCTGTTTACCAAGCAATACACGTCAATTTGACAATTATAAATGTCAAAAACAGAATGAATTAAACAGCATATAACAATTCCAAAAAGTATGTCGAGATTTGGAAATATTTGCAAGGCAGAAATAGTAAGGGAGATTGAATAATCAACTCCAGAAAATACCAAGAAAACTCATTCCTCCATATGGAATCAATTTAGTGCATTTTGTAAACAACGAAACTTCAATTTGGAAACCGAACAGTTAGTGGAAGATGTGGCAGAAATATTGATGGACTGGGGCTTCAATATGAAGAAAAAGAATAAAGAAGATTATAAAGAATATGTGGTGAAAACTTGTTATCAAATTCAATGTAATTTTAGACGTTTTGGGAGTTTTAGAAACGGTAAAAAATTCATTAACTTCCTGTAAACTTAGAACATTACATCCTAGTATAATAAAATCCCACGACTTATTTGCAGAGTTGCAAAAAGTGCATTATTACTATCAGACGGAACTACCTTTCGAATTAAAACATAAAAATATTTTAGAATTTGAAACCGTCATAGATGTAGTTTGTAAAGTAGAAAATAATCAAATACAATATTTTTTATCAATACCAAGTATTCCGGAGATAAATCAATTTTTGGCAATATTTCCACTAGAATAAAAGTTAATCATAATATGTAAGCAAGAAACTGAAGTGAAAACTCTTAAAGGCATTTATTTAATTGAAAATTCAGCATGTAAAATTATATTTAGAGTTAATATTTCAACAAAAAACTTTTAGACAACATTTTGTAATAAATGAATTAAATTTGAAATTAAATCAATTACACGTTTCTCCAATGAAGATTGATTTAAAAAGTTTAAAAATAAAGGATATTCCAAATCAACTGGTAACACCAATATTCACAGAAAACCATAATTTTCACATTCCCAGTATTTGGACTATTCTTCTTTATACAGCATTGAAAGTGGCCTTCCTGTGGATCATGTATAAGAGGAAACATTCAGGAAGGGCAAGTAAGAGTCATCAGGAGTCAACGGAAGATGGGATCCAGCTTCCAGGAGAAGCTTCCTTCTAAAGGGGGAGGTGTCACTTAGGCAATTGCTCTTAGGTGGACAGTATATTGTGCTGATTAAGTACTTATTTTATTGTAGAATTGCTTAGTTTGTGTTTTTTACAAGGTTATTTAAATTCATGTTTGTAATAAAAATATTAGTCTTGTATTTGAAATTGTTGTGATAGTTTTGTGTTAGAAATAAAGTTAGTTTTTAAAAACACGGTTTCAGTTAATTAAAAATTAAGTTTGTATATATATATATATATATATATATATATATATATATGTGTTCATTTTAAAACTTACCACCCCTGTAACTCAAAAACCCCAATACATTGCAATATTCGCCGGGATTGGTCAATTTTTGTTTTTCGGGGGAACTTTTTTGACGGTCAAGTGGTTTTAATATTTTTATCCCTGTAACCCCTAGCAATTCCAACTTTAAAGTCTCAAATACAAATACCCCACTTGTTATACATAGTTTAAAAGCCCCTTTCATTGTCAATACAGCGAAGCATTCGTTTTAAAAATTGGGTGAGATTTGATAAAATTATGGGTCAAAAACCACTCAGTTGAAAAAAATTATTTATTTTCTCATTAGCTCAAAATTTCATTTTATCAATTGTTCAAAATGTTCACCATTTCTTTCTAAACAATAAAAAAGACCGTGAAAAGTTTCTAGCCTGATAGTCCTACACGCAGCTGTTATACAAATTTTAAATCGTCAATGTTTAGTGGTTCAGTTTTGTAAACTACTGATTTGAGGTAACCCCATAGAAAAAAGTCATTTGGACTGAGATCACAGGATCTTGGTGGCCATTCTACTGGCCCTCTTCTTCCTATCCAGCTACCAGGGAATGTGATATTCAACCAAGCACGTACTGGTCTAGCATAGTGCGCAGGTGCACCATCTTGTTGAAAGTGTATTTGGTCTTCTTGGAGTAAAAGATTTCCGTGCTGATCTATTTGATTTTCTAATGATTCAATGATCAATATGTCAACTGTGTTCCGAAGCATATCTAAATACAGCTCCCGGTAAGAGAACCATTTATAAATAAGGGACCTATTATGGTGTTGCCTAAAATCCCCACCCAAACATTTATTGTTTGGGGGTACTGCGTATGACCTTCCCGGAATAGATGGGGATTTTCATCTGATATTTTTTAGTATATTGGGTGAATTTTCAATTCGTTCCGTCACTATTTCACAAAATTGCACTCTTCGATCCAGGTCATCTTCGTACAGTTCTTGAAGTATTTGCAATTTATAGGGATGGAACTTATTTACTTTTGTTACCTTATGTATTGAGCGTATTGATATTCCAGTTTCTTGTGAAACTTTCCTAATAGAAGTAGTTGGATCTACCGCAAAATGACCCAACACTTCAATATGAGCAGCTTCATTCAACACTCTAGACGTATTTCATTTCGCATTGCATATTGATCCGGATTGTTTGAACTTTTGCACAAGTTGTAGCACAGAAACATGCGAAACATTTTTATCCGGATGCCTGTTGTTAAATATTTGCGCTGTTTGTGGCGCACATTCATTACTAGCACCATAAATGAAAATCTTCAATAATAGCACAAGAGTAAATTTTGGTTTTACAACGTTCAAACTATAACAAACAATAAGTTATACACTCTGTGGTTCTCAACAAAGTAGTCTTTGCCTCAGTTGGCATTCAAAAAATGATTTTTCTACAACCACTAATGTTTACTGTTTTTCTTTGAATGCTACTTTTGAATTTTTTTATTTAAACGATACAATAACTATTAAAGAAAATAAATAATTTTTTTTCAACTGAGTGGTTTTTGATCCATAATTTTATCAAATCTCGCCCAATTTTTAAAATGAATGCTTCGCTGTATTGACAATGCAAGGGGCTTTTAAACTATGTATAACAAGTGGGGTATTTGTATTTGAGATTTTAAAGTTGGGGTTGCTAGGGGTTACAGGGATGAAAATATTAAAACCACTTAACCGTCAAAAAAGTTCCCCTGAAAAACAAAAATTTACCTGTCCTGGACAATATTGCCATGTATTGGGGTTTTTGAGTTACAGGGGTGGTAAGTTTTAAAATGAACACAGTGTATATGCATATATATAAGAAACACTTCTATTATTCCACTTTTTTCAACAAAAACGGACAGTTTTTTGTAAGTACATACCCAATTTTTAAACTTAAATGAATTAGTCAATTGCATTGTTTAATTAAGGCAAAAGTGACAGCACCTCAAAATTCGTATGGTTTTTAATTGCTTCATATTGTAAAGACAAAGTGCTTAAAAATTTACTGTACAAGATTGTTAAGAGCAAAGGTTGTCATGGAACGTCGGCATTTAACATGTGTTCAAATAGTAACTACTGTGAATTTGATTGAGGGTGGTCTTTCACAAGCTGATGTGGTGTACGTCACTGACTTTTCTCGGATCGTGATTTCGCGTTTGTGGCATTGATATGAGCAATTTGATGATGTCTCTGAAAGACATGGAGGTCGTCAAAGTGCAACTACACCGCGACAGTATCAATATGTGATAGGATTAGTTTTGTCTCTACCTGATTCAAGAAGAGTGAGAGTATAGAGAGGGCTGGTCGACAAGTGAGACTCAGACATGTTCGTCCATATGGTAATTCACAAATAATGATGTGGGCTCCATCTTAGATCCTGTTGTCCTACCATTTGCCACTGCTGCAGCCCCTGATTTTCGTTCCTTGCAGGATAATGCAAAACCATACAACAGTAAGAGATTGGTTGGTAATGAAGATATTGCCCTTCTACCATAACCAGCATAGTCGCCAGACCTTAATCCCATCTACCATGTATGGGATATGCTTCAGAGACGGACCTCTCATCATCTGCATAATGTTCATACACGCCAACGTCTTCAAGATCTTACACAAGAATGGATCGTATTACCTCAAAACAAAATTGATAATTTGATTTTAAGTACACCAAGATGGTGTTAAGCTGTAATTAAACCTGGTGGAGGAAATCCTGGATAATTAGAAACTTTTTTGTTAGATTTTCATGTTTTACATTGATTATTATGATAAGAATTTGATTATTTTTTCATCAAAGACACTAATGCATAATAATGGTGTCGGTATTTAAAATTCAATTGTTGTTTCAATGTTTATTCGAGGAAAAAAATGTGTGTTCCTTAGACATTATATATATTTCAAGTATAATATTACTTATGTTTGATTATTGTTCAGTATATTATCAAATCTGCTAATTACAGTAGACGATCATGATTTTTTTATAAATTTAGAGTACTTTATTATATAGTAAAACACTGCTCTTATACCTCACAGATTTGCGCCTTAGATGATAAATCGTCCCGATTTATGTTTTTGATCCAAGCTTCTCTCCTTTCTGTATTTCGATCTCCTTGAGGAAGCATGAAAAGCCTTATTCCTTTTTCGGTTCTGTTACTGCAATAAGGGACACAGCAGGCAGGCATGTTTAGTAAATTAAAACACTTTTCAAAAAAAAATATATGAATAAATATTAATCATTGATAACCTTTATATACCACAAACTCATTTACAAACAATAATGGCGGTAGATAATAAGCACAGAACACAGAGCAAGACTGCTTAGGCTGTGTCGTCACACGGGTGGCCGGAGCATATGAACCTTACTACACATTGGGTGCGTTCCACTTAAAGCCCACAACGCCCACGACCGCGACCGCTGAAATACCCGTTCCACTTACGTAAAAAGGCCACGGTCGTTGTGGGCGAAAGTTATAAGTGGAATGCACATTTGAGCGTGGTTGGCATAGACAAATAATAATATACAGAGACAATATATTTCTCTATGGTGGTTGGTGAAAACCTGCTGTTTCAGTGAATAATAATAAAAAAAAATTTTGGTGTAGTGTGGACTAAATATTTCGTATAGACTATATACTTGGGTAAAATTTAATTAATTATGAATTCCCATAAATGTATAGTGACATTTTTAACAAAACGAATGAGAGACTCTGCATATATCAACTCTGATAGTTCATCAAGCTCTGATGACATGTGGGTAGCTGCAACATCAGTTTCAGGATTATATAACATAATTTGTTTGGTCGCCATATTTCAAATCACCACGTGTTAATAAAAGCACACTGAGACCATATATTATGACTGAGACCCACTAATATTTACGGGCGAAACGCGGTCGCGAACAGTGACGTCATCTATGACGTCGAACGACCGCTTGCGACGATCACGGCCTAAAGTGGAAGGGTAAAGTGGGCGATGCGATCGTTGTGGGCTTTAAGTGGAATGCACCCAAAGGGTACGTCGTAAATTAAAAATTAGAGCGTTCCACTTAAAGCCCACAACGATCGCAACACCCACTTTATCGTTCCACTTAAGGCCCGTGGTCGTCGTAAGCGGTCGTTCAACGTCATAGATGACGTCACTGTTTGCGACCGCGTCTTGCCCACTTCGCCCATACATATAGGGCATTCCAACGACCTGTCAAAATAAATTCAAAATGGCGTCCGTGGGCAAGCAAAGTTATAACCTCGTAAGAGACTGTAGGATTTAAACGTTTTTAAAGTGCATTGCGTGATTGTTTTGTGACTAAACTCTAGTTATTTTTTCATTTTATTGACTTTATAAGTGTTATTTTTAATTGAAAATGCCACATAAGTGTATTGTAGTTGATTGTGGAAGTCCTTCCAACAGGAATGATGTGAGGTTCTTTTCAGTGCCGACCATTTTAAACTGTAGATTTGTTACTGACAAAAACGAATTATCTAAAAAACGAAGAAAACTCTGGTTAGTAGCCATGATACTATAACTGAGTTATAGTATCATGGTTAGTAGCAATTAAGCGAGACGATCTCACGGACTCTAAACTAAAGAACCAGAGGGTATGCAGTAGGCATTTTATTACAGGTAAGCCTTCAAATAAGCCCCATTCTTGAGAATTTTTCATGCTAAACGTTAATTAAAGAAGTTTGTATCATGTGGCGATTGCATTATAGATGATATTTCATTATTTTTCTAGTAACTTTAGGCAAACCTGCTGCTTCAGAGGACCAAAATCATCCCGACTAGATTCCATCTCAAAATATGGGACACAAATCCCAAAAAGTTCAAAGAAAAGCTGACGATGTGGAAAGATTAGAGAGATTGTACAAAAGAAGACTTCAAGATAGTGAGGTAAGAGATAAAAAGACACCATTAGATTTTGCAATTTAATATGAAGAGTAGAAATAAAAACAAAATATAATTGAGTTTATGGTTTCGACTCTTACTTTGTGGAACTGTTTCTAAATTATTCCACTGTATAATGAGAAAATAATAATTTTTTTAAGAAATGTGCATTTGTTTCAGTAAATGATTATTATTGTCAGAATAACAGTAGTTACATTTAATGTGATGTCTATCTGATGTTTAATAATTATTGAATAGAAAAAAGAATTGACATTACAAATATTAAACCTTTATTATTAGCCCTATGGGGATATCCTGGATATCTTTTTCCCTTTTAAGATAAGTATAACTGTGCAATGATATAAGAAACCATGGAAAGCTATATCTGGAGATCTTTACAATTATTACTTAAGAAGACAGTTTAATAGTGGAGAACTCCCTAGATTCAGCTGTTCATTGACGATTTCATATTGTGGGTCTCTTCAGTGTCTTCTAATTTCTAACTCTTCAAAGAAATTCAGTTCTTGTTCATTATCACAAATATGTAGTACTTCTAGCTCTGTAATAGGTGTTAATGAATGTTTGGTGTCAAGTAGATATTTGGTGTAATGTATTTTTCTGCTTGTTTTCATCTGTATTGTTGAAATTCAATACAGTGAATACTTGGAAGCATACAGATTAAAACAAACACAAAAATCACATTATGCAAAACATCTACTTGACACCAAACATTTATTAACTCCTAATACAGAACTAGAAGTACTATATATTTGTGAAAAGAAACAAGAACTGGATTTCCTTGAAGAATTAGAAATTAGAAGACACTTAAGAGACCCACAATTTTAAGTCATCAATGAACATCTGAATCTAGGGAGTTCTCCACTATTAAACTGTCTTCTTAAGTAATAATCAGCAGATAGAGTTTTCCTTGGTTTCCTATATTATTGCACAGTTATACTGACCGTAAATGGGAAGAGATATACATGATATTCCCATAGGGCTAATAATATTTAAGCTTTAATATTTGTGATGTCAAGTCAATTCTTTTTTCTATTCATATATATATATATATATATATATATATATATATATATGCAAGTCACAAGAAAGGTCACTTCTTGGTCTACCAAACATAATTTTTAAACATCACAATAACTTCTGTCATTCTGATGATGATAAAATCAGTTATTGAAACATTTGTCAGTATCTTAGAATTTTTATTACCTCCTCATTATACAGTGGAATTATTTAGAAACAGTTAATTTCACTTACAACAGTAAAAAATATGTAATTTATTTTTAATATTAGCATACTAATGTAAACAGCGGGATAATGAAGACAAAACAAATATAAACTTTCTGTTGAAGACTAGAGACCAAGACGAGTTAGAGACTGGAACTGCATCTCAAACAGACCTAACCATGGATGAGCTCTGTTTAAAATTTGAGCAACTCAACTCAACTTTTATTATTAACTTTTGTTTTTCTTAATTTTATTTTAGGGTTTCTCAAGTAGCAACTTTTGTTAGTATTCCATGTTGTTTTTAACTAACGTTTTTATCTAACTATTAAATTGTTATATATTTCATGAAAATCTAATGTGCATCTTATAAATGAAAATCGAATTGTACTCCAAATTTATGGAAATAAAACATGTTTTTAATTGATATCAAATATTGTTTCAATCTTCTGATACATCCTAAAAATTAATCTAAACACACTATTAAAAAAATATTTATTTTTGAATAGTTTCAAGATACAAGGTATTAATTACAATTTATGAAAAAACTATATCAATATTTATACCAGACAAAAAAATGTACCGAGTGTTTATTAATTGAGTTCCAATACTTGATGGTGTGAGTCCATAATATGTCATAAACCTCTTAATGTGCAATGTGCTGTGCAAACACTTCCATCTTCGGTCACAATACACCAAATGTCAAGAGGTTTTCCAGGTCCTCTTAGAGAATGTTGTACCTAAAAACAAAATAAAAATATGTAATCTTATTTACAAATAGGTATACTTTGTATTGAAATTTTTAATTTTTGAGAAAAAAATGTTTTTCTTATTTCAACAAGTCATAATCAGTTATTAAGACCCATTAAGTATACTGGGTATTTAATTCTTTTGTTAATATCAAATATTTTACTATTAAATTACTTTCTTTTTTGGTTCTAGCAGAGCTTAAAACTCTAATTTAAAAAAGAATGATTCATTAAAGATGTGAATGTAAAAAATAATAAAAACTATTTAAAAAAACTTACTTTTCCAACTAAAAACAAAGCCCGAATCAAAATATTTATAAGAATCTAAGCTTTTGTAGGCCTTCATTTGCTCTTTGCTGTAAAAACTGTGGGTCAAAACTAAATATGCAGCTATATCCATGTATGTGATTGGCGGAACTGCTTGCATCGAAAAGTTTCTATCATGCACATTTAGGCTATGGTCCGAAAGTAACTGATTTGCGGTTTACCATCCCGAAGGTAACCAACAATTAGTGGTTGCTGAAAATCTGGTTTGTTTTGGAACACGGTTTCCTGAAATATGGTTAATGAACTGTCAAACTAGTAACGAGTCTTAGGAGCCCGGTTACTTCTGGTTTCGACTGTCATCTGTCATGCAATGCTTATTATTTTTTGTTGATTAATGATTGTTGGACCATCGAAGATAAAAACAAAACTGAGATATATGAATAAAAGTTTAATATATTCGTCGTTCTGCGTTTGCTTGTATTAGTTACCTGTTTTTTATTTTTAATTGCTGCTAAATATTATGGTAAATATATTTGCTTGCATTTCATTTTTGTACAAATAATAGTAATTAATACATTTTTTTGGAGGAAGTGAACATTCCAAATGATTTTCAGGTCTCATGTAGCTATTGCATCCAATACTTTTTGTTAATTTGTATTAATTTTTTCATTTAATTAAGAAATAAAACAAAATAAGTATTACAATAATATTTATTCTCCTAACTTGTCACATAGATTCTGACTTTTCATAGAACCTAGCCTTTGTAAATTTCTGTCAAATTCTTGTGAGGTCCTAAATGTTCATGGTCTTCATTTTCTTCAATAACTTCAAAATCTATTATATCATCTAAATCGGTCCTTTAATAAAGCATAAACTCTTTCTATGGTACATTTTGCTCTTGACAGGAGGTAATTAAAATGTTTTTGGGCATTTGTTAATTGGCCGTTGTCTTTAAATGGAACCATTAAAGATGAATGCAACGATATGCTTTATCACCGACAAGATGGCTATCATTTTGAAATTTCTCTGTCTGTTAAAAAAATAAAAAGCTCACTTCTCTTCAACACATTAGCATCATGGGTTGCACCAACCTCTCCCACATAACAATGTGTAAAAAGCAATCTGTGGTCACATACACCCTGTAAAATAGATACAAAATAATTAAATACAAAGACAATATAGATATAAAATACATACTTGTAGAATTAATGCTGGAAAGTTTTTTCTGCAAATATATGATAGCCTATTTTCTTTATGTATTGGTATTTGAATATAACACCCATCCAAAGCACCAAGTGTATTTGGAAAACACATTTCATTGAAGGCAATTTTAACAGATTCTAAGTAATCCTCAATAGGCTATCTGATGATTGACTCAGAAATGCTCAAAATTACATCCGTCACTCTTCTATCTGTTCTCAGCGCTGTTGCTTTCCCAAGTTGCTTTCCCAATGCACCCTTTTGTGAATTTGATTACTTTCATTAACTTGCTTGTACGTCTGTAGGTTTTGATATTATTTTATTGTAATTTTTTGGTACATTATACCAAATGGTCGTTGATAAAATTCCTTCAGCTTTGTGTTCCTCTTTTATTGAACCTACCCAATTATGTAATTCAATTTATATAATACTGAAAAAAATGCATACCTATAACAGTCAGGTGTGGCAAAGTACCATATAGTAAAAAGCAACTGATTTTTTGCAAAAACAGGATTTCTTCCCATGTTATTATCAGGAACCAATTTGTCCCTAACTATAGACAGAATATAGTCAAAAGTTTGTCTAGACATTCGAAAATTCTCTCTAAATTCTCCATCAGTATACAATTCCACTACTCTGGTGACAAAATTCTGAATTCTTGGCCTAAAAAGTAAAGAAAAAAAGTAATTATTGAATTAATAAATTATGCTAGATAGCTAGCTGCTTACCTTGTTTACCCCCTTGCAACCCTGTAGTCATCATCTGAAGACTCTTCATCAGAACTTGACAAAAGAAGATGGTAAAACACAAAAGCCATGCTTAAAAATAACTGAAAATTTCCAAAATCTGTTTTTTGGAGTAACAAACAACAAAATCCGCGGCAGTTTTGAGAATATATTTGAGGTTATATTTTCGTTTCGTACTTTTACCGGTTTTATGTCCCGAATACAACTAGATTTTTCAGTTTCATGCTGTCAACCAAAGCAGTTAACCGTGGTTATGGTTAGTTACTTTCGGACCATAGCCTTATTGTAAAAGGGTCAAATTTATTTACAAGCTTTCATTTTAGAAAATATCTTTTGAAGAAATAAGGATGAGAAATGTAAACAAATAGTAACTGGACATTTTTAGACATACCTCTGTCAACCACATCTCGATTTTTCTGCATTAATGTCTATAAATATTCACTCTGCATCTCCAAAAGTATTTGGTAATAAAATATAGTGTAAGGAACCCGGAAACATTTTAAATAAACGCAAAAACTTCCACAAACTTAATGCACATCTTGAGCTTGTTTGCCCCCCGGACGCCATATTGGATCACGTGGTTTGGAGAGCCCTATTGGTGGGTCTAACTGGGATTTCATCAAAACTTGGCGGCAATTCAAACATGGCGTTTTGTCAAAAACGCAACCATAAATTCACGGGAATCCATGATGAATTAAATTTTACCCCGGCCTATGCGAAATATTTACACCAAACTGCACCAAAAATAATTCTATTTATTATTATTCACACAAACTGCACGTCTTCACCAAGCCGCCATATTGTGAACCTACCCCGCTCAAATGTGCTTTCCACTTATAACGTTCGCCTACAACGACCGTGTTTTTTTACGTAAGTGGATCGGGTATTTCAGCGGTCGCGGTTGTGAGGCTTAAGTGGAACGTACCCTAATAGCGTTTTCCATTTACCTGCACTCTAGAAGTTAAGTTTGCCCTGAAATGACGTCACAAAAATCAGCGAAGGCATGCTAGTTCATTTGTTTGCACTGAAAAGTGCATTTTAAATCGATCACCTGTTCAACTATCTTCTGTTTAACGTACGTCTTGACGAGTTGCATTTCAAATTTTCAAAATCCAAAGTTTAGGGTACCTCAATATTTTATTCATGCAGACAAGATTTACTACGAACGTTATTTTATGTGTAACACATACATTTTTTATACATATTATTATTAATACACATTAAGTTCATAGATAAAATTGTATTCCCGATTTTTTTCTACGTTCGTGTACTATCTAACAATCACCTCTCCAAATTTCAGATCGATATTTCAAATATATGTATATATATATATATATATATATATATATATATATATATATATATATATATATATATATATATATTATAACGTATATGTAAGGTAGAAACATTATTATGAGACAGAATAATTAGAAATTGCTAAACAACAAAACAGTAGACTATATTTTACTAGGAAGATAAGAATGAGATATTAAAATTGCTCATATTTATTAAATAATTGTAAGTATCTTCACTCAATTTGCTAATACAGCTTTCATATAATTAATAATTCAAGGAAACTACAACTTGCAAAGAATTAAACAAAAAGAAACTTTACCTTAAATCATAAATCCGAAACCATAGAATTAAAATCATCCATTTGTATCAAATACTTTATAAGAATATAACATTTAACACATAATCTGAAAAAGAAATAAGAATTAATAAACATTCAAACACTATTGTTCAATATTATAACACAATGTTTACAAAGAGATATGATTAGAATATTTGACGCTGTAATGTCAATATGTTTCAATGACAAACGCTGACATTAGAGTAATTTCATAGAACTAATAAGTTTAAAAGTATATAAAATGAATGTAAATAATCAGTATAGAGAATATTGACAAATTGTTCAAAGAATTTATGTGAATGGCTAAATATAATCGTAACAATAATTAATTGTAATAAGAAAATTAAACTAAGCATTGGTATATTAAAGACTATTGTATTTTATCAATGTAAACTAATCGTCCCATTACAATCAAATGAATTTTATCAATCAATCAAGTGAAACTTATTTTGATAGATAAGTAAAGATATTCAAGAGTAAATAAAAATGAAATCATAAAATAGTGCGTTAAACAAAAAGTGATTGGTTAGAAATAATATGACGGAACAATTTCAATCAACAAACAAAGTGTAACAAACATTTTAAAGATAGTGAGCTGAAAAAAACAAAAGACTGATTGTTTGTTGAAAAAAATTGAAGAAAAAAGAGTTGGTAGCTTGGCGTCGGTTCGAGGAGGTTGATTGGAGCAGCGTCCCGGAAATTTTTAGAAATTATCCCCAAATCATGATATAAAAAGTAAGAAACCAATATCAAAATATACTATAGTACTTACCAAGTATATACAGCTGATTTTCCTGAGAGAGAATCAATTCTTCCAAAATTTATCCAACTAGAAACTTCGGAAGCAGCGTTCCAGATTCCAGAAAAGGCATATCCTAGTTTCAGGACACAAGGTCAGTGCGCATTGTTATATATAACAAGAGTTAAGAACTCACTAATTACAATCCAGTGTTTAAAAATCTCATGAGTAAAATAAACTTTGCGAAAAAGATATATCTGAAAAAGAATCATAATAGAGACTTAATATAACTATACAATTAAATAATGTTCAATAGTAAATGGCCAATCTAAATAAACAAAATTAAATACTTACTCATTTCAAATAAAAACTTAAGAAAGATGCATCTGATTTCATCTATGTAATATTTCTATTCTATGTATATAAAACTAATAACTTTTTCTTGTACCATATCGTAACTATCTGTATGCATAAGTCGTTTCACATAAATTCTGTACATGTGCTCTAAATATCAAATATTCGTTGGTATAACGTTAAGCAGGTTATAAAATCGAACAGGCGTATTTCGTATATGAAGCGTTTCGTTTAACGCATCAACACGTGATGCTTAAAGCATGCGCATAGCATACCATACATAAATGGATCGATAATTTTAACTACACAGAGGCGTCGTATGATAATTTTTACAATATAAAAAAATTCTCGTTAATAAATAATTAAATATTTTTACAAGTAAAGTGTTTCTTTTTATTTAATGACGAATTTATTCAACAATAGAGGAACCCAAGTCCCAAGACCTGAGAGAGTTTCATACATACATACATGCTGAACAAATACCTTAAAACAATTAAATTAAAAAAATCAAAATCAATAAAATCAAATAGAGTTAGCCTTATAAAAAAATAAAATGTGTAGGAGTATTCAATAATTTCCATAACTACAATAACAATCAAATTTAACAAACAAAAACAATTCAACAATATTAAAACTCAAGAGCAAAGAGGTATATGCAATAAATTGACTCCCAACAACGTGGTGCTATTTAAAAATTTATATAATAAATACTCTCATCATAAATACTCACACTATGCAACAATATATATATATATATATATATATATATATATATATATATATATATATATATAAATGTGTGTGTGTGCTATTTTATTTTTATATTAATGTCCACGTTGGGGAGCAAGTTATATATATTAACTATGATTATTTTATGTTATTTATGTGTGAATGTTTAATATATTTATAATATGATGTTTGAATATGAATCTAAATGTATTGATATTTTGTTACAATTAAAATAAAAAACTTACACACTTGGGCTTGTTAACTTATATATATTTTACCTGTAATTCCTCCTATTTATTATGCTATTTAGTAGCATGTAGTTTATTCGATTCCTAAAACTTTTATTACCTCGGCTGCTCTTATTCATTCACTACTCTTTAACTCAGTAGGGTTCTGGGCATATTATAATAAAATCAACCTTACTTATCAATTGAATATATTTATGTTACTTATTAAACGATAGGAAAATATTTTAAAACATTGAACATTACTCATATGTAAAATATTATTGACTCTTTGTTTCTGTTGGATTCATATACCTCTTATGTGTAAAAATATAAATGATTATCCTATTATTTCTTAAAATTCTTATATTATAAATAAAATAATGGTTTTCCTATATATATCCAAATTTCCACATTAAACACAGAAAGTATATTATAAAAAAAATTCATTCTCTTTGAAAGACGACTTTTGCAGACTCATTTGCATAACTTGGGTGAACCGTTTGTAAACGTTAGACTTCTTAGAAAATTATACGACCACCTGCGTTTTAAAGTTTGTTCAACTATTGTAAACTTTTTTTCTGCTTGTTTTCTGAATAGGATTATTTGAAATATTTTAAAATACTATTTTTAGTTTTATTCGGTACGTGAAATTGGAAGCATATCTGAAATATTTATCTACTCAAATTTGATCTCTTTAAAACATTATTTAACGTATCATAACAATTGTGTAAGTAATAAAAAGAAACTGAAATTAGTTGTGATTTGTTGTTTAGTGGAAATTTTAATATATATGATTGGAGAAAATTCAACATGACAGAAATTATACATCTATCTACAAATTTTATAATGGTAAGTTTTTATTATTACGTTTCCTGATATATTATGATCATTTTGAAGAAAAAACTTTTACTACCAGGTATTTATGATTTTAAATTTCACTTTATTATTTGGTACCAAATATTTAATTAAACACACCACAGACCTTGTTTCTGTGATGAAATGATGCTTTCATTCGGGATTCATCCATGACGTCATGACGTTTTCCCGCCTTAGGTGGTAATTTTCCTCCGTGTAATTATCTGATGATAATTATTATTCTGCTTTATGTATTTTCACCGAACTTCGTCCTTGCACTTGTTTTTAATTATTAGTTACTTTTTATAGTTTAATTTATACCTATTTACACTTATTACTTAAATTTTATAAAGAAAAACTGGATAACTTTACACTGCTTCTCGCTTATCCAACAACTGACGCCTAACTGACTTATTCCGCGGTTTTTTTATCTGCCAACCCTTTCTATTGTTTATAGCCGGAAGCTGGCAATGTTCTAGAAAATTCTTTCATTATGGTTCACCTGTCACTTTGTTTATTATTGTTTTTATTGTTTTTCTTACTTAAACTTATTGTAAACTATTGTTTTTTATTCATTATACACTTATTGTCCTTGATTAATTCACTAACATCTTATTATTATTGTCTTTTTTCATGTTATTGTTTATTTGAGATGTTCTGATTGGTCAATGCAATTATTTTATTTTTATATTTCCTACAATCTAAATATTTACACAATATACATGGATACAATTCATATCTTATTATGTTTGATATTATTACATTTATACATATAAATTAGGTCGGTAATCATTTATTTTTATTCTTGTATTTCATATTCAATACATTTTATGTTGGTATACTTGTCTCAACTGTTATATTTCCTGTAGGTCTTTGACATTTCCTGTAATTACAGTTTCCTACTTATTATTATATTTCCTATATATTTTTATGATTAAATATTAACTAACATATCTTATTTATATATTTTACTAATTCTAAATGTCATTTATTGTTCAATGATTGTAGCATTGTTGATTTTATTATTCCATCCTATTTATTCTTTGAATATAAACAGATGCTCTGGGTGTCTAAAATTCCGTGCAGCGTTACGTTAATTTATTGATCTGCGTTTACTTGTTAGGTTCTGTCTAAGATTGTTTTTTTTTAATTACAGAATGATATTAAAACTGTTTTACTAATAATTGTTTATGACTTCTTTTTATATTCATTTACTTTCTTTATGATTATGCCCATTGGTTGTACTTGATTATATTGTTATATGAATATTTTATTAATTTTGATACTTTATTTTAGGAATTATTTTTTTATTGATAAATATTGTTTCTTTATGCTTTATCGGGATTCTATAAATGTTATGTGCTCGTTCTATCTACAACAATATATATATATATATATATATATATATATATATATATATATATATATTGAACCAGATATCTTAGATAATAAGAGAAGTAGTATTATAAAATTAAGTTTGCTAGTATGAAATATATATGAAAATAACATAATTTAAGAAAACAAGTAAAAAGGAAACACTTTTTTTAATTTAAACAACATATCAAATAAAGATATATTAAATAACAGCCAATAACAATATAATAAATAAGGAATTACCTCAATGATAACATAAAATATAGATATTGCCTAACCAATGTAATGATGTAAATAAAGTTGCCTAAGACGAAGAATATTTTCCATAACTTAATCAGCTGTTCATCTGAAATGAAAACAAATATTACTATAGTTAATTCATTATAATCATTAATTTAAGAATAAGAACAAATATAAATATTGAATAGAATATAATCCAATAGATTTCATAGATAAACAAATAATGACATATAGACAAATAACATAAGAGAATTTATATTTATAATTGATATGAATGTAACAAGGATATACTATCAATAATAATATTGAATGTTGTACTATGTAAGTGTATCTAAGTATAACCAATTTTAATGTATTTGTATGTATGAAATTGTTTTGATAAGTGATTGAAGTTTCAATTATCTGATTACAAAAGACAATATCTTATTGGTTGTAAAAGATGACATAACAAACTGTGAATCAATAAATAAACTTTTGAATAGTGATCTGGAAAAGAACAAAAGACTGTTTTGTTTAAAAAAATTGAAAATCGAGGGGACGCTTAAGGAGAACAGAAGCTAGTGTTAAGAAGCGAGGAGTGTGTGGGATAGTATTCCTAAAAATTTAAAGATATTCCCGGTTTAAGACATTTAAACTCCTAAAGTACGATTAAATACAATAGTAGAAATACTTACAGTTAATTGTAACAAGTTTTCCGACAAGAATCTGTGAAATTTTCAACAACTTTGGTTTTTTGGAGATTCAGTGGAGTGTTCCTGGGATCCAGAGACTTTCTTCCAAATTCAAGATCAACAGGTCAGTGTATTTAAATCATTTATTGGCCAATAAACAGTGTAAAAACTTAAAATACCAATTAAGTACTTAATTTCATAAATTGACAAACTTTTGCAAACATGATCGACCTAAAAAAGAAAGAAACAGACTTTGTATAGTGTATTCATTGCATAAATCGTTAAATTTAATAAAATGCCGAATTTTATATAAATTAAAATATGTACTTACGCTACTCTCGCTATCTTGTAATCGCATAAATCTAGTGATTGAAATTTCATAATGCAATAACTATGTCCATTTGTATATAATTTCTATTTTTCTATCCATGTATATAACTCATTTCTTTCCACAGCAATTTGTATGATATATAACTATGATTTATAGATAAATTCTCTTATGTGTTTTAACCATTCAATTGTTTTCATCGTCAACAAACTGTGTTGTATAATATAGATGCTTCTTACGTATCATAATTGTTTGTTTCATGCTAAAGCGCATGACTAGTTTTTCACGCATGCGCATTTATGATATTATTAAAATCAATAAATAGGTACAATATAACCATTGGCGTCGCATATTATTTTATCAAATAAATATTGCATTGATAATTAAATTGATTTCAAATAATGTGTTTTCTTTTTATTTCAACTATTACAACAGTATAAACTGCCAGGACTCAAAGGGAAAAAGGATTTCATGCTCCCGAATAATCTAATTAAAATAAATTATTAAACAAATATTAAAAACAAACTGAGCTAGCCAAACTAAAACAAAAATTCTAAATTATAAACATATACATTTAAATCTACTATAAAAGTAAGTAAAAATAATACAGTTATTGTTTATAATTGTCACCCAAAACGTGGGGCGTTGTAAAAATTTTGGTTATATTTGTAAAATTTAATACTTCATCAAAATGGCAAAACGAATGATGTTGAGAGATGGAAGGCAGGTAGGAGCAGACAGTGATTCGGAAGAGGAAAGGGAAGAAAGAAGTCATGGTATGGGAGATTATCAAGCAGTATATTTGGAACAAGGACAACAATTAGAAGGAGATGCACAGGAAGAAGGTTTGACAGGAGATGGGGAAGCTGTAGCACAAGAAGATAGTATACAGGAAGCGCCAACAAGAACAGGTAGAAATGATCAGATGGTGAGCATGATGCAACAATTATTTGCTAAAATGGATAATATGGAGGAAAAATTGAGGGGAGATATGAACAATATGAGGGGAGATATGAACAATATGAGGGGAGATATGAACAAAATGGAGGACAATTTGAATGGAAATATAAATAGAATAGAGGGGAGCTTAAGCGGGAAGATGGATAAAATTAATGGAAATATGAATAAATTGGAAAAGAAGATAGAAGAGGTGAAAACTGAAAGCATCCAGGAATTCAGGAAACTAAGGGAAGAAAATGAAGAATGTAGGCAGCAGATAAATAAGGTGAAAGAAGATATGGTGGAGCAAAACAAACATATACGGATTGAAATTCAAGAAAACGGTATGAAAATTAGAGAGCAGATAGAAAATCAAGTAGTAGAACAAATTCAAGAAATAGAGAGAGGAATAGAAGAAAATTACCGGGAACAATCCAAGCAGAAGTAATGAGACAGAATGAAGACATAACTAGAGAAGTGGAAAATATAAAATTCAAGGAACAAATAATAGAAGAGATAATGCAGAATTACCAACAGAATGCGGAGCAGAAATTTAAGGATTTGGATACAAAGGTACAACAACAAACAGGAACATGTGAGGAGAGGAACGAGCACATTGGACAAATATTTCATAAAGAACTGGAAGAAATGAACAGAAAATTACAGGAAGGCATGGAAGAAATTGAATTTAATGTTAGGAGAAATGGAGGTGGAGTAATCTATACGGGAAACATGGATATCGGAGTAAAGTTTGATGGGAATATAAATACCATTCATCCAAAGGTGTTTATTAAAATCATTAAAAGCAAACTCAAAGGAATGAGAGATATGATGGAGAAGAAGATTTATATTAGAGGGATGTTATCTGGACATGCCCTATTATGGTTCTGTAATAAGGAAGAAAGCATAAATAATCTGGAAGAATTTGAGAACCAATTCATGAATTATTTTTGGGGTGAAATTCATCAAGCGAATTTTAGGGAAAGATTGTATTTTGGGAAATTCGATTACAATCGGAATAAAAATTTAAATGCATATGCTATGCAACTCTATAACATGGCACAATATTTGGAACCTATTATGAAGGAGGAGGAATTAGTTTTATATGTCGGGAGACATTTCAATTCCGAAGTCTCAGAAACAATAGCCTTACACAACATAAAAACGATGGACAATTTATCTAGGTATTTGCAGAGAGTTGAAAGAAGTGTACAAAATGGAAATGGTTTTCTTAGATATCAAAATGGAAATGGAAATAATAGAAATGATGCACGAAGAGAGAATGGAAATATAAGGAGAGATTATAATGAAAACAATGGAAATAGAAATTATGGAAACAGGAACTTTGATGATAGACGATACCAAGGAAATGGGGAACAAAATAGAAATCGAGAAAGGAATAATGGAAATAGATATCCTGAGAACTATAGGAATCATAACAATTTCGAAAGAAGAAATCAATATAACAATAATAATAACAATCGAGGAAGGAATTGGCAAAATGGCAGAGAAAACCGAAATAATCCCGAACAAAACAGAAATAGGGAGGATGATAATAGGAGACAGGTAAACATGGTTAGACAGGAGATACAGGTAGAAGAGTGTATTCCTGGACAGGATAACATAGCGAATTTTGCTTAAACCGTCCTTACGTACATAATATCATCTATTCATCGCGATATGAACATCCTTGAGAATTTATTATAGATTATGAAAATAATAGTAAAAAAGTAGAAAAACCTAATTTAATATTTATCCAGGGTAGATTACAAAATATTATTTGTAGAATTTTAATAGATACGGGTTCAGAGGTAACATTAATTAAACAGGATATAGTAGACAATTTAAATAAAGATGATATTATGATGATAAATACAAAGAAACTATCATTAGTAGGGGCGAATGATAAAAATTTATATTATACAAATAGTAGCATAGTCACAGATTTTTATTTGGGAAATATAGCTTATAAAATACAATTATTAGTAGTTAAGAATTTAAAATATGATGTAATTTTGGGAAATGATGAATTGAGCAATCACAAGATGATTATTGATTATAAACAGGGGTACATGGTATGTGAAGATAATATAATAACTTTTGACAAAAAGGAAGAACAAGAGGTAGAGGAAAGACAATGTCAAGTAAATGAAATAGAAATTGTGGAAGATCTACAGGAACAATTTTGTCCCATACAATATAGAAAGGAGATTGATGAGTTATTAACAAGATATGGAAGACTTTTCAACAAAGAAGTATGTATAGCAGCCAAGTATATACATAAGTTGGAAATGAACAAGGATATTAGTAATTTCAAAATAAAAACCTATCCCATTCCTTACAAGCTGAAAAATGAAGTATACCAGGAGTTAGAAAAAATGATACAAGATGGCATTATAGAAAGATCCAACTCTCCATATATAAGTGCGATAACATGTGTCCGAAAAAAGTCAGGTGAGATTAGATTATGTCTGGATGCCAGAAATATCAACTCATATACTAAAAAACAATATGAGAGTCCTTTAAATGTAGAGGGGATATTTGGTAGGATTACAAGAGCTAACATATTCACGAAACTGGATTTGAAGCATAGTTTTTGGTTGATTCCATTAGATAAAAGAAGTCGTCCATATACAGCATTTATGATTGATGGTGTAGTATACCAATTACCAATACCAAAAGAAGTGCAGTATTTGGGATATATTTTAAATTCTACTGGAGTAAGAATGAACCCTGAACGAATTCGAACCATAAGGGAATATAAGACACCGACTAATCTCAAAACTCTTCGAGGATTTTTAGGAATTCTCAACTACTTCAAACGACTAATACCAGACCTCAGTAATAAGGAAATTCCATTAATTGAATTACTCAAGAAGGAAACGAAATGGAAATGGGATGCTAGAAGAGATCAAGCTTTCCAAGAACTCAAGGAAATATTTTTACAAAATTTGCAGGTTTATCATCCTCAATATGACAAGCCATTTATTTTAAGAACAGATGCATCCATAGATAGATTAGCAGGAGTTTTATTGCAAGAAAAAGAGGAAGGAGAAGTACCAATCAGTTTTATTTCCCGAGTAACGAAAAACTATGAAAGAAAATACTCAGTTACTGAATTGGAGATGGCAAGCATTGTGTTTTGCATAACTAAATTACGTTTTTATCTATTAGGAGCAAAATTTTACTTGGAAACAGACCATTCAGCTTTAACAGCAATGTTTAAAAATCGTTATGCTAACAATAGGATACATCGATGGATACTTCTATTACAGGAATATGAATTTGAAATAAAATTTATTCCTGGGAAAACTAATATAGTAGCGGATGCTCTTAGCCTTGAAACAGAAATGAAGAAGGAGGATCAACAATTCCAAATTGGCATAAATAGGTTGCAAAAAACTGAAGGTTTGTTTACTTTGGAAAAAATAATGGAGGATCAGAGAAATTTACAAGAATCTTGTAAAAGAGGAGCATTTCAAAACGAGGGAATTTGGTATAAGAAGATGGAAGATAGGGAAATTTATTTAATAACACCTGAATATGCTAAGGAAATTCTCAAACAATTACATGAGGAGTATGGACATATAGGATCTCGAAAACTATGGATGTTGTTTAGAGAAAATTACACTCCAAAGAAGGACATATCATTGGTTAAAGAAGTCTGTAAAATTTGTCAGTTGGCAAAGGAAAGAAACTATCATCATATTAGTGGACCAAAACCTATAATAGCACTCAAGCCTTTACATATAGTAGCTATTGATTTCATATCACAATTAATACCTAGCAAGCAAGGCAATAAACATATTTTAGTTATGGTGGATATATTTTCAAAATTTGTAAGAACTTTTCCTTGTCAACGTACCAATGCAAATACAGTAATATCTTGTCTAAAAAATTTTATAGAAGAAATAGGAACTCCGGAAAACTTAATATTGGATCATGCTACTTACTTTGTGAGTGAAAAAGTCAAACGCTTGTGTAGAAATCATAATATTAAAATGAATTTCATAAGTATAAGAAGACCTTCATCTAATCCAGCTGAGAGGTATATCAAAGAAGTTGTTAAGTATTTAAGGATTTTATGTAATAATAGACACAATTTATGGGAAGAAAATCTAAATCAAGTCGAGAAATTTTTAAATCAATTACCTAATGGAGTTACTGAAGAATGTCCACAATTTATTTTGAAAGGAATACCTCCAGAACGTGAATGGATAATACAGAGAGAATGGGATATGTCTCAAGTTTTGGATAAAGTAAGCAAGAATTTGGAGAGAAGTGCTATAAGATTTATTAAAAGAAAAGGAAACAAAAATAATAAGAAGATTAGATTTGAAAAAGGAGATTTAGTCCTAGTAAGATCTTTAAGAACACCAAAGAAAGGTGAAAATAAATGTAAAAAGTTATTATCGCCATTTGAAGGGCCATATGTAGTCGACAATAGTGATGCTCAAAATAGTTATCGATTATTCTATCCAGGTACACAATTAGAAAGGGGAGTGTTCAATGTAGAACATGTATATAGATATTATGAATAGATGATGTTATGTTACGAATAATATTTAAAGAAGGAAATGATAGTCATAAGGATAGATTTAAAATTTAATATTAAGTAGTGTACAAAGATAAAGTAGATATTAGACAGAGTTTTGTTTTCCATTTGGCAGCTGATGATCCAATTAAATTCATCACGTTTGTTTCTTCAGAACCTAAAAAAATAAATATAATATAATATAAAGAAAAATTTATTAGGTAAAACTTATAATTAAAACATTTTAAAAAAAAATTTTTGAGTATGGCAAATCAATATATATAGCAAATAAAGGAAACAATTTATAAGAGATACTGGTTTTACATAGAATGAAACTATTAAAGAATATAGGATAGAGGGGATAAAATAAGAATAACTCAAGTATCAAATAGAAGTTCACATTTTTAAATAAGGAAATAAGATGTAAGTAATAAAGGATAGGAAAGGATAATAATGAATGATATTGATTAAAAATATAGGAGGTAATGTTTAATGTCAATTAGAATCTTATAGATTACTTGAAAATACAGGAAGGAATAAGGAAGTTGATATTGATATATATATGAATTTAAGAAATAATTAATTATATTGAAGAATGAATATTGAAAAGAAATATGATATGAGGAGTATATAGAAGTATAATGTAATTACAAAGAAATAAGTTGATATATAAGTGGATGTTAGGAAGAAATGATAATAATGAAGTATTATATGAAGTAATATTAAAAATATAAATTGACATTGATCTTAATCAAGTGTATTTTAAGGAAAGAATTAGGAGACAGTTATTGTAAGAAATAGATTTTGTAGTAGGAAAAATGTGAACAAATATTTGAGAAACAAAGGTAAAGAAAGTAAGATTATACCATAAAATTGTTAAATGTTTTGAATAAAATAAAATCAATCATTTATAATAAGAAAATTGAAATTTAAATAAATATCCAGGGTATGGATATCATTTAAATTTAAATTTGAGGGGAATTGAACCAGATATCTTAGATAATAAGAGAAGTAGTATTATAAAATTAAGTTTGCTAGTATGAAATATATATGAAACTAACATAATTTAAGAAAACAAGTAAAAAGGAAACACTTTTCTTAATTTAAACAACATATCAAATAAAGATATATTAAATAACAGCCAATAACAATATAATAAATAAGGAATTACCTCAATGATAACATAAAATATAGATATTGCCTAACCAATGTAATGATGTAAATAAAGTTGCCTAAGACGAAGAATATTTTCCATAACTTAATCAGCTGTTCATCTGAAATGAAAACAAATATTACTATAGTTAATTCATTATAATCATTAATTTAAGAATAAGAACAAATATAAATATTGAATAGAATATAATCCAATAGATTTCATAGATAAACAAATAATGACATATAGACAAATAACATAAGAGAATTTATATTTATAATTGATATGAATGTAACAAGGATATACTATCAATAATAATATTGAATGTTGTACTATGTAAGTGTATCTAAGTATAACCAATTTTAATGTATTTGTATGTATGAAATTGTTTTGATAAGTGATTGAAGTTTCAATTATCTGATTACAAAAGACAACATCTTATTGGTTGTAAAAGATGACATAACAAACTGTGAATCAATAAATAAACTTTTGAATAGTGATCTGGAAAAGAACAAAAGACTGTTTTGTTTAAAAAAATTGAAAATCGAGGGGACGCTTAAGGAGAACAGAAGCTAGTGTTAAGAAGCGAGGAGTGTGTGGGATAGTGTTCCTAAAAATTTAAAGATATTCCCGGTTTAAGACATTTAAACTCCTAAAGTACGATTAAATACAATAGTAGAAATACTTACAGTTAATTGTAACAAGTTTTCCGACAAGAATCTGTGAAATTTTCAACAACTTTGGTTTTTTGGAGATTCAGTGGAGTGTTCCTGGGATCCAGAGACTTTCTTCCAAATTCAAGATCAACAGGTCAGTGTATTTAAATCATTTATTGGCCAATAAACAGTGTAAAAACTTAAAATACCAATTAAGTACTTAATTTCATAAATTGACAAACTTTTGCAAACATGATCGACCTAAAAAAGAAAGAAACAGACTTTGTATAGTGTATTCATTGCATAAATCGTTAAATTTAATAAAATGCCGAATTTTATATAAATTAAAATATGTACTTACGCTACTCTCGCTATCTTGTAATCGCATAAATCTAGTGATTGAAATTTCATAATGCAATAACTATGTCCATTTGTATATAATTTCTATTTTTCTATCCATGTATATAACTCATTTCTTTCCACAGCAATTTGTATGATATATAACTATGATTTATAGATAAATTCTCTTATGTGTTTTAACCATTCAATTGTTTTCATCGTCAACAAACTGTGTTGTATAATATAGATGCTTCTTACGTATCATAATTGTTTGTTTCATGCTAAAGCGCATGACTAGTTTTTCACGCATGCGCATTTATGATATTATTAAAATCAATAAATAGGTACAATATAACCATTGGCGTCGCATATTATTTTATCAAATAAATATTGCATTGATAATTAAATTGATTTCAAATAATGTGTTTTCTTTTTATTTCAACTATTACAACAGTATAAATTGCCAGGACTCAAAGGGAAAAAGGATTTCATGCTCCCGAATAATCTAATTAAAATAAATTATTAAACAAATATTAAAAACAAACTGAGCTAGCCAAACTAAAACAAAAATTCTAAATTATAAACATATACATTTAAATCTACTATAAAAGTAAGTAAAAATAATACAGTTATTGTTTATAATATATATATATATATAGTTAAACTTGATTTTTGCCGTATAATTATTACTAAATATAGGTTTATTGGGGAAGCGGCAAATTAAAACGAGTACCCTTCATACGTTTTATGTCCAAGCTTTCAGAATTTATTTATTCCATTATCAAGGATAAAGTATATGAGAATGTATATTATAATAGATGTAAATGGTAAATTGTATTTAACATCAAAAGAAATATTTGAATTTTTTAAAAATAATTGTCAAATTGAAAGTAAATAAAATCGTTTTAAATAGTTATTCTTTTTTTATATTGGAACATAGAAGTAATTAAAAAAATTAAGGTTATGTTTAAATGAACCATAGATCTATAAACAGTTATTGTATTTGTGGTTAGTTTTTTTTGCTTGGATCGAGGTGAAATCTTACGTCGATTGAGTGAATTCAACTGTGAATACGGATTTATCGTTGAATATAAGTGTGATTTAATCGTTTATAGTAGATAGGGTGAGTTACTAACCACTTTTTGTGTCAAATCTTTTTCCTTTGACCTAAGTAAGTAAATTCCAACTTATTTCTATTAGATATATACAAAACCCATACTAAGAAAAAAAAGGGGAAAAAAGTAAGTCAAATGGCGGGAGATAAACCTCCCGAACCTCCTGACAAAAATAATGACAAAGACCAAAATATATCACAAATTAATAGAACAAAAATCTTATACACTTCACATAGCTCTCCCCCGCTTGAAGTATATATTCAGGGAAAGTCAGGTAATGTGGGTAATTTACATATTATGAGTATAGCCAAAACTATCTTCAACTTGAAACTACAAGATGTTATAAAATTCACCAGAAAGGGTAAAAACCGAGTGGGAGTCACTTTCAAGAATGCAGAAGCTGCTAACAACTTTATAAATGAGCAAGACTGGGAAAATTTGGGTTATGAAGTATATATACCAAATCACAATGTATCAAGCAAAGGTATTGTAAGATTTGTAGATATGACCCTTACAGAACAAGAAATAATTCAGTTTACAACAACAAACATCAATAATTGTAAGGTGCTACATGCCAAGAGAATGAATAGAAGAGCGATCGTTGATGGAAATATAAAGTACATCCCCACAGGCACAGTGTGTTTAACTTTTGCAGGAAAAATCATCCCACGAGAAGTGGAAGTATATGGCCTTCCAACCCTGGTAACTCCATATATAAGCCCTGTAATTCAATGCCATAACTGCTTACTTTATGGAGATAGCACAAATCAATGCAGAGGCAAAGCAAAATGCAAAACTTGCAGTAAAAGCCATGACAATGCCTCAAGCTGCAATTTATATTGTATCTACTGCAAAAATAATGATCACTCATCAGTTGATAACATATGCAAAGAACAAAAAAGACATTAAACAACTAATGGCATTCTCAAACATCTCATATTACGAAGCTAGCCAACAAATACCATCCAATTCTCCCACCAGCCCACCAAAAAATTACCTAGAAAACTTTCCAACTCTAAGAAAAAAAAACTCAAAAGAACAGGCCAACTTAATTCAAGTACATGAAAGGAGATTAGCAACAATATCCACAACTCCCGAAGTAGCATCTTATGTACAAGTAGCCACAACACCCCCAAACAGCAAAAGAAAAAGACAAACAGGCTACGACAATGCCGCACATACCAAATAATCCAAATGGCAGATCAGAGATAGGAAACAAAACGACAACACATAGTGAACAGCCCCAACAATTAGCAAGAAAATAGGAAGAAGAAAAACTCCAACTCGAAGTAGTACAAGCAATATCATTCTTATCAGAATCCCACAGAGAGCTTGTGTTAACGTTTATAGGAAATTTGATTTCAAATAATTATCTTACACCCCAGCAAGAAGTGGGTCAGCTAACAGAAATAAACACAGCACAAACATGTACACCTCTATCACCATACACCAAAAAACAAAATACCTCAGGGGATTATATGGACCTGTCCGACACGGACATGTTCTGATCTTCTGTGTAATATTTGAATTCTATTCGCATTCACTCCACTAACTGTAATCCAGTGGAATATACGTTCATACAACTCCAACACAGATAATTTGAAAGTAATCATTAGAAACCATAATCCTGATATAATCCTACTAAATGAAACATGGTTAAAACAAAACTATAATATCTCATGCAGAAACTTTCAAATTCTTAGAAACGACAGAGCCGATGGCTACGGTGGAACAGCTATTCTAATAAAAAATACCATCAAATTCATCCCAATAACCTACCAAAGTAACTTTGACAATATAAATATTCAAACACAGGCAATACACCTACCACAACATAACATTAATATTCTAAATATATACTGCCCATCAAGCTCAATACTCAGAGTAAATAATTGGATCCATTTTATTCAGCAATTCAAGAAACCCCTACTTATTATGGGAGATCTAAAGTGCAACCACCCCGCATGGGGGAGCAAGAAAATAAGTATTAATGGTCGAAACATTATTGACTCCTTAGTCACTCCAATTAGTATATCTAAATGATGGACAGGCTACCAGATTGTCTTCACCGAGTGAGGATAAATCTGTGGTGGATGTTACCCTAATATCTTCTGAGTTAACTCCATATGCTACCTGGGAAGTCCTCCTAGACCCTGGAAGTAGTGATCACTACCCAACCATCTGCAAACTTTATTCCAATAATAAAGACAACCTCAATCAGATAGTAACCACAAAAAGAAACTATAAAAAAGCTAACTGGAACACCTTTTATGAACACCTCTGTACAACCCCCCAACCCCTGACCCACTTTCAATATGAAACATTCCAAGATAATATTATAAAAGCAGCAAATGCGGCAATACCATTTTACAAAATCAAAGACAACCAAAAATACAATATCCCTTGGTGGGATAACTCCTGTCAAGTATCGATCAACTGCAGAATATCTGCAATTAAAACATTTACCAACTCCCCTACGATAGAAAACTTCATAGCAGTTAAAAGGACCATTGCTTCTACCAGAAAACTTCTCAAGTCCAAAAGAAAGAACAGTTTTCGCAACTTCTGTGCAAAAATAAACCGTAACTCTCCATTAAAATTATTTGGAATAAAATCAATAAAGCTTCAAATCGTACACCTCACAACAACCTATCAAATCAACTTCCACCTGGCATTCTGGCTCAAGAAATTTTATCCTCCTTATGCCCACCTATCATTACCAAAAACATACAAACATCCATATCAACAGAAATTGAACCATTCTCCTATCAGGAATATAAATTCACAATAGAGTCAAAAAAAGACTCCGCACCAGGTAAGGACCAAATTTCATACTCTATGATTAAGCACATGCCAACATCTTTGTCTAAGGATATATTACAATTTTTTAATGATTGCATGCAAACTGCTACCATTCCACACACATGGAAGCAAACAATTATTCTTCCTCTCATAAAGCCCTACAAAGACAAATCAGTAGCAACGAACTATAGACCAATTGCTCTAACTTCATGTGTGGGTAAACTTCTAGAATCACTAATAAAAAACAGGAATGGTATGTAGAAAACAAAAAAATACTCAATCCCCTACAGTTTGGATTTAGAAGGAATAAAGGTTGTATGGACTGTTTAACGTTTCTAACCTCTCATATCCTTATAAATTATTCAGCCAATGAATATACCATAGGCGTTTTCTTAGACCTCTCAGCTGCATATGACACAGTTAATATCCAACTTCTGTACAAAACGTTAATAAACCTAGCCCTACCTAAATATATAATAAACTTAATTTACGCTTTTATAAATAACAGAGTCATATTCGTCCAAGACAACTTAGGACAAACAATAGGACCTTTGCCAGCTAATCAAGATCTAGCCCAAGGATCTCCCCTTAGTCCAATTCTGTTTAATCTCTATACCCTACCTATTTATGATATCCTCCCTAAAAATGTTAATCTTATTCAATATGCAGATGACATGGTACTGATAGTTGGTGGATCAAATGTGAGCCAAATGGTGAATAATTTAAATACATTTTTAGAAAAACTCAACACATGGTTAGACACACATAATCTCAAGGTTTCGACCAATAAATCTCATGCAGTAATGTTTAGTAAAGGAATAATAAAAAGATCTATCCCCAAAATAAAAATAAACTCTGAAACTATTGAATGGGTGGATAAAGTTAAATACCTAGGTATGTACATTCATCAAAACCTTAAATGGAATGCACATATACAATACATAGAAACAAAAATATGTAAAGCACTAAACGTTATGCGAGCTCTCTGCGGTACTTGGTGGGGCTGTGATCCCCTCACACTAAGAATACTTTACAAAGCAATAGTACTAAGTCACATGGACTATGGTAGCCAGATTTTCACCCTCACAAAAAAGAATAAAACAACGTTGGACAAACTTCAAAACCAGGGATTAAGAATAGTTACAGGCAACATGAATTCAACACCAATCCCAGCCTTATTATCAGAAAACGGTGAAATGCCCCTCAAATATCGGAGGGAATGGCTGAGCTCCAAATACTTAATAAAAAACCTGGCAATATCCAATAGCCCTATAATCAATATTCTAAAGAAGCTTAATAACATAAGCAAAAACTGAAGATATTGGACTAACAAAGAAAAACCAACTCTAATGCAAATCCTTGACCGGCTACAACCATCTACTAATATGATGTACACAAAAGAAATATTGCCTTGCTATGAATTTGACCTAGAAATTCAGCTAACTCCATTAAATGTGGCAAATCTTCAATCTAATAAAACTGATGAACTAGCACAAATTCAGTACCAAAAAATTATGTCCAAATTTATTTTGGTATAGATATGTAGATGACATATTAGCTTGTTTTATGGGTAGTGAACGACAATTCGATGTATTTTTCAACCACATCAATAATTTACACCCTAAAATTAAATTTACATTAGAAATTGAAGAAAATAGCTCAATCAATTTTCTTGATTTAAAAATTCAAAGAGTTAATAATGTACTTGTTTATTCAATTTACCGAAAACCAACACAAACTGATGTAACAATTCCATTCAATTCTAACCACCCTGTGTCACACAGACTAGCAGCATATAATTCAATGATACATAGAGCTTTTTCAGTTCCTATGAACAAATGTAATTTTTATAGAGAGATTAATACAATTAGACAAATAGCAACATCTAACGGTTATCCATTAGATATGATAAATAAGCTAATTAGTAAAAAAGAGGAAAAAGTGGCATTACAACTAATATATCCTAAACAAGCTGATGAAATTAAAACTTATAAAACCATCACATATGCAGGAAATATTTCTAATAATATTTCAGCAACGAATACAACAATTTCTTTTAAAACAGAAAGTAACGTTAGTACAAAATTGTTAAATGTAAAAACAAAAATACCACTATTAAAGAAGCCAGGTATATATAAACTCAAATGTCCAGAATGTAATGCTGTCTATTTGGGTCAGACCCTTAGGAATTTTGAAATACGATACAGTGAGCACTTACAAGCATACAGATTAAAACAACCAGATAAATCCCACTACGCAAAACATCTACTTGACACCAATCATTCATTGACACCTAACACAGAACTAGAAGTACTGCATATTTGTGAAAAGAATCAAGAACTGGAAATTAGAAGACATTTAAGAAACCCACAATATGAAGTTGTCAATGAACAGTTAAATCTAGAGAGTTCTCCACTAATAAACTGTCTTCTTAAGTGATAATTGTAAAGATCAGCAGATATAGTTTTCCTGGTTTTCTATATCATTGCACAGTTATACTGATCTTAATTGGAAAAATGATATCCAGGATATCACCATAGGGCTAATCATATCTAAGCTTCAATATTTGTAATATTACATCTTCTTCTTTTTTCTATAAACATATATTAAGCCAATCACAAGTTAGGTTACTTCTTGGTCTAGCCAAAAATAACTACTAAACATCAGGTAGGCATAAAATGAAATGTAACTTCTGTCATTCTGACGATGATATTGATTTATCGAAACAATTGTCAATTTTTTAGAATTTTCAATAACTTGTATTATATTGTGGAATTAACTAGAGACCTTGAGTTTCATTTAAAAACACTTCTTAGTTTTTATCATTAATCCAATTCTTAAGAAGTTCAATATATTTAACATTGGCGATTTTAAGGATTAATAAATTCTTCTCTCTAAACGTAATTGGTTTTGTCGTACCTACTTCATCTTCTACTTGTAGCAAATGAATTGTTACCAAACTTTATAATGTACTCGCAATAAAGATTAAAAAACGAAAACTAACAACAGATAATATGCTATGCTATAGTTTATAATATTTACACCACACACTATAATAACAGTTATAATAATAATTGACTCCCACAATGAAATATGAAATAATTCTCGTAACTATTATTATCCTCCTGAGAAATAAACAAACAAATGTTGCTATTGTTGCCGACTTAATCAAGAGATATCCCAAATTCCCCTTAAAACAGGTCAATGTTTTTACATCCAATAATTATCAGTTCTCTATAGCCGAGCATTACCGAATAGATATAGAAAGAATCGTACAGAATAGGTTCACGAAATAGAAAGAAATTTCTTTCTACGAGACTATACAGAATACGCGCCCTGGGTTTCTCCACCTATATCCGAGGTAGCATTTCTGGGTGTGTCCAAGCTTGGCCGCTACCCCCAAGCGAGAAAAGTTAATTTCCTGTGTTGTCAAGTCTTACCTTACTAATACCCCAATCCCAATACTCACCATAAGTAATATAAAAGTGCAAAAACTCATAGTACCTAAGCTAAACAGTAGTGCAGTTTTGTTTAAGGAAGATATCTATTCTAGAGGGAGGGAAATATTGCCAAGAGCAAGACTTTTCCCCCCCACATGTATAAAACTGGGTAAATTATCCCACAGGATATAGCCCAAAAAAGGAACGAGAAGAAGAAGTATTTGTGGTTATCTTCTTTCTCTTTTGATTATAGAAATGACATTTTATTAACCTACAAACTGCTTTTTAAATAGAAGAAGAATTTGAAATTCAAAGACATTTATGGTTTTTATCAATAGACAATAAGTAATAATAAATATCACTTAAATTATTATGATCGCTTTTCTTATTAATGATATTAGTTTCTTGAGATATGTGAGCCATTTCTAAAAAAAGTATTTTCTGAATATTTGATTGAATATCTAAAATACTTACAGAATCAAAGTCCATAATATGTATGATCTTTATCAATCACATGTTTTGCTAAAGCACATCTATCGGGATGTAATGTTATGGATAGTGCTGGGACATCGATACTAAACATCGATGTTCAACATCGATACTAACATCGAAGGCAACCATCGAATAAAGGAAAACATCGACAGCAAAACATCGATGTTTACAAAGCATCGATGTTTGATTTTTATGTCATGTCATCCAAACGATTAAAAATAAACCTGGAAATTTGGGAAATTTTCATATATTACAAAGTAAGTTAGAAAGTAAATTAAAAAAAGAACAAATTAACTGCTTACTCTAATAGCCTCTCAATATAAATAACATAAATAATGCAAATAAAATTAACAACATAACAAAATAATCAAAATATATTAGGTGAAAATGAAGATAAAAATGAAGAATGAAAATAAAATACCGACGTTATAAGTCCAAGTCCCAATATTTTTGATCGATGGATTGTAGAAAAAGCAGTTGAGAAATTCGTTTTCCAAGTAGACTGTTTCTTCGTTGTGTAATAGTCTCACCTGCCTTGGAAAACAAACGTTCCGCTGGTACCGAAGTAGCTAATATTGATAAATATTTTAATGCGATGGGCACCAAACTCGGATAGACAGTACTACATAGTATACTATACCTGAGCTACGCTCCTGTTAAGATTTGGCATCTTCTTCCTCATCACCTGCATTAAGAGGATCATCACGGGATTCCTTCATTGAATTTTTAATAAATTCTATAGCTCTAGCACAA